>OY728151.1:997070061-997670061 GCA_963277665.1 Viscum album
CATTGGGTCATTATATAAAACACATACAAAATCATGTGGATAATTAAGAGAAACTCGCAGGAAGGTGAAATTGATATGAGAAACAATTACTATGTTATATTTCATTAAGGAATAATAAATTGATTTTTTTTTTCAAAAAAATATGTAAAACCCATTATTTTAATTATGATATACATTATATTTCAATAATATACCGGAATAAAACAATCATATGAAGAATTTGTACTAGTCAATTTAAACAGATTGCGTTAACAAAAGCCCATATAATGTCATATTTTTATCGTATGAGCCCATTGGAATCTGGATCATGAAAATAAAATGAAAATACATAAGAACAATATACAAAGTAAAATAATTTAAAATTTATATTTTGTTTTTAGGATACTAATATAAATGAAATTCATAATGAAATATTATAATTCAACGAAAGGAAATTGATTTATAAAAACCGTTTACCTGGATTCCTAAATGGAAGAACAAACTGTAGATTCCGATATAATAATTATATACCCATCAAAAAAATATTTAAATATATTTTTCACTATATTAACATTTATAATCATCTTTTATATTTAATAATAATTTATTTAACTCTAATTTCTAGTTAATATTGATAAGCAATTGTTAGTAGTTCCATCCATTCCATTTTTTTGGTATAACATTTTTGTTAGTCATTACATATTCATGAGTTATAAATATCTAAAATAGTTAATAAAATATAATATAATTACAATAATGAGTTATGATATTCTAGGTTAATTCTATAGAATTTTTATGATCGACTCATAATGATGAAATCCAAAATTATATTGTTTCAATAACTTTTAACAAACATATACAGTGTTATTAATTATGTGTTACACACTAATATTACCTGTAAAAAAATAAAAAAAAATATATACATCCCTCTTACTTTCATTTCTTACTATAAATTATTTTTTAAAAGCCATTCCTAAAAATATTCTATAGCATAAACATGGAAGGTGGTTAAATCAACCCAACAATGAATATGTTAAATTCAATTGATGAGTAAGATTATGTTGTGGTTTTATAAGAATATTTTTATTATTGAAGTATAATGATCATATTAGTATTTTTTTAATGATATAAATGAATTTTTTTAGATTTATAGGAATACGGTTACATAAAATTATGGATTATAAGTTAATACGTAATAAAAGAAATCATAAATTCTCAGTGAATACTTCTTGATTTTGATATATTTGATTAATCCTCTTATGAAAATGGATAAGAAAAATGTTATGAGATTATTAATGAAATAAATATTTTAGATTGTTTTGAAAAAAATGATTTTAATTTTGTTTAGAATCATTATTTGAGGGGACCATATATAGTTGAAAAGGAGTTATGTTTTTTTAAATACTCATTCAATAATAAAATGGAATTTTTTTTCATGTAATGTGGTTTCATTGTGGAATTTTTTTTGTTATTTAATAAATTAACATAAATAATTCCCTTTAAAAACATTCAATAAAAATATTTTTCGAAATATTTGGTCGTTATCCTTTAATTTGACCCCTTTACACCCATTTTATCCTTTATCATGGTGATATACATTTACCATGGTAATTAATATTCATGCCCAAAAATTAAATTTATGTCATTAAATTATTTCAAAATTATTATTTAATGAATGAAATATTTTCATTGGTTATATGTTAAATTGTGATAAAATTTTATTTTATGAAGAAAAAATGTATCAAATGTGTTTTTATGAAAATTTAATTCTATTCACATTACTAAATTTATTCATATTATTTTAATAAGTAATACTAATTTTATTATTTCTAATTTTCCTAAATAAATATATAAATTTGATTTCCTTAAAATAATAGTTTATAGTAGGTCATTTTAAATTTATTAAAAATGAAACTACACAACATATCAGAAAAAATTTCTTTTAAAAAATTATACGTTATAAATTTAATGATTTAATCATTATTATTATATAATTATTAATAATAAAATTAATATTTATTAATTTATATATATAAATATATAAAAAATAAGTTTCACTAAATTTAAATCTTAAAATAAGATAAATTTATTTACCAATTAAAAAAATATAATATAATACAAAAGAATAGTTTTTTGACAATATTTTTTTTTGCCTTGAATTATAAAATTTGCAATTCTTAATGTTCATGACTTATTTTATGGATGATAAGAATCCTTTTACTAATTTTTACATTAATTTTACCAATATATATTTTTTTATTGTTTTTTAAATTTATATAATTTTTCATTAAAAATAATTACTTCCATTTAATTCATTGGAATAAATTTTATTTTCCTAAGTTAATTATTTTCTCTTAATTATATTATAAAATAATTTATATTATTTGAAATATTTTATTTAAAATGATATTTTGTATTTCTAAACATCTTATTTAAAAAAATTTATATTAACCACATACTGGTAATTTTAATCTCGTAACATATTTGTTTTGTATTATACCAAATGATTATACACGCTTATATAGTCATAAAATTATAATATATTACAACCATTAAATTCAAAAAGTTTATTCAATTAAAACTTCAAAAAATGAAAAATATCATTCCTTTAATTTCCCTCTCTGGTTTTAAAAATTATGCATTCATTAATGATTATTTCCTTCATTATAGTTTTATTTTTACAAATAATATTTTCAAAGGTGAGGTAGTTATTTTTTATTGCTTAGTTTTAATGATATTACTATTTTCGTTTTATTTACACATTTTAATTTATACATTTTTATGTAATGTAATCAGCCATTGAATGAAATAACATGATGTATATAATTTTAGGTTTAATTTAATTATGTTTTAATGTTCCACTTCTATTGAATATGTTGTTGTTAATTTGATTCACTTCATATATGATTTATTTTATAACCAATTATGGATTTATTATATAGAATAAAAATATTTACATAAGGAAATAAAATTCATACATTACTCATGGAAGTAACATGAATCATAAAGTCAAGAACTCCCCAAAAAATAGGAAATAACTCAGCAATCAATGTATTTAGGTACTCTATCATTCAGAAATAAAGGATTGAAAATGCATGTGTCTGAAATAAGGGATTGGTACTCTGTTGAAAAATATGTATACTTTAGAGATTCATAGGTACACCACTCTAAAATTAGTTTGGGGAAAATTGTTTTGTGAAGGTTATATACTTATGAATGTTTATATTTTGTTCTACCTCGAATTATATATCTACCAAAACTAGTAAAAGGATGACTATATATAAAAATTTCGTACTCTCCCAAATAAAAGAGTGTCAGTCTACAACTATTTATATAAAACCAAGAATTTAATCAATTAAAATTCCATTATGTTTATATGAATGTGTCATATTTAGTAATGTAGTTTTATATAATACACATTAACTCAATGATAGAACCAATATTATTTCAGTTATTGACATAAAAATTATATTTATAGTACAAATATAAATTATAAAATGACAATAATTACAAGTGAAAAAAATAACAAATAAAAAGACAGTCATATGAAAACCTAGATCTGCTCGATCACATGAAATGATCTCACTCATGAAAAACCCAATAGAAATTAAAATGTTATATTATTAATGAAATTGAAATGTCCAAATCATTAATAAAAAATTTTGATAAAATATATTTCAATGAATAATGAATGGAATATAAGGTATTTATATAAGGTTTCAAACTCATTTGAAAATTTGAAATATTACCATTGGAATATTAATCTAATTAAAGAAATAATAATCTAAATGTTAAGAAAAAATAACCTAACCATTATATTTTTTACAACAGTTAATAAAATATAAATTTTATCTTTTAAAATGAAATTTTAGAAATTTTATATAGTGATACATGTAAAAATAGTTTCAAAATTTATAAATAATTTTAAAAAAATTTAGGATGAAGTAGCTGAGAGAGGGAGATAAATGCAGACGATCAACTTTCTATGTTCCATAGATTTGGTTGAAGAGAATTTTTAGATCAAATATTTTGATCATGTTGTCCCTCTCACACTTTCTGATTCTAGTTTCTACATGGAGATCATGGGACCATTGTGTTATCAAATGATGAGTTTCAATTTCACTCTTCAAATCTCTGATTTTTTCTTGTTAATAAATTTTTAAAGTGTCGTCTGTCAATAATTTTTCTAATAAAATAATTCAAAGCTATTGGGTTAGTTGATTTTGAAATCATCCTACTCAATTTGATGAATATTCTGATTCTCTTATCCTCTGAAAATGACTACTATTGATTTTGGACTAGGTGTTTTTGATGTTTTGGGGGTTGTGTGATGAAAATCTATAAATGGCCATGTGTTCATTATTTTAGCATGGAATCCCTGATTTTCCTAGTTTGGTTAGGCTTCCTCGGTCTACCATTACATTTATTCAATCAGCTTTCTCTTTTACATACTGCTAAACTTATAGGGCATCCCATTATGTTGGATTTGGATACTAAAAACCTACCAAGGCCATCGCTTGTGTTTGTTTGTGTTGAGGTCGACCTTACGCAATATCTTCCATCAGTTATATGGATCTATAAGTGATACTAAGTTTTTTTTCAAGAAGTTGTTTATGAAAAAATACCTAGATACTTATTTAATTGTTTATATATTAGGAAATCCATTAGATATTGTGTCTCTAGTAAGGAACTTAATAGAAATCTTAATATTGGTAATCCTCTGTCAAGTAAAGGAAAATCAGTTTGGATTGAGAAATATAGAGGTACACCTGATGAACAAGATAAAACCTCTAATATTAAGGCCCCAATAATTTCTTCATCTGCCCTAGATTCCTACCCAACACTGAATGATCAATATGATGTTTTCTCTAGGATTGTGAATGCGGTCAACAATTCTAAACCTATTATAGATAACTCAGGATTTTTTCCAAATAATCATGAGATAGAAAAAGAGACTCACGTGGTTTCTCGAGATTCAAATCATGATGATAATTATCATGCACATCAACTTGAGGACGAATATCCACATTCGACCACCAAAAAAGGTAAGAAAACTCTTACTGATCCTAATGGTTTAATCATTCCACATCATAATAAGACTATAAAATGCATTGATTACTCTATGTTGGAAATAAATATTTTCATTAGATCATTAAGGATTCAATTGGATGAAATTAACATCCCTCTACAACCGGTGCTCAATGAAAATCCATCTATATAAGCAACCGCTAAAGATGAGGGCTCGTCCCTATCAGATAAATAAGACTCCAACCTATGGATTGAGGAGTAAGAGGATAAAATTATGTTAGAAAACATTAATCTTGTGATTAATAAAGGATACAATGAGTAATTATACACATGGATTCAGGAACAAGAAATGTGGCCTTTTAGAATACATTATAACATGGAAATATCTTTTAGTGATTATCTCATTATCAGAGAGCCTCTGTTTGAATGAGTGGAATTTGAGCTTGACCAATACTCTGATTTTTATTATCTTCAACTTAAGTGTGAATAGTAATTTCGTAGTGATGATATTTTTGTCTGCATTGTTCTAACTTTTGATGTTTCCCCCATATTTTGGATTCAAAATAATGGATTTGTTTTGATTTATAAATCTTAAATATTTTCTAGTTATTTATGATGAGGATGTGTCTATTCAATAAGGAATAATTTCTTAATGACTTTTGATGATGTTTTGTGGGAAAATGTGTCTTTGGAAATCCATTCCATGGATTGAAAAGGAATGTATATTTGGATGTGGACTATATAAATCATTGGGTCATTTTTATTTTCTAGTGATGCTGCAATCAGGTTGAACTGTAGGAGTGTATCTGGGCTTTGGGGGCAGTTTGGACAACCATTGTAGTGTTCTATAGAGGAGTGACACACAAATTTTCTATTAGGTGTATTCCTGGGTTCTACATATCTATGAGGTGTGGTACCCTCTTTAAGGTGGTTTCATTGGTGGTTTGAGTGTCTTTAGTCATTACATGATTATCGTTTTCTGTGATGATGACGAAAATTCTACTGGGAATGCTTTATTATGGTTCAGATGTTATGAAGGAATTTTTATTTGTGCTTTTATATGAAATACATTACATGAATGATCGGTAATGAGGGGAGGTATGAGAATAGTGTATTAACATTTTTCCATTACTGATCAAGATAGTTTTAAAAATATAGAGAGTTAAGTAAAAAAATTGATGTTAGATTGATGACAAACTAAGTATCCTCAATGATTTTCAGGCATTGGGGGTCGTCCCCTTGCCTTGTAGGGATTGTTTTGAGGTATTCCCTGTCATTTTTGTTCCACTTTTCATTTTTTCTCTTGCTGGTACATGTTCTTTGTATCTCATGAAACCACATGACTTTTATAATTTTCGTTATATATGTTGTGGGGCATTGGTTCCACTCATTCTCTAAGACATTCTAAGTATAAATAGTTGTATTTTTTTTCTAAAACCACATCTATTTTATTTACATTTTTATGGAAAATATAAATATACAAATGATACTTGATTTCATAAAATGTGTTTACAGAATTTTATTATACTTCATTATATTTATAATTTAATTTGTAAAGTCCACAATCAATATTTTAATTTTTCGTAAAATTTATCATAATAAAAAGCATAGTATTTTTCATATAAATTTTGATTTTATATGAAAATTAAATATCTCATATTTTAAATATTATTCTCAAAAAAAATATTTCATTTTGGAATCTACATTTCAAAAAACTATAATGGTGATTTTTTTGGTATTTTTCATAAAAATTATACATTTTACATAATACGGGTATAATGTAAAATATTTTATTTTTCATTATAAAATAAATACAAGATTTAGGGTGCCATATGTGTTGTGAAAACTGTTATATGAAACACACATTACATAATTACTATATTTAGAATGAATATTCTTATTTTTTAATATTCTTCAGAAAAATAATATTATAATGGTTATTCTATTTAAAAAATCTCTTCTACCATTATATGTTTCACTCATCGCCCTCACTCATTATATGCCTTGAGGGTTTCAAATGTTTATCCCAAAAATCTCTGTAAGAATCTCTCCCTTGTCCTACATTTTTTAAACACACCAAAGACTATTCCAAAGAACCTTAAGGGGAACCCTTAGAGAAGACACCCAATGGGTGAGTTAAATTCTCAATTGAAACTCAATCAATTTTCTTCTTATTATAACAAAAACATATAATTTGCATTCATACTCACATAGTTAAATAAATTCAATCAATATACATAAATTTTATTATTATTATAGAATATCTATTTTCTATCCTCCAATAATTTAATTCTAAAATAAATTCAATTACTTATATTATAGTCGGTACACCATCTCTATTTATAATGTTATTATGTTTTCATCACCACCTTCATGGATAATATTAATAAAATTAATATTTAAAAAAATCAATGAGTACATTTTACTTGGACTTCTATTATTTAACAAATTAATTTTCATAACGTAATAGGAAAGCATAAAATCTCACTATGGTCGGAATAACAACCTATGTGAAATAATTTTGTAACAATAAAATTTTATCACTATGAACTATGTGTATTTTAAATTATATTAGACTTTTACGACCATTTTTAACTCTTAGAATATAATTTACATCTTTCATCGCACTTATACTGTTATAAAGACATTTTATAATAAACATCCATAATTATTTATTGGTGTTGGGACCTTGGAACCATGGCACAAATGAACCTAGGATAGTATAGCTAGAAAAAATATCTCAATTAAACGTCTTAAGGAAAAATAATGATACATAACAAAATAAATATAGATTAAAATATTTTAAATCATTTAATTATTATATTTTATGTGATTATTTAGTATGTTTTGTGAATGTGAGGAGAAAATTCGGTTCAGTGTTAAAGGAACACTTCAAACCACCATCTTTGAATTGTTTTATTCCATTTTCTCTATGCCTCACATAATCTATCTATTTTATATTATATAGTGAATATAAATTCCATATATATATTACTATTATATATATACCTCACTTATTCTTCTATTCATTTTCATGATTATACATACATTTTGACAACATAACAATAACTACATTAATGTGAGGCCCTATTTTTTGGAAATTTTAATTACATTAATCTATTGACATATTGAACTAAAAAATCATTTTACCCATTCCTAATTTTGAAAAATCATAACTATTTTATGGTCATACCTTTTGGATTACCTCTATATTCAATAAAAATTATGCATTATTTCATTATATAATGTTTTTTTATCAATTCATTAACAAATGGTTTTATCCTTTCAATACAAAATTACCTACCCCTTCTTAGATTTTTTTCAAATGAACTATATATTTAAAAACCATTATCATTGATTCAATTATATGAATATATTAAATGTAATTCCATTCCCTCTTTGAAATATTTAGGAAATATAACTAGATTATGCTTTGTGGAAATATTATGTAGTGTGTTATGTTCCATGAGTATTTCATATGAAAATTCCTTATGATTGATTCTGTTATGTGAATAATATCCACATGTACACGTTATGAGAGATGTTCCCATATAGAAATCAAATTAAATTGGAAATGTTTATATCTATTGATATGATATTAATAGGACATTAAATTAATCCTAATCCATTATGGTTGTTCTTATAACATGTTATGATATCCTAGTAGTGATCCCTAACATATGCTTGTGATGTTAGGTAATATGACTTTCCATATTCCTATGAATTCATTATCTTTTGATGAAATCAACATTTTTTCATGCATATATATGATTAAACATGTTCTTTTTCTTTTATGATATCATGTTATAAAATACGGCTCATATGATAGACGTTATTACCATGCTTTTTAAATTAATGAGATATTTAGATAACCCATTTTTTCAATGTATTCACAATGTTATTCTGTTTAGTTTTACAAGATAAAATATAATTAGTATCAAACAATTGATATTAGAAAAAATATTTTGAATTTTAGTTTCATGCCAATGATTTTTTTCGAAATTCTTTCAATGATACCATTACTTTCGATCAGGGGGTTTTGTTTTTATATATATACATATTAAATGTATTATAATAATACATGTTCAAGAGTTGGATTTAAATAGTTTTTTGGTACTGTATTAGATAATGGATGACTCTTAGAGTGTTTAGATCCTTAATAATAGTTATAATAATTTTTGGGAAAATTTTTAATGGGTTTAACAGATGTTTCATTGGCTGGGACTATACATGAATGTTTTATTTCTTGTTGACTCAATTAATAAGTGTATGAATAAAATTATTTCATATGAGATTGTTTTTTAAAAAAGTAGTGTTCTAGTGGATTAGTTGTTAATCACAAGTATATTTCATATATTATGATTGTATTGTATACATGGAGATGACATATGCATGGATTTCTATGTGATTGAATGAAAATCGAATCCTTGACATCAATATATACAATGAAGCTTGATTTTTTTATTACGGGTATAAATGATTAAAAAAATTATTGAGAGATTTAGGTGAATTTTTGTTTTCCATAAAAACTACTAGAGAAGTCAAACATACATATATGGAAGTTAGGTTACTAAAAATTTAAAATATCATAACTCATAATTAATTAATTATAATCTTATGTAAATTTTTTTTACTTTTTATTGTGCTTAATGATTTTAATGTTATAGGATCTGATTGAAATCACTAGAAGATCTAAAATTTTAATTGAATTTGAAATAGATACATATATTTATTTATCAAAAGAATTGTGGAATATTTAAATTAATGATATTACATAGGTAAAATATCATTATAGAATAAGGAATGAATTTCTTGTGTTCACCAACATTTTCAGTGAAAAATAATGGGTGAATTTTTATTTTAATATTAAGTGGAAGATAAAAATTGAAGGATGTTTTTTAAATCATTATGTAGGATGAATATATTTTCAATGAAAAATAAATGTTTTATGTGATCTTGAGTTTTCTACCTACATCTTCAAGTACATGGTTTACTAATGAATAACATGTTTGTCGATTTCATGTTTAACTATGGATTTGAGATCATCGGAGAACCCATAATCTAACTAAATAGTAATAGAGGAAGTACATGTTGTTAGAGGTTATGAGTAGTCTCCATCATAATATCATTTCATGGTATTATAGTAGTTTTTATTATGCATTGTATATGATATTTACAAACATTATTCTTATACAATAGTTGGAATGTTTAACAATTTATTTAGAGGTCTTTTCCAATAAATAACCAACTAATCCATTAATTATGTTTAAAAAAGGGATAAGATAATAGATATATTACTATAAATATTAATGATGAAAAAATATCTGTGATGTATGGTAAGGATTGTAATTATGTGGGGAAAAGTATGGGGATGTTTATTTTATAGTCCATGATAGTTAGTATGTGGTCAGTGGGGTGAGTACATGGTGAATAGTTCTATTTATGGTTGTCCACATTTAAATGATTTGGGATGGTATATAAAAATGATAAAATCTAGTCGGTATTAAATAGATAATGTAGTATAAAAGGGAATCCTAAATTTTTCTCTTCTGAAAAAATAAGTTGAATCAAAATAAGAACATTTGTATCACATACTGTTTTATAAGAGGAAGAAAGAAACCTGATAATTTTATACTCATTTGCAAAAAAAATTATGTTGTGATGGTGTTGTTAAATTAAAATACATAAATTTTATATTAAGTAATTATTATCATTTCTAATATATGAAAAATGGTTCCTTAGAAAGAATATAAACTGAGAAACAAATATAGTGTTATGATGCATGAAGAGTCTATAATTTCTAGATGCAGGCCACCATGATCCATGTCAATTAAAGGGACCAATGATCCTATAAAATATGGAATATCATATACTGAAGTTGTGCATTTAATGGAAAATTAGGTGGTGTACCTTGGTTAAGGAGTTGCTGAAACCAAATTATTATAATTAAACATGGTCTCGATATAGAATAACCATGAACAAAAATATTTTTTCCATAGAACTAAGTATGATTAGTAGATTTGGGAACATTAAAACATTTTGGGTGTGTGATTTTTCTATTTAGACCTTTTAGGATAATCTTTTAAATTCATTATTTTCATTATATACATTATTTTTTTTGTATATTTATGAGTTTTTAATAAATTTTATTATAATAGTAATAGATTAAAAACTATTCATGGCTTCACCAAAACTAGGACATAAATATACTGAACCTGAGTAATGGATAAAATTAATTCCACCATCACCATGATTCTCACCTCCACCACCCCACCCCCTCTCACATGTCGTCTCTAGTTGTAAAAAGATTCATCACAGCTAAATTAAATATTTTGTTGTCCAATATAAGTAGTGATATCTTGGGGAATTATTTTAATATTAAAAGTATTATTCAGATTAAAAAATAATGATTAAATCCCAATAAATCCATGATTTTAAGTATCAATATATTAATGTTCCAAATACAGTTGTTATTCCTTCGGTAGGGCCTAAAAATTTTATTAATGAATTATATTTCCAATTTTCAAAAAATAAAATGACTGATTAATGATTGAACGAATGTATATAATATGTTGATAATAATCAAGTTGAGATTAATAGTCTTAAAAAATAATTATCAATTTAATCATATATTCATTTATATAGAAATGGAATAGAATATTTTAACAAGATTATTATTGGAAAATACATGGTGATTAAGGGTTTGAATTCATATGTCGAGGAAAAATAACTGATGATTGAAATATAGAAAGAAGAATCTACCATAGAAAATGGACGAATGTTCATGGAACCCTTTCATGATGACTCTAATAGAGTGAAAATAATTTCAAGCTTATGTAATGTTGGTTAACCACATTCATATGATGATATATTTTGAAAACATGAAGGTTAAATGATATAATTTTAATAAATTTAGGGAATCTATCGGATCAGACTATAAAATGATTTGGTCCCTCAAAAAAAGTGTCGATGAAGGGGAAAACATATAGGATGTGGAATAGGAAATCATTAATAATATGTTCATGGGTAACAAAACGCTAGATATAATTATTATTTCCCTAAAATTTAATATAGAAAATTAGATCAAAAATGAAATAAATGATTTAAAATTCTTCAGTATATGACCCATGAATCAGAATATAGACTATTACAGAGAATGTGTTGGAAGAAAGTGACATTTTTCTCATTACACAACTAGAGTAGTAAAGATAATATGAAAATTATTAATGTTCTGAAATGAATAACTATTCAATATAGTTAAAAAAGTGTGAAAAAATAAACGATATTGAGGTTATATTTAATTTTCCTATAAGAAATATAATGTGTAGTTACCCTCTATAGAAATATATTTGATGGGAGTCTATGAGGATCAAAAAATAAAACCATTATATAAGAGGTTTAACAGATTAAAATCTATAAATATTAATAAGAATTACAAAAATAGTTATAATTAACAAACTTTATAATAATATATCCAGGAGACAATATTTCTATTCAATGATAGAAAGCCCCATTTTTGTGTCATGAGGTCCAGAGGCTCAATTTTGGAAGGAAAACTATTTTATAAATATCTCAGCTAAAATGAAACTATAGAGTGTGGGCCAATAATTATATATTATTTATTTATACTAAACATGGACATATGGAAAAGATTTTTTAGGGGTGATAGTTGAGTCGTAATGGAAACAAACACCCCTAAAAATTAAAATGGAATTGTTTACATTGGAATAAAAATTATTAAAATAATAAATTTGTCTATAATTTTGGATGAAAATAAGATAAACAAAATTGTACCATGAACCTACTAGGTTACACTCACAACATCCCTCATAGAAAATATTGTAAAAAAATGAAAACATTTAAATTAGAAGATATCCAGGATGCGAGTATGAAGAATATATGATTATGTAATTACCTAACTCAAGTGAAAAACGTGTTAGCTGACTAATATGGATGATAATAGAAAAATGAATGAATAATACCTTGGTTTATTCCAAAGATATGAAATGGAGAAAAATTAAAATGAAAGATAAAAACCCTCAAGTGTTAGGGGAATCATGAACATAAGATAGGTGGTGTATTCATATAGAAAACATGTACATTTGGGTTTAATCCAAAATCTATGTAGAGTATAAGCTTATATATACTATACATAAAATGTTGATTTAGGGTGTGTGTGGAATGGATAAAAAACCATTTTCTAGAAAATCTTGAATTTTAAGGGAATATAGAACATGCACCAAAAAATTAAATATTATATCTTGAAACATATAAATAACGCAATGCAATAAATGAAAATTTAAATGAATAAATACAAATGTATTTTTTTATAGCTAGGGTTAGTAAATTTATCACCATAGTGAATCCTTGGAGAAAATCTAAAACAATAGGGTTATATAATTAAAACAAACCAAAATTAGTTATTTGATGATTTTATTGGTACTTCTCTCTCTAATGACTTAAATGTTTATAACTATTGTAGAAGGATGTGAAGAATTCAAGGGGTGATATGATCAATGAGGTAGTGGTACTACAAAATCATATTATATTTTACTATAAGGGTAAATATGTTTATGAACTAATGTTTTCCAGTGATTAGATGATTTAGAACTCTTAAAACTCTTAAATGGATTCATGTCCCTTATAAGGCTCAACAATTAGTTTCAAATGATCTCATTATTTTCAAATCTACTTCTAAAAGATTCAATCTATGGAAAAGGAAGATCATATAATGATGTTCATTATCTAAATCTGAAAAATGTGTAAGGAAATGGTTTAGAGATCTAAAGTGTCAAAGAATATTAAATTTTAAAACATTAGTATCAGTTTTGAGTACATATGGCATTAAAACAAAGAGAAGAATTATTAGTGAAGAAGTGGTAATCTATATGTCCTTCATGCCAATAAATTTTTCTAACAATTTAATATTAGATTATTGTGATCAGGATACCAAGAATCTATTAAAATTTCAACAGAATTTCTCAAATGTGATCTAACTATTCTAAAGAATAATTAAACATTTGTAATATTCTAAAAAATTAGTTCAAAAAACATGAATTAGTATAAAGTTGGAGATACATAGAAATAGTTTGTGGTGAATAATATAGTATATTTAGATATATATTATAATTTATTTTAATGAACAATTTATGAGAATGTCATTTTAGTGGTACTATTATGTAATTCTTAACAGGTAGTGTTGTATAGTTAAATATATGTACTGTCACAAACACTTTTTCATTTTTTTCTATACTAAATATGATCTTTTATTTCGATGGAGACCACTTAGTGATTTAAAAATGAATGAAATACATGATACTTTCATCTAAGATAGTAATTCAGTGGCATGGAAATGAATATATTTTATGATTTAATATCTTGATTCCAATAAATTGTTCTTACCCACTAAGCTAAGATGAATTTTCAATGATTCAATTCCATGTGGTGATTTCACATGCATTAAATATATTATCATTGCAAATATATAGGGATGAAAGTGTCATTGATGATGAATGGAGTTATTAAGAGTAAAATTTAATTCAAAAATTCTTTAATAAATCCTAAGTTAGTTGAAAGATCACAATTTTTTAATTGGATAATTCAATAAATGGTTGATATATCTAGGTGGGCATTAGTTGTCCGTATATTGTATGAAATTGGATTAAAATATGTTAATGACTATGTGGGCATCTATTTGTATCTATATTTTATCATTTGAAAGAAAAATATGGGTCTCCACATGTTTTACTCAGGATGTATAGATTATGATGTATAACAATTATCGATATAGTTGGATTAGGGAAATATATAATGTTATCCAAATGGGATTTTATGAGAAATAATTACATAAAAAATGAATATCTAATAATAACTTAATGATAAGAGTTTTTGTTTTACCATCCTCAGAATTTTGATAAAATATAAGGGTGTAAAGAAAAGAATCATGAATCAATTACAGTGGAATGCGGAAAATATTTTTCGGAACATGACATGTATGTTTAATATATAAAGAAATATGTATTTATAATTGTGTTTATAATAAATAAAAATTGTGGAATGTCAAAATATTCTTATTTTAGTGTTAGATTTTTATCATTCATTATTATTTTTTCAATCACTAGAGTATTTTTAAGACATGGAGATGAAGTGTACATGGAAAAAATAATAATGTAACAAAAAGTGAAAAAGTTATGTCGTTATTTATATAGAGGTTCTAGTTTGATCGTTTATGGGATAAATGAATACCTATAAGATTTAGAGATATTGACGGGGTGTTTTGATTCCCCAAAAATTGGAAGAGAAGAAGATATTATATATGTTGATATAATTCTAGTAACAATTTTGAAGATAACAACTTAGAAATCAGAAAGTAAATCGTAGGAAAACAATTTCCTTGACAGTGTGTTGTGGTTGAAAATGATGATTCAAAAGAAACTAATTAAATTATATTAATGATCAAGATTGTGAGATTTACAAGTAAAAGAAATGTATATGGATTTATGGAATAAATATGGACTTAAAAAGGTGATGTTATCTGGATGAAAAATATCATTATGAGTGATGGAATCATTATCTATTGTTTGGTACATTTTTTTTTGAAATGTTTTAAGGAATTATCATATTTATAATCGATTCAATGAAAAATTGTTTTTAGAATGATAATCATGTTTGAAGATGATCTCTATGGGATTTTTTATAATAAATACTATACATGTTGTTCAGTATATTACCCACATGCTCATGTATAAAACTCAACATGAATGAATTAAGTCATCGAGTTTGCAATTACAATGTGGAAATGTGTGTGTGGTAAAAAACAATAAACCATGTAAATTTATATAGGGGAAGTACCCAAAATCAATGAAGTTTTATGTATGTGTACTTAGAGTAGAGTTGAGTACATAATCATATAGAAGTGTTCAATATATAGTATTTATGGGGACCACTTACCAAATGGTTGAATAGTACTTACATTTAATAGCGTGTTTTTTGAAGGGATTTCCTATAAATACCAATAAAATATATTTTTGTTATGTATCAAAAATTGAAATATATAATTGATGTACTATTTTGAATATCAATGAATAAGAAACATCCTTTTAGTTTTTATCTTTGTAGGGATTACATATATATCAATTGCATAATGTGTAGTGTGTGGTCTGTAAGTGATAGTACACAGTCTATATTGTGAGTACAACATGATCAATAAATAATATGGTTTGTTATCTTAATACGAATTCAATAGGGTATTTTCATAGGAATAAAATTAGTCAGTACTCTAGATATCAAATATAATATTGGAGCATCATTAATATATACATTATAGAGGATGATGTATTTTATAAAGATGAATTTTAATGTCACATCAATTATGTTGGAGATGAATAATAAAACAAGATAATTCATATGTGTAATTATCCTCATTAAGAGAACTTTTCCTGTTGTGATATTTTCTTGTTAGATAAATTCATAACTCTTTTAATTAGTATTAAAGGTCATTTTACATATATTAAAATATCACAATAAAAATAAGAGAAACATAGAATCAAATCAGATGATATGATGAAATCAAAGTCCTATTCTAGATGAAGAAAGAAAATCATGATACAAATTGGTTCAAGTGACCAGATTTATATAAACTATGTATTATCATTCACTGATGCATTATATAGATGATAAGAAGAAGAATTGTGCCTTGGGATGGGATTGATCAAACCCAAAATATTATAAAGGTTGTGATCCTATCGTGATGATAATAGGGATAAAAAAATTATATCACAAAATATATTATGATTAGTGGATTATAAAACTACAATACATAAATTGTGTGATCTCTGTTGATGTCTCCCTTTATTGTAAACAATGTATAATCGATGGGTTATGTGTATTCTAAACATTAATAAATATTTTTGATTATTTAAGTGAATTTTTATACAGTTGAAATTGGTTGAACATAATTCCTACCAAGTTTGGAACAAGATCCTAAATGATGGATACACTAATTAAAAGAAAAATATTATTTGATAATCACCTTGAGTAAACCACAGTAACATTGCATTTAGTTGCAACACACGTAATATTTTGGGTAAATCGTGTTTCATGTTGGATATGATCCTTCCTAGATTTGAGTATTGACGACTGTGTTTTTTCATATCTTCGATGATTCAAATTACCTTATATTATACAAAGAATCATTGGGTTCATTCTTATTTCCCTTAGAACTAGTTATGAGTTAACTCATCTGTGCAACATTAATTTCTAATTTTGGGGTTCTTGGTATATTATGTTTATACTCACCCATATGTGGACATTTTAGTCACATTTGTTGTGTATATAAAGATGGTTCATGGTATAGAGGTCAAGATCGCGGAAATAGATGTAGAAAAATAGATAGTTCTGATTCATGATGACATTTAGGGACCCCAATATTGATGGTTACTATTTATAGTTAATCCTATAGTTCCTTCAAAAAATATTTGTCTTCCCTCAGTTGGTGTATATTATAAATTGCAGTGTTGAATTGTACATTTTTTCCATTATTTCTACACTTTTGTAAATTTAAAAAACATTTAAGGATGCATTCATGTATTTTATTATTATATGGTTTATTTTATATATATATATATATATTCATTTAGTATTATTGGTTTTTATTTATATTTCTATTGTATGTCTGCTCTAGGTTTATATACTATGACCTCCAGTAATTTTGTAATTTGCCTACTTGGTGCTAGTCACCATTCACATGCCTATTTAAGGATGGATTGGGGTGGAAACCATGGCTGAATACTAGCCTAGGTAGGGTCCTTATGGGTCAAGCCTTTTCATGATCATATCTATCATCATAATGGTAATTTCCATCAATAAATTTCTACCATGACATATTGGTGACTTATATAAAAACATAAAATCAAGACCACATAATCACTTTAATGAAATTTATTTTATATAAAAAAATAATAATGAATTAATGATTTGGAACCTTAATATAATATGAGAAACCCCATCATAAAATATTAACAAATTTGATATGAATAAATTGGAATCAATAAATTAAATAATAACTTATAAATTAAGGATTTAACATAGAGAAAGGGGAAACAATCATAAAAACAATTTTATGGATAAAATGTTAATTGAGACAAACAACATTGATTATCATTATAGATGACACATCAAATGATATTGAAATAAGTAAGAGGGATCATAGATAATTATATAGGAATTTTGATAGGGGGTTCAGTATAAACTACAGTTGGGAGATGAAGAATCCCCATAATAGCTTACCCAATTAAATTAATTTTAAAAAAATAAAAATATTTGTGTTTGGGAGAGAATTTACATGTATACCTAATGGATATAGTTTAATACCACCTTAGAGAAGTTCCACTATGACATAACTAAACATTAAATTGAAAAATGATCCTTTATATAGAAACAACCCAATACCTTCGTCACCCCTTATGGCGTGACTCTTGACCTCATGTCACATTATCCCCATGTAATATAGTTCTAATTATTCTTCATGGAGATATGTTAGGTCATGACCTGATGTCTTAAGCTGTAATGATCTATATCACAACACAGCCCTAATAATTTCATCAAGACCCACCCCAACTCCAAAATATCAATCCTAGGACAGTGTAAGGAAATATCTCAAGTCCTTAATTATATAGTTAAAAAAGAAAATTTGTGCTCTATTACTTGTATAATTTATTTTGAAAATAAGTTTTTTTCTGTTGGGGTTTTGATGAGTTGTAATCTTTTTTATATGGATTCATTTTTGTAATTAGAATATCAACAATTAAATTATTGGTACTTTTTTGTGTGCATTAGGATTAATTTTTTTAGCATATTTGTAGGTTTCTTGTGAAATTAATCTATGGTCCCAACTACATTTTTGAAATACATGTGTAACTGCATACTTTTTGGGAATTTTGCAAGTATGTTATGAAGTGAATAAAGTTGAGGGTTCCATTGTGATACATCCAATTAATAAGGGGGTAATAATTAGGTATATAGTAACCTGGGGTTATTTAAAAATAATTCCTAAATAATTTTTTCCATAAAAAATTATTTATTTGGTTTCCCCCTTTGATCCCATTTATCTCAAAAAGTGAATAACCCCTCCTAGGGATTCTTCTTTTTTCCATCGTTCTCCATATTATACATAATGAATGTACAATGGTTTATGTAAGGTTCATATTATTGAATCCAAAAAGTTTTTCAATCTTTATCACTTCTTCTAGGAATTTTTTAAACTATATTTAAATTTTCTAAATATTATTTCAACTATTTTGTAATTAATTTTCTTTTTAAGTTTTTACTCCATGGAAATTATAAAAATATTTCTATTTTTTCACTTTTCAGTTGGAAAAATATTATAAGTGTAATTTTTTGGACCTAGCCTTAATCCTAACCTAATAATGAGTCTATAGAAGATAAATAACTCTACTTAATTCCAGTTGAACATTTAGGTTCAGTTTTTTAGATAATTAGGAAAATCCCAATACGATAGAAGTGGAAACTTTTACCCAGTATCAATTTTTCCTATATAGAACTCTTTAATATAAAATACGGGTTCTTTTGAAGAAAAATATTCAAAGTTTTCATCTTGACTTCATCTATGTCCATACTAATTTATAAAACTAATGAAAATAATTTTAATGAATTGAATGAATACAATTATCTGAGTAAGAGACAAGAAAAATAAAAATGATAATTTAGTGAAATGAATGAAGATGAATTTTTTTCAATGATCCTTTATAATATGAAAGAAATAATTTTTACGTGGGATGAAAAGAAAAAAATTTCGTAAATAAATCCCTGAAAACATAAAATAAGAAAATAAATACCTATTTTTGAAATAGAGATCATTACATTAATCACTCATGACATACATAACTGGATCCTAACAAAATCCATATGAGAAACTCCTTGGGAAATATAAAATTAATGTATGTTAAGACAAGAAACATTAAAAAAATAATTGTAGTACTATCGAGGCGAACATATCTTATAAGTTATATAATGATCACCTAGTCCTATCATCGAAAAAATATAACCTATATTGGGCACACATGTGAACAATAATTCATCTCAACCCATCATATAATCTATATCGAGCTCACCAATTTCATATATAATTCTCAAGTTCTACATTAAATAGTGTATTATTTCTTTTTAGTTATAAACCCATTAAAATCATATATAACTCTATAAGAATAAAATGGATATCAAAATACCCATTCTATATCAAAATTCATTTTAAATGAAACAATACCCATATAAATGGAATGTGAGTTTTTCATTGCATAAAATATCACTCTAAACATTCATTATTAAAATTTTCAATTCAATTTATTTATAATCAATAGATTTAATATTTAATGGAAAATTATTTCAGAATCTATCATAAACATTTCATTCTGAAAATATCCTTTCAACTATGAAAAAACATATTTTATTAAAATTACATAAGTTTTTATGAAATAAATTACATTAAAAATATCCTTAAAAAATTGTAAATTAATAATAAAAGTATACATTAATCATATATTAATAATGGTTTATAATTTCTTATATGTAAAAAATTCTCATTAAACATTTTTTTGAAAATTAACAATGTAGTTTATTTAGAAAATAACAAAAAACATCGATGTATTGTGTTTTCAAAAAATAAACCTTGGGTACAAATGACTTCATAAAATATTAGGATAATTGAAATAATCTTTTTTAAAAATGTTTAGATAAAAATTTCAATAAGGATGAAAATGAATGTTTTTTGGAAAATATTAAATGATATTTTTTAAATTATGCTGTTTGACTTGATTTTAACTCATTACGAGTGTCCTTTATTTCCCGAATAATAAAATTATGTCATTTTTAACATTCATAAAAACCATTATAAATTTCATTATTCATTTATTCCATTTAAGGAAATGGTATATATATATATATTAAATTATGTACATATCGAGTATTTTTTATGATATTGGGCTCGTATGTCTGATATGACTTTTGTAGGTCAACATTAGTCGAAGCGTTCGTTACTCCACCATGTATAAAATAATGATCATTATATATGCACGGATCCCTAATATATGTATATATATATATACATTTATATATAAACATATAAATATATAAATAATTATATATAATTAAAATTAATAATCATTTAAAAATATTAACACCTATTTCCATTATTTAAAATGTGGAAATATGCGGTTATGTTAACACCTTAAACCATAGTAATATGTGGATATATCCATGGTTTAAACCGTGGAAAAAAGGGTAATGGACACAATTTAAATAATGAAAATAGGCTATTATGGCCACAATTTAAAATCAAGAAATAAGTGGCTATAGACAATATTTAAAATATGGATATAGGTAGATTTTTTCATGATTTAAATTGTAGAAGTATGTGTCTATGGCCATGGTTTACTAAACTGTAGGTGTAGTCCTTTACAAATTATTTTTTATATTTTTTGTAATATCCTGCAAAACCTATGACCACTATTTCATTTAACCATAGTTATATGTCGGCCTATGGCCATGGTTTTCAGAAACCATGGAAATATGCTGCATTTGACCATAGTTTTCCAGATCGTGGAAATAGAATGTTTGTATGTGGCCTATTTTCCTAGTTGTGTTTTGAGATCTAAATTTATTATTTTCATTGATCATTATAATATTTGATTTCTCATGAAGAAGAAATAATAAAAACTAATTTTGGTTATATGGATTTTGTTTCTTCTAGTATTATATATATGGATTTATGATAGTAAAGGAGTTGAGAACAATGTGGAAGATCATTTGAGTAGGAAACATGATGAATCTTGTTCTATAATTTCTTTTATTGAACCTATTAGAGATGTTTTTCTTGGGAAAACGATGTATCCTACTGATGTGAATAAATTTCATGGTTCTTTAACATTATGCATTAAGTAACAATGGAAATTATTATGAACTAGTTTTCTATGTAGCATGCTAATAAACTAATTTTCATGTCAAGGAAATTTGAACATAATAATCCTTACTTGTGGCACATAAGAAGTGTTCAAATTAACTCGATATGTATTTTGATTTTAAAATTTAGTTATTTCTAAAAAATTTCATAATTTTATTAGTGGTAGTAACATTGGACTATATAAGACTACTTGAGAAGTTCAAGATTCATGGTTAAATTGGACGACCATTTTCAAGGATTCTAATGAGTATTGTAGGACATTTAATTTTATCCAATTCAACCGAATCCTTTCTCAAATACATGAGATTCCACAAATACTTATGTAATTTTTTTTAATGTTTATGGAATGGATTTTAGGGGTCCTTTTCCATGAATGTTTGGATATTTTTACATCGTACTTATGGTTGATTATCTGTTAAAGTGGATTGAATTTATTCAAACAAGGATGTGTGATAATATTGTGGTGTCTTAGTTTTTTAGAATCAAGAATTTTTGAATATTTAGGATTCGATGATATATTCTTAAAAATAATTTCACTCATTTATAAAATATAAATTTTAATTATTTTATAATAATATGTGGGGTAATTCATAATCTTTCAACACCCTATTACCCAAAAAAATGGAATTTTTGATGTTTTACATAAACAGAATAGGCATATTCTTGTGAAAACTATTAACCAAAATATGAAATATAGGATCTTGAGGCATTATGATCTTTTTTGGGTGTATAATAATTCATATAATACTATAATAGGGATTTCACCATATATTGTATTTTTTTGAAGAGGTTGTCAATTACCTATAGAATGTGAGTAAAAGTATTATTTGGATCAAAAATATTGTAATGAGAATCTTTTTTAGGATGGAAAATAGAGGAAAATGTGTTTTTAATAATTGGTGGAAATAAGAAATAATGATTATGAAAACAGAAGGATAATAAAGAGAAAACCAAAATTATAGCTAAAAATGATTTTGAATATGGAGATCAGAATTACAGATAAGGTTATCTTATACAACTATTGGTTGATGATTCTCCTATATAAATTTCATTACAAATCTAATAATCCTTTTATTGTAACTCAAATTTTATATTTTAGTTTTTTACAGATTCAATAACCAGGGAAGTATGTTCCATTTGTAGTTAATGGACATCTAATGGTTTTTTTAATGATGGTAACTAAGATTCACCAATGAAGAAGTTACTTTTGTTAGAAGATGAATAATATTGAATAAACTGGTTGTTTCTATCATTTTTTGGAATAAATTAGGGGCAAGGTACTAACCTTTTTTGGTGATAGAATTTTTCTTTTTTGTTTCAATGTATTATTGTGAGGAAAATATATCAATATTAATGGGGAAATAATTTAATATTTTTGACATTAATGTATCGACATAGGGATAATCTTAACTTTATCATCAAATTAGGGATGATATATTACAATCTATGTTCACCAACAGACGATACAATATGGAATAATATTATTTACACCCATACATTCTAATATTTGATTTGATTTACTAGAATTGAAATTTATTGAATCAAATGTTTATGTGTTTAATTTTTTTAGAGTTTATAAGACGAATAGAGGGACATCAAATACAATATAAGGAGTTTCAGTTTACTGGATATAAAAAAGAAATAAATATTATATTTCAAGGTAGATATTGGTTTAATATTTTCTTTTTTTTCATTATTTTTATTAGTTTTCTAATTATTGATTTTTTTTAACATAATTTGATGAAAAATGTGAAATGAAAAATTATTTTCATACTGATTTTTTGGTTAAAACTGCTATTTTCTATCATTAGATGTATTATTTTTTCTTCTTTATTAGTGATGAATAATCTCATTCTTTGAAGATAATTTTTCTACAAACTTCATGAAATTTTACATGTTTCATTTTTGTATTCGTGGTTTTAATTCTTGTAATTATAATCGGTAAGTAAATTTCTATACATGATATAAAAAGATTTTATTTATTTTCTGTGTGGAAGAACAACCATGGGTTTTTATATAATAATTTTGAACATTATTTAAATCGATTGAACAGTGAAATATATCTTGAACTTTTAAAATTTAATTCACATATTTCACCTCATTAAAATAAAAAATTCAATATTGGGGACAATGATGACATTAATTAACACCCCAAACCCAGAAGCGCAATGTAAGAGAATTGTTTTAATACATTAGAATTATTACTATTAATAAAATCCCAATGGACCCATCAGTTTAGTAGTATTATAATATAAATTACATACATGAACCATACATTATAATTCAAAACCTAGAAAAACCTATGAGAATGTAATTATCCTCCTAGATTAATCCTAAATATTAAAAATAAACCCCTTCTTGGAATCCTAGAAAATAAAACATAAGAAATGGGTGAGCTCAGTTTATTAGTATGGTTAAAGCATACATCAGATTATTTATTAAATAATCATATTCTTTTATGTCAGGGTATAAAATTAAAACACATTCCTTTTAAACAAAATATTCAACATAATACAAAAATAATAAATCAAATAATACCATTCAAACATTCACATGCATTTTTTAATATTCAAATTATCATATATAATATCAATAACTAATATCATAGTGATATAATTCATAATGTTGGACATCATAACCACACCATAATGGCCACGTGCCAAGACCATATATAAATAGGTAATTACCAAAAATATTTTGTCCCGTGTGGCCTACCAATAAATCAAGGGGATATAATGGGTCTTGCGGGTCACATAATAAGTCCAATATATACCTTATATGAAAATGGTTAAATATTAACAATATAATCAATCATATTAAAAACTAGTACAAAAAATATGAATACTTTAACCACAAACCAAGAATGGTATCTAAATAGAACATCCCTTATAAATATGATCTTAAAGTATATAATAAAATATGGATTATCATATCATCAAAGATCAACCTCAATTAAGCATGTTATCTAATGATGGATGTTGACACAGTTGAAAAATACTCTATTAGAATCATTACAAATATCTTGAGACAAATACCTTTTTTTCAATGAAATCATTTATTTGAATGTCACACAATTATAAAAAAAGACTTTTAGTAAGTGATTTTGAATAAAAGCGTCCTATATATATTTGAAACTTTTGAAATTTAATAAAATTTTCAAATATTAATGTTCATATAAATAATTCTATAAAAACATTCTGAAAACTTGTAAATTAATGAGAAAGATTTATAAGAATATGTCTTTTTCATATTTGAAATGGTGTTTTATTTAGAAATTTGCTTACATAAAAACATAAAAATATTAATTTTGAAAAAATTTGAGTGAAATTAAAAATATACTTAAAATTTTCTATATAATCCATCGTATCAATATAAGTAAATATTTATGATAATGTCATGAATATTAAAATAGATAATGTATTACTTCTTTTAACATTCAATGTTTCCCATACCACATTAAAAATTTAAATCATAATCCCAATATATTAAAATTAATATTTTTATACCATGAGGATAAATATATTCTGAATATAAATTATAATAGGAGTATTCTAATAACTAAAAACAATAATTACGCGGTCAAAATGGCATATATCCCATGAAAATTAAAAGTCAGATGAAATACACTTACATTAGGTTTGATACACTCCATCCGTTACCAAAACTCCATTATAGTGTGTTTAAATATATTATTAACTTCTATATGAATAATTATATTATTTATAATGTCATATATGATTCATTTATTGCTTTATATTACCCTTATATTACCAATTCTATGCTAATGTGATGTTCCAGGTAATAATTATTGTGTTTATCGTACATGTTTTGACTTTCTATTCTTGATCGTATTACCCTGATCATGATTTAATTAGTTATAGAATGTAAAAATGATTTATATATCATATATATTCATATTATAAAATTATATAATAGATTTTTATATAAAATTTAATAAACCATTCATAGAGACATTAGGTTGTCTGTACATATGAATGTTGATTCTCTTTTCTTATCTAAATAGAAGTAAGTAAATGAAATATATATATATATATATATATTATAATTGAATTATATAGTAATATAATTAATTATTATTCGTTATATATTTTTATAATCATTCTTGAATGGTTAACATCGAGGATAAATCTCATCACGTTGTGGAAACAATAATTCGTACGTACACATGAGTGACGATATAATTATCTTAATATTTAAATGGTATTAAATTCGATTGAATATTACTTATATAGAAATAATACAATTCTATATTTATTATTTACATCCTTTATACTAATTTTTAGTTCCTTATAAATAAAGTATAGATGAAAACTAGTTTACACCATGGCAGGGAGACGTTAAGTCATACACACACACAAATGGTGATATTGTTTTTCATAGGATGAGTAAAAGAGGGAATATGGTTGTACCATAATCATAATAACATCTTAACATATATAAGATAATCTATTTGTTACTTTAGTATGTAAACAACACAGTGAGATGAAGTAGACCAAGAATAGATCTTTGAAAGAGTTGGTAATTCAATTACATCTTCTTTGACTATATCCTTCTGGTTTTCACAAAAAGACTCCACATGGCAGAATTATACCCAAATTATGGACTCTAGGATAAGTTGAGTTACGTTTTTAGGTGAAATGGGCAGATTTTTTTAAGTCAAACAGATTTATTGGTTTGAATAAAATAGATGTATGAGGTGCCTTTTAGAAAAGAGGAGAGGCATGCTTTAGGAAACTCAAAATTTATTATTTTATTATAAAAGGATTTTTTATTTCAAATTATACCAAAGTGATTTATTCCAAGGATAAGTTCATTATGGGTTTAAATATTCTAAAACAATAAAATTTATACATTTTTTCATATTATATTAATCCTTATCATTTGGATTTATCCTTATTTAATCTATTTAATATTAATTGTGGAAATGATATTCTAAATACTTAATGGATACAAATATTTAATTACATGGTTTAAATTTACCATAAATAGACACTTAATGAAATTTATGACCATATAATTATCACTTTCGTGTTTTTAAATATTTTTAATTTTTAATTTTTTTTAATAAAATGTCATTTTTATTAAATATCAATTCAGTAAATTTTAACACTATTAAGTACATCGAAATTAAATAAAATAAAAATAGAAATGAAACTTTTAACCAATGCATTAAATAAACTCCTAAAATCTCATATTCACAAAAACAATTTGGATCACCTCCATTATGTAAAATAATATTTTTTTTATATTTATTAAATAACTTTTTTTCATATATCAATTAATAAAATAATTACTCCTTCTCCATTGGGTCATTATTTATAGTAATTATTTTTTCTCTAAAAATTAAAAATAAATTACTATTAAATGGATAATTCTATTATTTTTCCATATACTATTCAGGATTGAATTTAAATCCCAATTATTTATATACTAAAATTATTTAACTTATAAGAAATGAGAGTGTGATAATTTGTAACATTCCTTAATTATAATACCTATTCCTTTTTCATGGACAAGTTTCCATTAAATGACTCAAAATAAATCATTATGATATCTTTATATTTCTCCGATTTATTTGGGAGAAATATTGTTTTTTATAAGTTTTATATCATTTAAGAAAATATTATTTTTTTTAAAATATCTTAAATTTTAATTTTGACAATATTCATTATGTTTTCTCACAAAAAATTCAAATCAACAAGATATATTCGAACCAATACATCTAAAAAATTACTAATATGAGCAAATAATCAGTAAAATTTTATTATGACATTGAATCACTAAAATAATACTTATATTAATATTATAATTATTATTTATTTGATTCATCTTTTAATAAATAAATTACTTTATCTTCATTGTCTCCCTATTTAATTTAATTATTTAATTTCTAAAATTATAAATAAATTAATAAAAATTAGATAAACAGTTTATATTTGTGATAAATATTTATAGTTAACCATATCACATATATAACATCGTATAAAAAATATATTACTTGTTAAAAGAATATATAACAAAATTGGATTTTCATTAAATATAATATTATAAACATATTAAAGTCATCCAAGTGGCTTCAAGTGGTCCCAAAATCGGCCCAATGATTCTTCTAGATGAAAAACACTCATCCAATTTTATTATGATAAATTTTAGGTTAATTTTATTATTATTTTATATTATTTTATCTTTAATTACACTATTTATCTTTAACAATAGAAAATAAAACTACTAAAGTTAATATTCACTGAAAATGATTTTTATCCTATTAGACTAAATTTTTAGAACCAATTATAACAAATATATGTTTTCTTTTTGAAATTCAATTCATTGAAATATTAAATATATGTTTAATTATAATCTTGTCAATGTGGCTCGAAGGTTGGTAAAAGAGACATTCAAAAGTTAAATATGTTTTATATCTAATTTTATATTAAAAATAGTTCTAATAAACTAAATAATACTAATATATGTATTATTTATCTATTGTAACTTTAATATCAATTTAAGTTAAAATAATTATTTAAATGAAAAATTTGGTTTTAAAAAACAATGAATTATTTTTCTCTATTCATAAAATATTCAAATGTTTCTAAAAAATACAAAAAATTCACACTAAGATAATTTTGATATTCCAAATTCAAAAATGATTTTTATTTCACAAAATTAAATTTCTATCAGTTTCAAAAATTAATTATATTCTTTTTCAAAAAAGACATAAAAAGTAGTTCCTTTATGTAAATAGTATTTTAAAACTTATAACTAATTTACCGAAACATATATATTTCATTATAAATATGTTTTATTTTTGTGAGAAATTTATAAATTACATTTAAATTTTGTTATTACTATTAATATTACTAACATTAACTTTTAGGTTATAAATATATCGTTCAAATAATTATAATACTAAAGGGTTGTTTTATAGAAACTCAATATTTTGTTTAATGCAAGACAAGTCCATTTTGCATGAAAAAGATATGTTTAAATTCATAAAAATGATAACGTACTTTCTGATTTTGGGTTGTTACATTCCCCCTTAATTCAAAAAATTGCATCTTTCGAATTTGAAATTTCATGTCAAAATTTAAAGGGTCATACTAGAAAATACTGTTGGTGAAAAACCTCCTCGGAAATAGGGTTAATTAAATATACTCTTATTAAGTGGGAAAAATAAATAAAAAGATAACCACAAAATTAGGATTTCAAATAAGAGAACATTAATGGAATGTATAGATATGTACATGGGGGAAAACATAAATATTTATAGGGAGTGATTGATTCCATCAATCCCAAACAATTGAATGATAAATTGAAATTGTTCAGCCTCAAAGACATAAATTTGTGATGATTTGAAAAAACATGTTTTCCAAAAAAATGGTATTAGGATAAAAACAATTTAGTTACATTTTTCCCTACATTAAGGGATTATTTTGTAATCTATATAAGAACACAAGAAATCATAATTTATTTCATTCCATGTGTTAATACTACTGTTTGGTTGTGTTTTGATCTATTTTCACTTCATTTCATCACTTAGTGACAGATATTCGAGATGATTATTTATATATGAATCACTTTTAATGAATTATATATTCTATAAATAATTCATTCTATCTTTAAATGTTTACTGAAACCAAAATTTTGTCTCATAATATTCAATAAATCATACGTGATATTATGGAAATAATATTCGATAAAAAACTTACTCCATTCCAACCATAAGACTCCACCATAATATTTTGATCCAAATTCACTTACCAAAAATGAATCTAAATTTTTAGAAATCAATCTAAACATCAGATTCCATAAATAACTTAATTTTTCTCTTATTTTAATATTCCAAATAATTTATCACCTTTAAATCCTTATTGAACACACTTGTTCTTCCAAATATATAAAGAACAATTATTGTAGTACAATCATTATATATCTTACGAATCATATAAAATTAGAACTATTGATGTAATAATTCTTGACTCCAAATACGAAGTAACCATAATTATTCTACATCACTCTAAAACCAATAAATATTCTTCAAAATCTTATGCCATAATACCTCATTCATCTAATTTTTCATTTTGTAATATATTCATTATTATCTGTATAAAAATTATATTTATAACATTACTGATTCTAACCATTGACCAAATCTCAATGAACAAAGTGAGAAACAAAAACCATACTGATATTATCATGAAAAATAATTTGTAGTGTCTCTAAAAGATTCCAACTTTTTCTCAATAAATAATCCCAAAAGATTTACCTTGCTTATTATTTACCAAATATAACTGATGATATCGTATACCTAAACATTTCCACAGGGTAATTCATAAGGTCTTTTTTCTAATCCATATTTTATAAATCTAATTTCCAATGCTATTATTGTACTTCTTATGATACCAACTATATACCCCAACCCTATAATCATAGAGAGCGTGCATTATTTTTTATACATTTACATTATTACAAAAAATAAAATCTGAAAGGTTTGATCAATTTAATAGTCTGAGAAAATATATTCCGTACATGAAACATACATTATAATTCAAAACATAGAAAATATTTTGAGAACGCCATTATTATCCAAGATTAAACCATCATATAAAACATAAAACACTTCTTGAAATATTTGAAAATAAAATATAAGAATGGGTTGATCCCAAATGCTCAGTATGGCTAACTAATATTGTAGAAGCATTCAAAAATATGTATAAACTTTAAAAAAAGAATAAAATTAAAACACAAGCCTTTTTAACATAATCTTCAGTATAATATGGAACTAATAAATAAAATAATACCATTTAATCATTTACATGGATATTATAATTTTATAATAATCAAATGTAAAATAAATATCTAACTTCTTAATCAGTGAATAAATAATGTCAGACATCATAACTACATTGTCAAGGCCTAATGCTGGGACACAACATAAATGGGCAAATCCCCAAACAAGTTTATCTCATTAGACCTACTATATCATCGAGAAGATATAGTGGGCCGCTCCCATAATTTACTAAGTAAAATACATTATTCATATGATTGTTGGGAAATATAAACAACATAATCATTCATTTTAAAAAATAAAATATGAAAGTATGGATAATTTAACCCTTTACCAAGAATGGTAAATAAATTTCAAATCCACAATCAAACTAATCATAAACCATTCAATAAAATATGGTAAGTGAAATCATAATATTTCATCATTAATTAAGGATAATATCTAACAATGGATGTTGAAATAGTTTAAAATACTCTATTAGAATCAATAAACTTATCATGAGACAAATACTGCTTTTCTATGAAATAATTTATCTGAAATTCTAACAATTATAAATGATGATATTTAAATGTCAATTATTCCCTATTCATTAATTTTTCTTATAATAAATTCCATTAAATAAGATACATTCATACCAGGACATCTAGAACATTAATAATATATCCAATTCATCACTAAAACCATGGATGACATTAACTCATTAAAATTATATTTATATTAATATTATGAATATCATTTACTTGATTTTTCTTTTCATAAATCAATTACTACATCATCATTGGGACACCATTTAATTTAAATATTTATTTCCTAAAATTATAAATAAATTAAAATAATGTATATAAACATTTATAATTTCTATTAACTTTATATATTTTGACATATTACATTTATAAACTCATATTTAATATATTTAATTGTTAAAAAAATATCAAAATTCGATTTTCTTAAAATATAACATTATAAATATATGAAATTAATTTCAGTGCCTCCATGTAACACCTTGACATCGGCTCCATGCTCCTCATCTCCCCACTCTCTGACCACCTCTCCAAGGTCCCCCTCAAACCCGCATGGTGCAACCCCCTAGCCAAGACCTTAGAGCCACAAGATTATCCCCCTATTCCTTCATTTTCTATGGAGAAACCACTGAATCTCCTTTAGTTTTTTAATCATCCCGTCAAGGTAAGAAAAACTCTTCTCTCTTCCTCTCTATTTGGTATGATTTTTTTCTCTATGTCTCCCCTACTAGGTTTTGTTGTACCCTAGCCTTTCATAGTGGATTCTTTTTAAGATTTTTTTGTCTCTTCCTTCGATACAAGGTGTGATTGATCTCCCAGGACCCATCCATGTGTGTTACGTCAACCACCTATGAAGGTGACATTGTTCTCATCAATTAGTCCTCCCACTAATGATTTTGGGTTATATTTCTTCCATTATTCCTGTCACATAGTTTATATTTGGGGGTTTGTGACTTATGAGTATCTGGTGTTTATTTTAAGTTGTGTTTGATGCTTCTGTGTAGTTTTGGAACATTTTAATCTGTCTATCATCATTTGTGGTGAGTATTATCTCCCTACCTAGTTTAATTTTGGTTCATTTAGAGTCTCTGATAATTTTTAGTCTCCATGTAAATCATTATAGTGTGTTATTTTCATTGTAGTGTGGATTCGAGTTGTCAGTGGCAGTGATCTATATGTATATACAAGGGTAGTCATGTATATAAACATATCCTCCTTGTGAATGTTCTCTCATAGAGTGCAACAGGTGATTATATCCGAGTACACAGACACACACACAGATATATATATATATATATATACATGTATATATATATATATGAAAATTTATATAAATGTAGGTGATGTTGTTTCAGACTTCCATCATCAAAATATGCATGTCGTGAGGTATGTTTTTCTAGTCAGTTTATTCTTATTTCCACAATTTGGTTGTTTGACCATTTAATTTAAGGTTATTAATAGTATAAAATATATCATGTTAATTTTTCATAATGTGTTGGATAATTTAGTGATATTTCTAGTCACCATTCAACGGGAGACTCACCTTCGTGTGCATAAGTAAGTAAATATATACATGTAGGTTCCCTCATTACATGTATATCCATAACTTTCATTGAATGTACATGTATGGGGCTTGGTGTGCCTATTTATATATGAAAATCCATATAAAGGTTGGTTGATACTGGAATATGATTATGATAATACCTTTCAAGAATCCTTACACATGTTCATGGGTCATTCGAATGAATGCATAGGGGTTAGGTTTTCTTTTATAGATACATAAGCACATATTCTTAGTGGGGGAGCATCATCCTTCAGTTATAAGGATCAATGAGGTGAGGCGGACGACATGTTTCTCCCCGAAGGTAGGTTAGATATTTCTTTACCTTTAATTATAATTTCCACTACTAGTTGGAATTATTTTAAAAGCATGTCTTCAAACTTTATATAAAGTTAATATGAAATCTATATATATTTTAATTGAATAAATAGTTACGGTTTAGAAAAATTGGTTTCGTAAATTTTTTGAATGGGAAATGTATAATTCCAAATATATATGGTCTTTCAGCCGATTTTGTTATAAACCCATTTTGGAATGTTTTTTTCAATGAATTTTCAAAGTGATTTAGAAAATTTATTTTTGTGTCAATTAAAAGAAAAAGTTTGGTTTGATTTTCTTATAAGGGTTTCTTTATATTATGTGTTGTTTTATTCTTTCATTAAAAACATGTAGTACCTTGGTTGTTTAGATATGATTTCAAACTTTTTGGGAAAGTTAAAAATGTTTTGTGATTATCCCTTTAAAATGAATGTTGTCCCTGTAAGTGATTTATCACATTTAGATGTTTAAGAATGATTTATGAAAAAGAAAAAACCCTCTTAAGGCTTTCCCACTTTCTTTAGAAAAATTATATGTATGCTAAATGTACAAATTGGTTTATATTCCATGTGAAGAGGCTTGTGCAATGATGTGTGGTTTTGAAAAAAAATATATATGCGCTTACGGGGGAGTACGGTGATGAAAACCAGAATGTTTTTAGATAAATAATGAGATGTTTTTGTATGTTTACTTGTTGATAAAACTTGCCACCATTTGAAATAGTGAAGATGATAAACTTGGAAATCTAGGTGGGTGGACTATAACTATTCGGCTTTATGATACAAAAATGGTTATTCTAGGCTTCTTCTAGAAAGATTGACACTAAAATACCTACTAAAAATATGAGGATTATAGACCACTAGGTTATTAGTTTATTCTCTACTAGAGTCTTGTACATTAGAACATAGATTTTTTTGGTTACTAGGCATATTTTATACCAAGGTATGACATATCTCTGGTCCCACATGTTCAAGTTATCTATAGGTAATTCAAAAAGTTCTTGTTTGCGACATGATGCTTGGGAGATGATTTTCATTTTAGCTGTTTCTTTCTTGTTCCCCCATTTGTGAAAACCATATTCAAATATAAATTGAACCCCTTTCATTTTTAAATGTTATTTCATGTGTCAATTCTATATTGAAATTGTAGTGGTAGATAAATGTTTTCCATAAAAATGTAATCATTTTACATGGTTTTGAAAGGAATGAACTTAAATACATTAATGGGAATTTTTTTTCAAACTATCATGTTTTCGTTTTCTTTTTAATGGTAATGGAATAGGGAATTGTAATTCCATGGATTTCTTATAGAGCTTCCTCATTTTCGTGCCTATTTTACTTTTTAGTTTTAGTTTCTAGTCATGGATTTATCTTGGGAATGCATGGTTATATGTATGGTGGTGACCCCTGGGGTCACTTGGAGGTATGTTTATCTAGTTATCATTATTTTATTTTCTTCTACAATTTTTTTTTATATTTTCAGTTTCTATTCAATTGCCTGTCTTATTTTATGCTCCAAACCATTCCTTAATATCTCTTTTTGATTCTCATCGTTAGTTTCCATCCAATGGGGATCGGGAACACCCTTCGGGCATTAATTCAGACAGGCTTGGGTGAACAGTTCTGGGTTGAAATGGGTTGTTTTTTGACAAAATCGAATCATATGTAGGTTTAGCCCATGTCTTTTGCGAATTTTTGATAGTTTGTAGTTAGGTTTTTTAGAAGCCAATTGGTTAATTTCGGGTTGGGGCTTGATCACCTCTTATTCAGAATGAAACTAGAATTTCCATGGTGTTCCAGGATGGTGTTTCCTCAATGTTTGTGCTCAGATATCAATTTTTATCAAGGTTCTTAGATTTTTTTGGTGTTTCTAATTATTCTTGAAATTTGGTTGTCAATTTAGAGTGGTTCATTTTTTTTCTGCATGTCATGACAGGCCATGTGAAGACAACATGATTACCTCTAATGAATTCTTATATGCTCACTCGGTTGGTGCACTATCATCCAATCTCTGTGACCAAGCCTTGTGTAGTAGGTTTTTATTTGAGAATTTGGTATCATGATTTATAAAGTGAATTGGTGGCTTTAGAATGTTCATGGGGTATTTTTTAGCTTGTTTTGTTGTTTTTTTTCAGGTTCTTAACTTAATAATTGGATTATTAATTTTTTTTTTCCAAAATGAAAATCATGGTTTGTTTGAAAATGAAGTGATTCATTTTGAAAAAGGAAATTATTTTTGGAACTATTTGTGAAAAATAATTGTTTTGGAATCCTTGAATGCTTTTAAAAAGATTAAATCAAAAAGTTATTTGGAAATATATTTTGTGCTTTTTGAAAATTTTGAGAAATGTGATGTGTTTGTATCTTGGAAATGAATATTTGAAATGATTTATTTGAAATTTGGTATTCTTATGAAAACCCACATGTATGGATTTTTGTTTTTGGATGTGGATGGTTGTTGGTGTGCTTGAATGGGTGCCCGAGTTGGAATTGGAATGTGTGTATGTGAGGCTTCATGGAATACCAATCATGGGTGCTCTATTTTAAAGGATTGTTATGTTTTCCAAAAAACCTATTTTGATTACTGATGTGTTTGGAATACTGTTATTTATGAAATTTTAAAAGTAAAAAGGGTTTTTAAAATAGGTTTTTATCATTCATATGGTTTTGAAAATGAATGGTTTTAAAAATGGTCATTTTTGAAAGTGGGGTTTAGTCTTTTTTTTATGATTCTTTGTTATTATTTATGTTGATATTTATTTGGTTATGGTTTGGTTTTGTGATGTATTAGTTTATCAGCTTAACTCTTGTTTTTGGGATGGTGTTTAATTTTTTAATTTTTGTTTTCAGATTGATTTTGTGATTTATGGTAAAATATAGTGGCTAGTTTTATGATGTGATTTAGGTTTCTTTTGTGCTTATTGTTTAGTGTATTCCAACTAGAAATGTCCAAAGATCCCTGAGGAGTATTTTTTTTTTCAATTTTACTTAGACCCCAGTGGAGTGGTGGTGTTATTTTATTTTCATTAATATATGGTTACTCTTTGATGTCCATGTTTCGATAGGGGTTGTGGTGTAACATGATGAAGTTGAGTGTTTTTTCAGGTCATGAAGAACTCCATATGTTGTGAAGAGAATGTTATGTTGTTTTTGATGGAAGGGTCTTGTTCTGGATATAGAATGGTGATCTCTACTTTCTCTTTTCATGTTGTGGTCATAGTGAGTGAACTATAACGAATAGAGATCATGTATTTACATGCTTTTGAGAAGGGTTCCCCATTTTGGGCAGAGGCTGAACTAGAGACATATGTTCTTATCATGAATCTTTCATTAGTTCGGGATTCTCATTCCTAATAACACACACTCGTTTGATTCTAATGTGGTCAATTAGCGCACTCAATGACATTCTTTGTAATCATCTAAAGGCTTATCAGTGGTGAGGTTGTTTGGGTCACTAGGGAAAGTCTATAAGTAGTCTTTCTAGAAGAAGAATCCCTATTTGGAGGTTGGTTGTTCTGGAATGTGGTGCATCATATTCTAAAATTCAATATAGTTGCATCCATAGGTCTTGGAAGGAATACTTTCACACAATCATGATGTTTACAGGTGTGAGGGATGCACATCCAACCTATTGTCTATATTGTTAGGGAAGAGAATAGAATTGTTTTTGCTTCACGTGGTTGTCTGTTTAGGTTGGTTTGTTTTGGATGTCTTGGTGACCTCTTCTATAAGATTTTAAATTTTTCCAATGTTTGTATAAACATTAAATGGTTGGTTTTTCTATGAACGAATTCCAGCTTCTGGGTGATGTTATATTGGATATATATGTTGAGTCAATAAGGTTTTCCTTATGAATTCTCCATTCCTTTATACTTGGGGGACATTGCTACGTCATTAAGGCTTTCCTTATGACTTTACAATTCCTCTTGTTTTGAAAATCACAAACACTTTATCTTAAGGTAAATCTATTTTTACACTGTGTTTTACTTATATAAAGAAAAATATCATATCCCAATGAAATTTATCCTTACCATGTTTCATTTTCCATATCATAATTTTTTATATGTGTAAAATTATTTTTGAAAACAAAAACCTCAGAATCCTATAAATACCTAGATGTGAAGCATTCTGTTCTAGGATCCAAATTCTCAGAATTCTGGTTACGAACTCTTCTGAGTTCTGACACCAAATTCGGACTATGAATTCTAGATACGTACTCTTCTGATTTCTGACTCTGAATTCTGAATCAAAATTTTGGTTGTGAACTTTCTGAGGTCTGACTCTGAATTCTGAATTAGAATTATGGTTACGAACATTCTTGAGTTATGACTCGAAATTATGAATTAGAATTCTGGTTACGAACCTTCTGAGTTCTGGCTCCAAATTCTGAATATGAATTCTGGATACGATCTTTCTGAGTTCTGACTCTGAATTACAAATATGAATTTTGGTTATGAACTTCTCTAAGTTCTAACTTCGAGTTCTCTGTATTTAGACTCCGAACTCTTATGAGTTCTGACTCCGAATTCTCATGAACACTAACTCCAAACATTAAAAGTTTTGGTTCTGAATACTTAAGAATCCAGATTCCGAATTTCCTTGAAATTAAGACACCGTAATTCAATAGAATTCAGGTTCTGAATTCCTTGAAAATAGAATCTGAATATCCTTGTATTATATACTCCAAATTCATTTTTGGTTAGACTTCGAACATTAATTTTCTTATACTCCGAATAATGGACTTTAGTTATGTAACCATATTTTTCATACAATTGTTTTGTTATAAAACGATGTCGTGATTTCAGTTACTAGTTTATCATTGTTTGGGTGACACCTGTATAGGTCCCTCTTAAATTCAAGGAAGAATATGACCAATATAAGAGGGAGCCAACCATTGAAGTCATTCCTATAAATAGGAGCACATTTGAAGGAGCTCACAACTTTGAGAACTATTCTACAACTCTAGAGATTACAAGCTATTGTTGTGATTTCTAGAGAGAGACTCTCACTGATTTGTGTGTACTGAACTTCTTATTCAGTTTTACTTTGTGCGACTTCGATTGTTGTTGTGTACAATCAAGGGCTTCTCGGGATAGGAAGATAGAGGTGTTGACTACCTTGAAGTTGAGGACTTCCTTGTTAGGGAAGATAGAGGTTCCAACTACCTTGATGTTGAGGGCTGGCAGGGAAATCAAGACAGACTCCGATATTCATATCGAGGACTAACCATGGTGTGGCTAAGACATGATTTCTTGAAAGTATAAATCAAGTGACCTTTATCCAAGGTTGTTTGATACCCTTCTCATTGGGATAAAATACTTACCACTATTACATGTTTTCTTACAAGTTTTCCACTGCATTTGTATTGTTGAAAAAAATATAACTGTCTTATACTTCCATTTATTTGTACTCTGATTTAGTTAGATTCTATATGCTTTAAGGTAGAATATTCATCTTTGTAAAATTTCATTATTTTTATTTTTTGGAATCCCTTTTTCGGAATTGATTTCTCAAAATCATATTTCATAATTCAATAAATTTTATAGATTTAGAAGCTTTGTGAATTATCTTGTTTAACCATGTTAAACATATCCATCTTTAAAATCTAAAAATGAATTTTTAAAAGTATATAATTCACCACACCTATTGTATTTGAGCATCACATCTTTACATATTCGATCCTATAATTGTTATCAGGGTAAGTGAACTCTGAATTAATCTCACGATAAGATTCAGAAGAGAATTCATCTTCTTCTTATTAGTGTCAGAATTTATTTTTCGGAATCATATTTTTTTCAGAATCATATATTTTGGACTCGTATAGTTCAAATTAAACTTTACATAGAGATACTCTTGTTCTTTATTATCCCTGCTTAGGAATATTTTCATTTTTTACAAGATTTTTCTATTTACATGTTTTTGTGGAAAGATTATTCATAAAGATAGTAGGAATCAATGTTGGTTCCATAGACAATCTCAATCTAACAAGACCACCTATCATTGATGGAAATGACTATGAGTATTGTAGAGTTCGTATGAAGGCTCTCATTATCAATACTGGAGTTGATAAAATTTTTATGATTACTGGAGGATATAAAATCCCTCAAAGGAAGTAAGTACCTTTACTAATCAACAAAAGCAAGAATATCAACTAAATTATAAGGTAAGCAATAGATTACTTTGTTCTATGACTGGAAATATATTTATCCAAATTTCATCTTGTGAAGCATGAAATTCTATATAGAAGAAGCTTGATGTTACTCACTTTGGAACTTCCAATGATATTGAAACGAGAAGAGCCATGCTCAGAGTTGAATATCATGGTTTTAATTTTCTTTTTGGAGAACCCATATGTAATGTGCAACAAAGGTTCATGTCTATTGTAAATAGTTTACAATCAATGGGTGAGAAAGGATTAGATGATTGAATCTCTTGTTGATAAGATCATAGAAATCATGCCCAATGAGTGGGAATCCAAGACGAATGTTATTGATGAGAACAAAAAAGTTATTCATATTACTCTGGATGACCTATTTGGAACTCTTCTTCATCATGAGACTAGAATGAAGAGAGATGCTGATAACATAAAGAAGAAGAATGGAAATAGCAGTGTTGCTTTTACTACAACTTATAATCATATCAAAGTTAAGACTCCTAAGAGAGTTATGGGATCCAAGTCTAAGAAAGTTGTTATCCAATATGAATCAAGTGTAAGTAAAACCTTAGAAAATGAATTATAAAATCTTGCTCGATGGATGACCAATATAGCTGGATAGAGCATATTTTAATCTCGATATAAGAAAAATAAAAGGAATGAAAAGAAAGATTCAGAAGTCACATGTTATGAATGCAAGAGAGCTAGTGATATAAGGCTTGATTTCCCCATGCATAAGAGAAAATAAAGAAAGGAAAATAATTCTGAGAGAAATAGAAAGAAGTATTACAAGGCTAAAGCTAAGAATGTCGTGAAATCTAATGAGACTTGGAGTTCCAGTGGTGGTGACTCTTCATATGAATCTACATATTATGAATCTTTTGGACATAAGAATCTTGGTCTAATAGCCAGACTACCTATTCATAATCATTTTTTATGGATAAAGTACAAAATGATTAATCTATGACCAATATATCTTCGAATGCTAATGATAGTAAATATTATAACTCTTCTGATGAAGATAATTCTTTACCTACCTATGAAGAAGTTTCTAGGTTTTCCAAACTTCTTGATATTGTGAATTCAAAACTCATGAAAAAACATGATAATGAAAATTCTTGGAATACTATTATTAATAAAAAATATCAGATATTTCTATAGAACATGATAAAAAAATGCTGAATATGAAAGTATTTCAAAAAATATTGAATAATTAAATTCTGTGAAGAATAATCTTTCTAAAGATCTAGAAAATGTAATTTCTAAAAAAATGTTGAGCCTAACTCTATTTCAAAATCAAATGTTTTAGAAGACAAAAAAATGGTTATCAAACTCAAATCCGAAATATTTTCCTTGAGAAAATGTTAGTTAAACATTACCCTAGGTAAGCAAATTTCTTATAAAATATATTCCCAAATCTGACCTCTATGGAATAGTTCTGGTTTTGGTTATACTAGTTCTAAAACTCTTTTTAGTAACAATTTTTTTGTTCCAAAAAGTGCTCATTTTCTCACTAATTGTCAGTGTGGTAGACACTGGGCAAAAAAATTTCTCTAAACAAAACCCAATCTTTAGGATTTTATTAGGCCTATTTTTCTAAAAAATTTGGGTGCTGAAAATTTTGTGTTCTAGAAATTCTGGATCCAATAATGTTTGGATTCCAAAAATATACATTTTTATTATTTTCATGAAAATAGAGAAAGTAAGAATACTAATACGTCGTACATTGATAGTGGATGTTCTTGGCATATGACCCGTAATAGAAGATATTTTTAAAAGATTATCAAAACGAAAGGAGGAAAAGTAAATTTCAGAGATAATGCTCAGGGAGAAATAATTTTTATTGGTAACATTGTTATTCTTGAAAAATTTTGATTTCAAATGTTTTATTTGTTAAGGGTTTTAAGAAAAACCTCATTATCATAAGCCAATTATGTGATGAAGGTTGCCTTTTGAATTTTTGGAATGAAAAGTGTTTAGTACACAATTCCAAGGAAGAGTTTATTCATTCATCCCAAAGGAAAGATAATGTTTACACACTAAAATTAGATGACCTTAGGATCCAAGAACTACATTGCCTTAGTGAAATGGAAGATTATTCATGGTTGTGGCATAGAAGGTTAGGAAACTATAATCTTAGGAACTTATGTAAACTTTATCAAAAAAGATTAGTTAAGGATCTACTAGATCTTAGATTTTATTCTTCTAAAGTTTGTGACCCTTGTCAATATGGCAACCAACATAAATCAAGATTTATATTATTCTGTGAAGTCACAACTACTGATGCATTATAGTTAGTGCATACATATATTTTTGGTCCTACACAAACTGGAAGCATTGGAGGAAAGTACTATGTATTTTTTCTAGTTGATGATTACACTAGATTTATGTGGGACTATTTTCTAGAAATGAAATATGAAGAATTTTCATATTTCAAAAGTTTTAGATCCCATGTTAGAAATGAGGAAAACCTTCCATTGTAAACTATTCATATTGATCATGGTGGAGAATTTCAAAATTCTAATTTTGAAACTTTTTGTAGTAGAAAAGGCATTTCTCATAACTTCTCATCACCTAGAACACCTCAACAGAATGGTATTATTGAAATAAGAAATAGAATTCTTCATGAGATAACAAGTACCATGTTGAGTGAATATTCTGTATCCAAACATTTTTGGGCTGAATCTATATGTATTGTTTGTTATACTATAAATCAAGTTTTTATTAGACCTTTTCTTAATAAAACTCTTTATGATTTATGGAATGGTTGAAATCCAATATTTTCCTTCTTTAGGGTTTTTGGTTGCAAGGTATTTATTCTGAATACTAATGATAATCTTCATAAATTCTCACAAAAATCGGAGGAAGCAATTTTCTTAGGCAACTCAACTACTTCTAAGGCTTATAGAGTTCTCAAAAAAAACACATGTACTATTGAAAAGAAAGTGTCTGTGAAATTTGATGAAATTGATCCCTTTGATTTTAAACAACCCCAACCTACATCTTCGGATGTGTTTTCAAAAAAATTATTTTCAATCTTTGATAGAATATCCTTCTTATAGGGAAAATATTCAAGAAGATACTTCTGTAACATTGTCCCCAGAAGAGTTTCTACCCTATGTTGATGAACAGGTTTTACAAAACCCAAATTATCCATTTCTAAAGAATCATCCTAGTGATAGAATCATTGTTTATTTGAATTGAATTGTGAGGACTAAATGTTCCTTAATAACATAAGTAAAAGATCTAGTATTCCTTTCCAAATTAGAGCCAAAAATCACAGATGATGTTTTAGGGGATGATGATTGGATTAATGCCATCCAAGATTAACTAAATGAATTAGAAAGTAATAAAGTCTGGACCTTGGTTAAAAGATCTAAAAAAACTTCTGTTATTGGTGTAAAGTGGGTCTTTAGAAATAAGTGTGATCAAAATAGAATAATTGTAATAAATAAAGCTAGATTAGTTGCTAAAGGCTATAATAAACAAGAGGGTATAAACTATGAAGAAACCTATTATCCAGTATCTAGATTTGAATCTATTCGTATCTTACTTTCCTTTATAGCATTATTCAATTTCAAAAAAATTTAAATGGATGTGAAATGTTATTTACTTAATGGTTATGTTCAATAGGAAATGTTTTTTGAACAACCTCCTGTTTTTGAAGATAAACAAAATCATGATCATGTTTTTAGACTTACCAAAGCTTTTTATGGATGTAAATAAGCCCCTTGAGCTTGGTATGATAGACATACATGATTTTTGATTCAAAATAAATATGTTAAGGGAAATACAGATCCAACCCTTTTTATTAATAAAGATAAGAAAAATATTTTGATTGTTCAAATTTATGTTGATCAAATTATATTTGGTTCAACTCAGTAATCCATAATCCATTCCTTTGTAGATCTAATGAAATATGAGTTTGAAATGAGTATGATGGGTGAGTTAACATTTTTGATTGGTTTTCAAATCTATCAAAAACCAGAAGGAATATATATATCCCAACATAATTATATTAAATATCTTCCTAAAAAGTATGGATATGACAAAACATAGCGTATAAATACTCCCATTGGTACCTCAAAAACACTTGATCTTGATGAACCTGGGAAACCCTAAGATCAAACATCTTTTAGAGGTATGATAGGAAGTTTACTTTACTTGATAGCTATTTATCTATACATAATGTTTTCAATGTGCTTATGTGCAAGATATAAATCCAATCCTAAGGAATCTCATTTAATGTTAATGGAAAAAAATCGCTACATAAAGGGAACCATGGATTTAGGACTCTTTTATACATTTGGAAATAATTTTTTTTATAAAGCTTTTCGGATGGTGAATTTTGTGGATGTAGATTGGGTAGAAAGATTATATCCAGAACTGGTAATTTTTTAGGATATTCATTAGTTTCGTGGCCATGAAAGAAGAAAAACTAAGTAGCACTCTCCACTATTGAAGCTGCATATGAAGTCGCTGGAAGTTGTTGTCCTCAATTGTTGTGGATGCAACACACACTCACAGATTATGGCTTGAGTTTTACCAAAACACAAATTTCGTGTGATAATACATGTGACATTTCTCATAGTAAAAATCCTGCACATCACTCTCATGAAAAGAACATAGATATTAGGCATCACTTTCTTAGGGATCACACACAAAAAGGAGATATCATTCTTCAATTTATTGGAATGCAAGATCAACATGCTGATATTTTCACAAAATATTTACCCTCCAATAGATTTGAGTACATTAAACAGATGTTAGAAATGATAACTGTAATATAATAATCCTCATTAACTTCCTGTTGAACCAATCTCCTTACAGTAATAAACACATTTTCATAGGGGGAGTATAGTCGTAATGATGTTTTTCATGTTTTTGTAATGATTTTTTTCATGTTTTTCGTAATGATGTTTTTCATATTTTTCGTAATTAAAATTTTTGGTTCTTGAATTTTCCATAATGGAAATTTTGGTACTTAAAATTTTCTTAATGAAAAGTTTTGTACTTGAAAGTTTCATAGTAAAGCTTTTCGTGGTGAAGTTTTTCGTTCTGAATATTTTCGTACTGAAGATTTTCGTATTGAATATTTTCGTAATGAAAATTTTCGTAATGAAGAACTGTGAACTCAATTTATTTTTCGTACTGAATTTTTTTTTGGAATCTAAAGTCCTTCAAGAAGAGTTTTCCTCAATATGAATAATTCTCCTAAAAATCCGAAAGGTATGATTCTTTCATGAGTTTTTGTAATCACCTTTTACATACTAGTAGTTTTTTTTGCTTTTAAAATTTCTCAAATTCTAGTTTCCATAAATCCAATTATTTTCATTTAAAACCTCAAAAGATTGGATCCAACAAAATTTTCATTGTGGATATTATTTCGACCGTCAGATAAGAAGGATTCTTAGCCATTGTATTCATATGGGAAGCTGAACCTTCACTTCAACGCCTATATAAAGGGGACCCACGATGGTTGTCCCACATCGGTTTTCAAAGCATTTTCGTATCGAAGCTCTGATCCTCTACAAAATCACGTTCTGAACATTTCAAAAGTACTCAATTCCGAATGTCTACAGAAGATCCCTCTCAAGATACGTCTTCCATTAAGCCAATTTTGGATTGGAAAATTTATAGGGAGAGGTTGGTACATCCAAATGTTTTCAATAATTATGACTCTATTATCTCAAAGAATATCATGCTTCATAGATGGGAGAGTGCATCCATTTCAGTGATAGGATCTCAAGATGTTGTGTATCCAGATTTGCTGATAGAATTTTAAGAATCATTTTGTTTTTTAAGGAAGAAGGTAGAGAAAAATTTTCCTTCAGGAGTTATGGAAGGACATATAAGGTTCATTACACCAAGGATGCTGGCTTGGTGGGGCTATCATATGAATGGAAAGCCAATTTCTGTTCTCAAAAGCTACTGGATGTTCAACGTAGTTTTTTAAAGGTGAAGGCTATGGAATTCCTTAGACATACTGATTTCAAGACTGCAAATATTTCTCATCCCTCTACCAACAATCGGATCATATAGTTATGGGTGCAGGTATTTATCGTACCGAGAAAGGGTGAAAAGGACACTCTTAATAAAAGTGATATGTATTTCAAGGATTTTTTGGTAATTATAAGGAAGATCATTCTGATGAGTCATATTCTCATTAAAATATAGAATATCAAGAATGATAATTTGAGAGCACAAATTATAATGTTTCCTTCTCTACTCTCCAAGATGATAGTTCGATGTCTTGATTCATTCAAGATTCCTTGTAGTTATAAGCTGAGGTATTGCATAGTGATGTTATTCAGTGATAAAACCATGAAAATAATGAATGTTGGATTCACTAATGAGTCAGGGGAGTTTTATGACCTTCCATTGGAAGAGGAATAATCCATTCCGTAGAATACAGAAGAGGTCGAACCGACAAATAAAGTGGTGAAGAAACGAATGTTGAATGAAGTAGTAGCTTAAGGTGAAACCCCTAAGGCCAAAGAAGCTCCATCCGCACATCTGAAGCCCAAGAAACAGAATGTGTATCTAGATGAGGTAGTAGAAAATTGGAGGGTGGATAAGAAGAATAGAAAGGAAGGGGAACCATAGTTTGGTCTAGACCCTGTTGAGGCCAAGGCATTGAATGAGAAAGCAACTGATGATCTTAAGAAGCAAGCCAATGAAAATAACCTTAAGAGGAAAATGTATGTGTCTGAATTTTTTTAAATCCTTCTAAGGGATACTGAAATATCATTAGAAACAAATTCTTTTTCTGAAATCTTTCTTAATAGATAATTACCTAAGACTCTAGGAAATAAGCTCAAGTCTCCGGAAAAAGTCAAATAGAAGGAAGTTGAGAAGGAATCTGTGGAAGAAGTTCGTGATGCTAAAAGGACTCAAAATACATCTGATTTGATAAAGTATATTGATGGATTTCGTGACAAGGAATTTTCTTCTGAGAAATTTTCAATCCGGACTTCTCAAGATGGATCTTTAAGACATTCTACTCCTGTGGTTGATGATAATACTGAAGAGGAAGTGAAAATGATGTCTGAAGAAGATTGTTTTAATCATCACTTTATTCATCCTGAAGATATTGAGACAGGAGATGAAAAGGAGAAAATTGATGAACATAAGATTGCACAGTTGTCTGAAAGTGAGTATGAGTCTCCAGATGAAGAAGTTGTTTCGAAAATTGAAAAGGGAAAAAAGTGGTTGTTGATACCCCAACAAAAGTTATTTTTAAGAAGAAGGAAGTTGGAGGATCTTATAAGAAAAATGTGGTAGATATAGAAGAAGAACCATCTCTAAGAAAAATGTAGATTCAGATTCATCAGCTTTAGGACATGATTATGTCATTCAGTCTTTTAATAAGATATTGGAAACCATTCTGATCTTTCCTACAATTGAATTTTGATGCCAGATGAATCCGCGTAGTATGATTTAGAAATTTGACTTTGTATCCATGGTGATGGATAGGTGTGTAAAGATTTAGGCCGAACACAAAAATTTCCTTATCAACTATGAAGCCCAAAGAGAATCATGCAATAATATGACTAGTTGTTCAAGGAATATTGTTGAATATTTGAGAGAGCATGATAAATTTCAATAAGATATCAAGGAATCTTTTGATACTGAAGAAACCAAAATCAAGGATCATACATATAGGTTTGAGAAAAAGCTAACTCTTGAGAATAATTTTTTGGATTCTTGGATGTCAATGTTCTGAATGGGAAGCTGGGATATATTGTATAAAGGTGTAAAATAGAAAAGGATCTTCAGACGGAGATTCAAGAGAAGCTAGTGAAGCAAGATGACTTTTTAAAGGCCTAGAAAGAGGCTATGATGGCTCGAGAAGACAAGATCATTGCAATAGAAAATCAAGAAGAGGAGGATCACAATGATCTTAAGAAGCTAAAAACAACTGTGAAGAATCTGATTCCTAAGGAAAAAGAAGAAATATAGATCCAAATCGGATCTTTTATTGTATCTATTTTTCCTTGTACAAATTCTTCCAACCTTAATAAAATTGTGGTTGCTCGTTTTTATTGGATGTTTTTACTAATATTTTACGTACTATATTTTTTTCATTCCCTCAAACTCTTTTTAAAAATCACAAAGGGGGAGAAGGAAAAAGAATTCTAGGTAAATGAAGAGATATCCCTAAGTAAGGGGGAGTTTATTTAGGGGGGGGGGGTTCTAATTACGAAGATTTAAATTCCCAAGATAATGAAAAATCTCACTCTGAAACTATAGAATATGATCCTTAGAGTTCCAAATCCTAAGGGGGAGTTATTCGTTTTCATATTTTCCAATTTAAAAATGGAGATAAGTTTTATATTAAAATTCTAGAAAAATATTTTATAAGTCCTTGTATTCTTTTTCGTAAGGTTGTTTGTGCTTCCACAAAAGGGAGAGACTGTTGAGTCAATAAGGTTTTCCTTATGAATTTTTCATTCCTTCATACATGGGGGAGATTGTTAAGTCATTAAGGCTTTCCTTATGACATAACCATTCCTCTTTTTTTTTAAATCACAAACACCTTATCGCAAGGAAAATCTATTTTTACCCTGTGTTTTACTTCTATAAGGAAAAATTCACTTTCCCAATGAAATTTATCCTTACCATGTTTCACTATCCATATCATAATTTTTTCTAAGTGTAAAATTAAATTTGAAAACCAAAACCTTGGAATCCTATAAATACCTAGATATGAAGCATTCGGTTCTAGGATCCGAATTCTCAGAATTATTCTTACGAACTCTTTTGAGTTCTGAATCCGAATTCTGACTACAAATTCTAGATATGAACTCTTCTGTGTTCCGACTCTGAATTCTGATTCTGATTTATGGTTACGAAAATTTTGAGTTCTGACTCCGAATTCTGAATCAGAATTCTGGTTACAAACTTTCTGAGTTCTAAATCTGAATTCTGAATCAGAATTCTGGTTACAAACATTCTTCAGTTCTGACTCCGAAATCTGAATATGAATTCTAGATATGAACATCTCTATGTTCTGACTCCGATTTCTCTGTATTCAGACTCCAAACTCTTATGAGTTCTGACTCCGAATTCTCATGAACTCTGACTCTGAACCATATATGTTCTGGTTCCGAATTCTTATGAATCCAGATTCCGAATATCCTTGAAATTCAGACTCCAGAACTCTATAGAATTGAGGTTCCTAATTCCTTGAAAATAAAACTTGAATATCCTTGTAATATAGACTCTGAATTCATTTTTTGTTAGAATCCAAACATTCATTTTCTTACACTCCAAATATTGGACTTTAGTTATGTAACCATATTTTTCCAACACTTGTTTTGTTATAAAATGATATTATACATTCAGTTACTAACTATTAGTTGTTTGAGTGACACGTGTACAGGTCCCTCCAAAATTCAAGGATGCATATGACCATTGGAGGAGGGAGCTGACCGTTGAAGTCATGCCTATAAATAGGAAATCATTTGAAAGAGCTCACAACTTTGAGAACTGTTCTATGACTCTAGAGATTACATGCTGTTGAAGTGATTTCTAGAGAGAGAATCTCACTACATTGTGCGTACGGAACTTCTTGTTCAGTTTTGATTTGTGCGACTCTGATTGATGTTGTTTACAATATAGGTTTTCTGGGGATAGGAAGATAGAGGTGTCAAATACCTGGAATTTGAGGACTTCCTTTCTTAGGAATACATATGTTCCAACTACCATGAAGTTGAGGGCTTGTGGGGATAGAAAGACAGACTCTGATCTTCGTATCAAGGGCTTAACTTGGTGTGGGTAAGACAGACATTCTGGAATGAATAAATCAAGGGACCTTTATCCAAGTTTGTTGGATACCCTTCTATTTGGGGTAAAAGACTCACTAGTGTTACTTGTTTTGTTACAATTTTTCCACTACATTTGTATTGTTGAGGAATGTATAACTATCTTATAATTCCTTATATTTCTACTCTGATTTAGTTATATTCTATACTCTTTATGGTAGAACCTTCATCTTTATAAACATTCATCATGTTTCATTTCTGGAATCACTTTTCTATAATAGCTTTCTCGGAATCATATTTCCTAATTCAAGCACGTTTATAAATCTAGAGGCTTTGTGAATTATCTTGTTTAACCATGTTAAACATAACCATCATTAAAAGTTCCAAATGAATTTTTGAATGTATACAATTCACCATCCCCCTCTTCTTTAACCTTGTTAAACATAACTCATCATTAAAAGTTCCAAATGAATTTTTGATTTATGTATCATTTTTTTCCATTCCCCTTAAAATGGGGTTTCAGGCAGGTTAGTGTTAATGTTTCTCCATGTAGTTGGCGTTGTCTCGTGTCGGTGGGTTCATGATGGGAATTTCAATCCACATTGGTACAACTGAATTTAGAGTTCCCATGGGGTTCCATTGTGCTATCCAGATTCTAATATGGTGGGGAGAGCCACTATGGGTCTTTCCAATGTCTTCTGTCGAGCTAGTTAGTTGCGACTTGAGAAGTTAAGGGTTCACACCAAAATTAGGGCTCAAGATTGGGTTTCTTATTAGTTTTGATTTAGAAAATCCATTATTTATCTAGTGTCTTAATATGGTGAGGAGACCCACTATGGGTCCTGTCAATGTCTTCCCTCAAGCTAGTCGGGAGTGACTCAGGATGTTAAGGGATCACACCAATGTCAGCATTCTTTATTGTATTTATGTTCTTTGGGAATATCAATATTTGGATAGACTCATAATATGGTGGTTAGACCAATATAAGAAACATTTAAAGAAAACTGATCCTCCACGGTGTTCTTATTGGGGCAACACTTTGCCTTTACTGCGCCCGACCCCGATCAATGTAACAGGTTATCCCAGACGATGGGTTGTATGGAAAATGTTTAATAGTTATCTTGAAGGGACTCTAGTGATTTATATGTTAGGGTTTAGGGTTTTATAAGTTCTGATAGTCTTTAGATATTTGAGTCTCGTGTCATTGGATCTTTCAATTGGTAGTCCGAGTCTCAGGGTTTCATGTCATGGGTAAGAAGTGAGTGTTTTGTCCTCATGTTGTATAGATTTTGTTTTATGAATCATGGCATTGTTTAGTGCTTTGAAAAACCGAGTCATTTGGTACTTTATGGAGGAAGAAAGTGTCATGGTGGGGAGAATTATTTCTCCCCCATCTCATGAGTTATATTTAATTTTTCTTTATATATTTTTTATTATAAAATTATTATTAAAAATAATATTTTTATATGATATATTATTATTATTATTAGGATTTCATTTTTTATATTTTATTATATTTTATTTTTTATTATATTATTTATTTCTCTTCCTTTCACCCTAGTGTATATCATGAGCCCCTACTCCCTCGTCTTTTCCTGTAGCATGTTTTCCCTCTATTGTTCGTCTCCCCTTCTATATCATTCTTCTAATGATCCATCACCGGTTCCCCAATCCCAATATCCCCTGTCTAAATCCTTCTCTCATAAATCTTCCTCAAACATGCTTGACGCAACCCCTGGCCATGACCCATTAGCCACAATACCCTCCCCCTCTTCCCTCGTTTTCTCTATAAAACCTCCCAAATCTCTTTTGGTTTTGTGGTCATCCCAAAAGCTAAGTCATCTGCATCTCCCTTCCTCCCTATTTGTTCTGATTTTCATCTCTATGTCACCCATCCAATTGTCAATCGAACACTAGGGTTCTGTAGTGTCCTATTTTTTTTGCGCTTTTGTGTCTCTTCCTTAAATAGGAGTGTGATTGGCATATCCGGACCTATCTATGTGTGCAAAGACAACCACCACTAGAGGCAAAGTGGTTCACATCGATTCGGTCCACCAAAAAATGATTATAAGAATGTTTTTCCTCCATTATTCTTGTCACTAAGATTATTTTTTGGGGTTTTGTCATTTTTGACTCTTTAGTATTTATCTTCATGTGTGTCAGGCAATGTCCAATTGTTTTGGTTCGTTTAAATCCATTGGTCACCTGTCGAGGTGAGGTTTTTTTCACTACCTTGTTTAATTTTGTTTTATTTGGAGTCATTGATAATTTTTAGTCTCCCTTTCAGTCATTGTAGTGCCTCATGGTCATTGGGGTATGAAATCGAGTCCTCGGAATCATAGATCTATATGTATATTCATGGGTAAGAATGTATATATATAGATCCAAACTGCACATGTTCTCTAATGTCACAAGGAATATATGATTAAATAAAAGGATATATATGTGTGTGTGTTTGTGTGTGTGTGAAAATGTATACGTGTGTAGGTGAAGCGGTATGAGGCTTCCATTGTCAAAATTTGTGTGTCTTGATGTTTGTTTTTCAAATTAGATTTTTTTTTCATTGTTTGGTTCTCGAGCTATCTAATTTCAGGTCTATAATAGTATAAAAGGTCCCTAGTTAATTTTTTTTTAGTGCGTTAGACTATTTGGTGTGGTTTCGAGTTACTAGTCCTAGGGTGACTCACATTCGTGTGCATTGGGAAATTAATATATACATATAGGTTCCCCAATTACATGTTTATTCATCCATGGAAAGGAACGTACATGTATAGGATTAGGTGTGCCTATGTGTATATATAAAAATGAAAATGTTGGTGAGTGGAGACCGGTATATGTGTATAATCATACTTATATGGATCCCCTTGAATATGTTAATGGGCCATGAGAATGTATTCATATGGGCTATTTGTCCTTGCATGTATATGAAGGCTCATATTCTTGGTGGGGGAGCAACATATTTTTGTTAGAATGTGCTAAGATCCGACGTGGATATCCTGTTTTCACTCTATGGTATGTTACATATGCATTGAACATTAATTGTAATTTCTATTACTGATTTTTATTCTTTTAAAAGTGTGTATTATGCCATTATATAAAATTCATATTCAATGTATAAATATATTTTTAGGAATAAATAGTGCGGTTATTGAAAAGTGGTTTCTTGGATGTTTTTAACATAAAATTCTAATTTCCAGAGACGTGTGGCCTTTTAGAAGATTGTGTTATAAAAATGTAGTGGCATGTTTTCTTCCGAATAAATTCCTATGTGATCTCCCAAATGGGGTTTTGTGTGAATTTAAAGGAAAACGATAGATATATTTTTATAAAAGGTTTTTTTATTTTATGTGAGGTTTTAATATTTCATTAAACAAGTAGTGCCTTGTTTTTTGTTAATCTTTCAAAAATTTATGGAAATATTAAAATATTGGTTGATTATCTTTCTAAAATGAAAGGTGTTCCTCATAAGTGATTAAGACCATATGGATCTTTAAGAATTATTAATTAAAACGAAAATCTCATGTTAAATGTTTTACCCTTTCTTTAGAAAAATGATGTGTACAATAAATTTAAAAATTGTTATATGCACCTCGTTAAGAGGCTTGTGAAATGATGTGTGATTTTGAAAAACAATGTATGGGTTTAATGGGGGAGGTTTTGGGGAAAATAGAATTTTTTTAGATAAATCATGCGATGTTTGTGTTTGTCTTTAATTGTCGATAAAAATAACCACCATTTGAAATAGAATGCATGGGAAACCTAGGTATATAGGTCGGTGGACTAGGACTATGACGCTAAAAGATACAAAATTAATTTTTACCTATTTGTTCTTGAAATAATGATGATTCATCACAAACTAAATATTATGATGACTGGACACCACTAAGTTATGGGTTTTTTTCCAACTAGTTGCTCGTGAACAAGAATGTAGATCATTGTGGTTCATATGCCACATTTACATCGAGGTACGAGGTTTTTAGGGTCCCACCTGTGCTAGTTACCTAAAGTGACTCACCAAGGTGACCATTTGTGACATGATTCTTGTGATGTTAAATTAATTTTAGTTGTTTCAGTCTTGTTTCCTCTTTAATGAAATCAATATTTAAATTTAAATTAATCCCCTTTCATTTTGAAATGTTAATTCATGTTCAGCTTCTATTTTTAATGTTTAGTGGTTGAGAAAAGTTTTCATTAAAAATGAAAACCTATTATATGTTTTTAAAGGAATGAAAAACAATATTTTAATGGGAAATATTTTTAAACTAGCTTGTTTTGGGTTTTTTTAATGGTAAGGGCATAGGGAATTGACATTCCTTTCCCTTTCTACTGAGTGACTCAGTTCTCATTCCTATTTTACTTTTTAATTTTATGTAACAGTCTTGGATTTCTCTTGGGAAACCATGGTTCTATGTTTGGTGGTGACCCATGGGGTCACCTGGAGGTATGTCTAGCGAGTTATCATTATTTTATTTTTCTACTGCTAGTGTTGTTTTAGATTTGTTCAGTTTATATTTAGTTATTTGTATTTTTATTGGAAAACAGGTCCCAACTGTCTCATTTTGATGCCCAACACTTGTTGTCTGCCCATGGGGATTGGGAATGCCCTTCGGGTAATGTCGCGGACCAGCTCATGTGACTGGCTTAGGGTTGACCCGGGTTGGTTAGTAATGCTATATGTGGTAAAAAAATCATTCCATGTATTATTTTCGATGAAAGACACACATCCAATTCAATAATGACATATGATAGTTTATGTTTATGATAATATTATTTTGTTTTTCCTATAATTACCATATTTATCTTTAAATATGGTAAATATAATTACTAAATTTAAAATTCAAAAAAAAAATTGATCCAATTGGAAAAAAAATTCATATTGATAACAACCATGTATAGTTTTTTATGAAATTAAATAAAAAAAATCAGTAATATTTTGTTTAATTCTACTCCCGTAAATGTGTCTAGAAGGCCGGTAAAAGAGACATTCAAAAGTTCAATAAATTTTTATATCTAACTCTATTTTAAAAATAGATTCAATGACAACAATTTGAATTATAAATGTATTATTTGTTTATTAGGTCATCAAAATCATTTTAAGTTAAAACAATTATTGAAATTAAATAGTCGGTTTTTAAAAACAATGCAGTATTTTACATTATTCCTCCAAAATTGAAACTTTTCATTTAAATAAGAAAACATAGGACTAAGATAATTTTGATACTCATAATTCAAAAATTGATATCTATTTTACTGAAGTAAATTCCTATGTGTGTCTAATATTAAAATTATTATTGTTCACAAAAGGACATAAAAAGTTATTCTTTTATGAAATTATTATTTCAATACATATAACTGTTTTACCGAAACGTATAAATTTTGTTATAAATATGATTTATTTTTGTGAAACATTTATAAATAACATTTAAAATTTATTATATACTATTAATATTAATATATATAACTAAATAGTTAAAAATATATCATTTAAATAATTATAATACTAATGTGTTGTTTCATAAAAACTCAATGTTTCATGTTACACAAGCCAAGTTGATGTTTTGTGAAATACAAGATCTTGAGTTTCTTAAAAATGATAACGTACTTTTATGTTTTGGGGTGCTACCTTTTACCCTACAACAATAAATTGTGACCTCATTATTTGAAATTCCATTTCTAAAATAAATGTTTGATAACAGAAAATAGCTTTAGGGAAATCCCACATCGGAAATAGGGTTGATAAAATATATTATTAATAAGAGGGAAGGAAAAATGAAAAGGTCCAAACCAAATTAGGCTTCCAAATAAGAGAACAATAATATAATGTAAACATATGTACATGGGGTAAAATAAAAATAATTATAGGGATTGATCAAGGTCATCAGTCATAAACAATTTAAGGATAAATGGAAATTTGATGGCCTCATAGCCATGAATATATGTTGAATGAAAATACCATCATATTAGAAAATATAAGGTATTAGGTTATCATATTTGTAGATAAAATTTTTATATTTGGGGGATTATTTTTCAATCTAGATAAAAACAGGAAAAAATATACAAGATTTTTTTCCATGTATCACTATTATATTTAGGTTGTGTTTCGATATATTTTTATATCATTATATTTACTTAGATATATATATTCCAAATGATTTTATATATATGAATCCCTTTAACAAGTCAAAACTTCCCTAAGAATCTCATTCATCCTATAAATATTTAGTAAAAAACCAAGTTTTATCATAATGTCAAATAAATCATACTTAATCTTCGAACAATAATATCTAATGTTCAACTTCTTACATTTACAAACATAAGAGTTATCCAAAATACTTTCTTCCAAATTCACTATCCAAAATGGTATCTAAAATTTCTGAAATCAATCAAAATATCTGATTCACCAAACAACGTAATGTAGATATTATTTTGACATAAAAAATATTTGATCAATATTAAATCATTAATGAAAACTCGTATACGATCAAATCCTTAATGAAGAATTAATGTAGTATAATCTCTATATATCTTTATATTTTTATAACCATAGTACCATTGATTCTATAATTCCTAAATCCAAATACAAAATAACATTAATCAATCCACTCCACTCTAAAACTGTTAACTATGCTTCACAATGTTATTTCGTAATACATTATTCATCTCATTTTTCTTTTTTTTAATCTCTTCATTACCAACAGTATGAACATTACTTGTATAACCTTTCTTATTATAACTATTAACCAAAATTCAAAACATAAAATTATAAATAATTACCATAGTGATATTTTCATGAAAATCATTTATATTATCTATAATTGATGTCATCTACTTATTAGTCCATATGTCGATAGGATAAACCTAGGTAATCCATGACCCAATATAATGTATGATATCCTATACTTAGACTTTTCATCAATGTCATTCAAAGGGTTAGATATTTTCACCTATGTTTTCTAAATCTAATTTCCATGTTTTTTTAAACATCTTTTGATACCAACTATAATTCATTATCCCTAAAATCCCAGAGCCAGTGCTTTAATTTAATAATTTGGATTGATTACAAGGAATCCAATCCTGATGGGGTGATTATTTTATCATTCTTGAATAATATGTTACATACATGGACATAACATTACAATTCAAAACATATATAGTCCTTTGATAATGTCATTATTATCCTACCTTTACCCTATATATCAAAAAAATAACACCTATTAGAGTCATAAAAAACATAAGAAAGGGGTGAGATCAGAAGCAAAGTATATTTAAACAATACAACATAATCCTTCTTAAATAATCATAAACATTTAACGAATGGCATAAAAATAAAACACAGTCCTTTTAAACACAATATTCATCATAATATGGAATAAATAAATGAAATAATATAATTTAAAAATTGACATGGATATAATACTCGTTGAATAATCACATGTAATTTCAATAAATAATCTCATAATGGGTAAATTCATACTATGGTATATCATAATGACATCATCAAGGCCTCATGTAAAGACCATACAAAAATAGGTAAAAAAACAAACATGTTTGTCTCCTGATACCTACTGACGCATTGAGGGGCTATTGCGGGCTCCAACCATCACTTAATAAGCCTTATATATATTTTTCATATTAAAATGGTGAAATATAAACAACATAATCATTCGAATTAAAAACCAATATATAAAGTATGAATACATTTACCATAAACATTGAATGCTATCGAACAAAAATACACAAGTTGCCTAATGGAAAAACATTCAATAAAATATTGTAAAAGATATCATAATATATCAACCTCAATTACCCATAATTTTTAACAATGGATGTTGAAATAAATGTAAATACTCAATTAATATTATTAAAAATATCTTTTGAAAAATATTCTTTTTTCTTTTATATTGTTAATTTGAATGTCGCACACTTATAAACGAATACATTTACAAATGGATTTTTGAATCCAAGTGTTATATATGACATTGAAACATTTAAACATAATTATAATGTTAAAAAATTTATGTCCCTAAAAATAAATCCTTAAACCCATCTTTTGAACATAGAAATTAATGGGAAATATTTACAAGAATATATGTTTAAAACAACTAAAATGATGTTTTAGTTAAAATTTTACATATATAACACATTAAAAATATTCCTTTTCGAATGAATTGACTAAAATTAAAAATAGGCATAAAATTTTCATTATAGTCTATTCGATATATATAAATATATATGTATTATAATAACAATAATATTGAAATATAGAAATCATTAATTTTTTAAACATTCAAAAAATCCCCATATGACATTGTCCATTTAAAAAATAATTCCAAAATCATAAAATGAATATTTAAATGACATGAAGATAAATTTATTCATGATTTATATTAAAATAGGAGCAGTAAATACACCACACAAAAACAAATATTGTGAACAAGGCTTATATTTCATGAAAATTAAATATGAGATGAAAATATCATACCTTAGTTCGCATACTCTTTCTATGGGTCTGAAACTCTAGTATAATGGTTTTAATATATTATTTAAATCCATAAGAATGATAATATTATTTATTATATCATATATGATTCATTTATGACATTATATTACCATTTTATTAGTAATTCCTTATTGAAGCATTGGTTTATGTAACAGCTATATTGTTTATTGTATGTTTTTTGACTGGTTATTCATGATCTTCTTAAATAGATAATGAATTAATTAATTAGAAAACATAATACATGATTAATATATAATATATATTCATAATATTAATATATATAATTGTTAGATATATGAAATGGAATACACCATTCATAGAGACAGTAGGTTGTGCGTATGCGTGAACATTATTTCCGTTCTTTTATCCTAATAGAAGTATGTTAATGATATATATATATATATTTTTTTTAAATTAGAATTTTTATTTCATATATTTCATTTTTATTCATTATATATATTTATAATCATTGTAGAATGGTTAACATGAAGGATGAAACTCATCGCATTGTGGAGAAAACAATCTATACATACGTACCAGTGACGATATCATTTCATAATGGTTAAATGGTATGGAATTAAATAGAATATGAATTATAAATAAATAATACAATGGAATATTTTTTGTTTACATCCTTTATATTCATTTTTATTACAATAAAAATTAATTATATATTAAAAATAATGCACCCCATGGTGTAGAGATGATAGGTCATATACACACACGAATGGTGATATTGTTTTTCAAAGGATTGGTAAAAGGAGGTATATAGTTTTACCATAATCATAATAAAATAATAGAATATATTTTATTATGTATTAATAAATATAGTATTGAAACACCATAGGAATAGAAAGAATTATAAGACATTGACTTTGAAAAAGTTGGTAAAACCGTTACCTATCCTTCAAGTATCTCTATTTGATGGGTAGAAAAGGACTTAATAGGTTGGTATTATACCCAAAGTATTCCCTCTAGGAATAATTGAGAGATTTTTTGAGGATAAATGGGTAGATTTTGTCTGATCTAACATTTTTTAGATATTTGAATGAAAGAGAAGAATAAATTCCCTTTTATAAGATATATGAGGGGCACTTTACGAAACTCCAAAACTATTAATTTAGAATAATATGCTTTCTGATTTAAATTTTTTACAATGTTAGTAATTTATAAGAAAATATTTTTTTTTGTGTAGAAATCCTATCAACTAATAAAATTTATACTTTTTTAGATTTTATTTGAAACCTTATCATTTTGATTTACTCTTATTTAAACTATTTAATTTTAATTGTGGTAACAACATTCTAAATGTTAAATGGTTATAAATATTTAATTTTACAGTGTTAATTGACAATAAATGGAAACATTATGAAATTTTAGACATTATAATGATCTCTTTGAAATTTTTAAAGATTTTCCTAATTTTTTAAATAATTAAAATAATTTTATATTTATAAAATATCAATGGTGTTAATTTTGACACTATTCATTACATTGACATTAAATAAAATCCAAACCAAAATATAACATCAAAACAAGTTGTTTAATAAACTAAATAAATTTCAAAATCACAAAAAAATAATGGATCAACTCAATTATGTAAAATTATATTTATTTTAATATTTATAAAGTCATTTATTATATATTTCAATTAATAAAATGATAACTTCATTGTTATTATTTCATTATTTATGGTAATTATTTAGTCTATTTAAATTATAACTAAATTAATGTGATGTATGAACTTTTTACACATTCTATAGACTATTCATGTTCAAATTTATCTACAATTTGTCCCTATTATAAAATTACTAAACTTATAAGAAATGAGGCTATCATAGTTTGTCATATTATTTAATTTTAATAATATTTATGTCATTTTCATATACTACTATAAATTAAATGATTAAAAATAGATAATTTTGATATATTTAACATTATCATAATTTTTTGGCCTAAATAAATATTTTTATTAATATTTTATCATTTAATAAAATATTTCTTATTTTAAAAGATCTTAAACATCAATATTGACACTATTCATTATTTTGTCATATAAAAAAATAAATCAAGAATAAATATTCAAACCAGGAATTCTAGAATCTTAATAATATGTCTAATTCATCTATAAAAATCATGTATGATATTAATGCCTTCAAATTATATTTTTGTTAATATTATAAATATCATTTCTTTTATTCTAATTTTAATGAATCAAATACTACAACATCGTTATGCCATCATTTAATTTATTTATTTATTTTCTAAAATTTTAAATAAATTAACGGAATGTAGATAAATATATTAGCTTTATAATGAATATTTATGGTCATCAACATCACTTTTATGAACTCATATTAAAAATATTTTACTTCTTCATATAAATATAACACAATTGGATTTTATTTAAATATAATATTATAAAAATACTAAAGACATCTAAGTGGCTCCATGTTGTCCCAAAATCAGCGCAAGGATAATTTAGAACAAAATAAACACATTCAATTAAATTAGAAAAAATATTAGGTAAAATTTACAATAATATTATATATTTTTTACCATTAATTTTTCCCTTTATGTTTGACCGTGTTAAATAAAATTAATAACATTACAATTCACCAAAAATTATTTTGATCCTATTGGATAACATTTTTCATACCTATTAAAAACATTTATTTCGGTTTTTATAAATTCAATTCACATAAATGGTAAAATTACATTCAATTCTAATCCAAAAAATATGGTTAGAAGGTTCATAAAGGAGATGTTAAAAAGTTAATTAAATTTTTATATCTAATTATATTTTAAATATAGTTCTTATTACATACATTATATTAATATATGTATTATATGTATATTGGGACATTAAAATCAATTTAAATTAAAATATTTAATCAAATGAAAAAGTTGGTTGTTAACAATGCCCTATTTTTCATTATTCATCAAGAATTGAAACTTTTCAGGAAAAACACCAAAATTTTAACCTGTACTAATTCTGATATTAAATATTCAAAAAATAATTCAATTTTTTCAAATTCTATTTCTATGAGGTTCAAAAACTATTTTTATTGACGTTCATAAAAGAATATAAATAGTAGTTCCTTTATGAAAATTGTATTTCTAAATATATAACTGTTATACAAGAACTTATACATTTCAATATAAATATTTTCTATTTATTTGAAAAAATTATAAATATAATTTAAAATTCATTTATTACTACTCTTATTAATATATTTAATTGATAAGTTATAAATATATCATTCAAATAATTATAATACTAAAGGGTAGTTTCATAGATGCATAATGTTATGTGTAACGTAATACAAGTCGGAGTTGTGTGCAACACCAGATGATTAATTTCATGAAGAACATAAAAAAATATGAAATTTTGGGGTGTTGCAACATTATTTTTGGGGCTGGTTCTTTCACTATACTGATCTCCACAATAATCTAAACACATCGGGTGCAACTAATTTCTTTAAAATTTCATTGTTTTTCATGTTTCAATAAATATTTTAAAGTGTTCATAAATTTATCTAGTGATTGAATAATATGTATCTAGTTTCAGAAGGTTAAAATTATATTCCCTCTTGGATACAATTGAGTTATTAATATTTCATTTTCCTTTTGAGAAACTGTTGACTTTGGTAATGAATTGATATAATATTTTACAACAATAATTTCCCTTAAATATTTTATTTCTGATTAAAACTCATAAGATATTCATTCATATGGGTTTCTAAATGAAAATTATAATCTAGGTTGAACTCAATATTTTATACTTTATGATGTTAGATTATTTATTTGTACTCTATTTAATTTATTATGTTCATTCCTCTAACATAATTTCTAAATAATATGATTCTTCATTTATGTGAGTTGGTTCTCTAAAAGGTAATTTGAATTTTGAAAAATTAGTTGATTGTGAATATGAATTATTAGAATATTATTCAAATTTTTAAGATCAATTATTTTCGAAAATTGAAAATATATTTTCACTAAAAAATACAAAATTTATGGAGGGAAAATTATTTTCACTGCATGATAAAATCCAGAGGGGAAAATCATTATGAAAACCAATTTACTGTTGTAGAAAATTATTTCAAACGTAAGATTTATTTCATTCCACTAGATTTTAAAAACATTTTTATTGAGGATATTAAATTTGATAGTGTGGGGTAATTTATGTAGCATTATTTTGGAACTAAATTTCATCATTATATCTGTAATTTAATTATATTTATGTTTATAAAATATTTTTTGAAATATTTATCTTACATTAGTGTTATATTTTTTAATTATAAAATCATATATTGATGATTTTATTTTTAATTAATGATTGTTTGTTAATTATAAATATGTATAATTTTATATTATTATTTAATTTAGAAATTTCTTTTAATAAATGTATTTTAATGTTATTATTTAATATTAAATTTATATAATTCCATTGTTAATTATACTTTTTTTTAAAATAAACAATTATTTAATGTGTAATATTTAATTTCTTTATGTTATTTAATAATTAGAATATATGAATTTTTATTTAATGTTAACTTTTTAATTTTAATAATTTATTTTTATTGTTAATTAATTTTTCAATAGATTATTTTGGGATATTCTTTTCTAATCTGTTAAAAATAAATTAAGAATTTTCATAAATTTATCTTACTATTATATTATTTAATTACGTTATTTTATTATTCTGTGGTGTATGAAATATTTCTATTTTGTTTTAGTACTTCAAACAGTTATGATAAATGGATTATAATTTCATTTGATTTACATGTGTTTCAGAACAAGAAATTAGTGTAACATAAAATAATCAAATGAGTAGGATAATTTTAGGAGTTCAAAGATCACTTTCTATATAAGATATTTTGATTGTGTGCTTCCCCAGAGATATATTTGAGTAGCATATTTACACACAACCTATTGCATGCATGTAAGATGATTCTGATTGTGGTTCTGTGTAAGATAAATTTTGATTCACATAAAAATATTTTGGAGTTATTCCAAGTCAGCATAGAAAAAATATTACATAAAATAATTTCTTCTATGCAGTACGAAACCCATATGATCTCACGATCCAACCGTATAAATTTTAACTCGATCACTTTATGGTTTCTTGAATATCCTGACCCCATCTCCACTATTTTAAGGGGAGCCTAAGACCAATGTTGTTAATCCAAAGTGTGAACAAACCACCATGAAACTGCCACTATTATTTTCAGTTCTATCCACAATAACAAATAAGATTACTAATGATGTATATGACATGGAATTTGAGTTCGAAGATGATGGGTATCCATGTTCAAATCAAATATGAAGCAATTTCATTCCAAGAATTTAATGAATTGGATGAAAAAATCATATTATTACCTCACTAATCCACCCTAATCATTGATAAAAAAATATTGAACATCTCAAAATAGTCATTTATAATGATTGAGACCTCACCCTATATCCCTACCACTTAAGAATATGAGGGTCAGCACTAATTTTTAGTACATGATGATCCCAGAGTTATAATAAGATACCATATGGGGCCATTATGAGGAGGAATGATGTTGGTGGGTATTAATTTTACATCTATATCCAAAATTTTGAACATGTGACACAATGATTTCATGATTCTAAACGTAAATCTTGATCTGACCATTCCACGATGTGAAGATGAGAAGCCAATTTGAGCCTCCACCATTTGTGATCGTTGAAATCAGATATCTTGGATGGGTTTTCATTGGTTGAGGGAGATAACAATGTATCCATTAAGAAACAATATGATGTCACCATCAATGTAATCATATTTCTATTTTGACACGATAGGTAAGAATTTACTAAAATAGATGAAATGAGTTTATAAAATTAATGAGGGAATAGATCTATGTTTTCTCTATTATTGGGATTCGATGAATATTTTTTTGATAATATGTTCATCATTCATCTATAGTTGAAGTTAGATTTGGGTGATTCATTAGTGTTTTTTATGTTCTGTGTTTAATTTTCTGAATTATCTAGAAAATGTTTCTATATTATGATTCCAAAAAATGCAAATGAAGATAACAGGGTCGGATACTAATCATTATTGAGGATTTCAAACAGATGAGGAATGAATGATAAATATTTGAATGAAAATATTAATAGATGCTATGTTTATTTTGAGTTGTTATTCAAGTTAATTAAAAGGAAACCTGCGGTTAGGATATTTCCATGAAATACCATATTGATGAGAGAATTATTGAGAGATGAGAATATTGAGTTTGAAATTTTTTTAACGCATGTCAGTTATGGAAGTTAAGACAACAAGATTAATTAATTAAAGAAGTTACAGGTGTATACTGAGCTACATTCTTAAACATGTGGTTTTTTAATAGGGAATTTGTTTTCACATTCTCGTTAGACTTGAATTAATGAAAGCCAACCAGGTTCTGCCACCTTTAAATAGAGTGAAGTGATCCATTCCATATGACATATAAAAAATCATTTATGAATAAATTGACTGAAAATGATATTGGAGGAATATGATTAAGAAATGGAAGCATCATGACATAAGGATATATTTTTTGTTGTCGAAAGTGGATAAAATGAGAGTGTAAATAGAAGATTCTTCTAGAAATATGAAACTACTTTAGGAGATGATAAATTTGGATATCGAATAGCACCACTGATGGTAAGATTAATCTAGATAATATCTACGTAGCTAAATCAACTAGATTCACAAGGTTATTACATTCTATGTTTACATTTATTTAAATTTTTAAATTTTAATTCTCTCTAAAAATTTGGAATTTAAAAATTTGATCTTATCCTGATGTTTAATTTTTCTATCATATTATTAAATATTACTCGTTAATTATGAGTATGATTCATTTATAATTAGAGAGTGATGATATCAGAATGTGGTAGGTCAAATAGAGAAATGTTGATGTTTAAATATGATTCTTAATGTATAAATTTATAAATTTCTCATCAATTAATTGTGAGTACTATGTGTATTTTATGTGATATAGTTTTTTTCCTTCGTTTAGAGCACCAATCGACTCATTCCAAAAAATTATGCTTCTCTAATATTTGTTTTAAAATAATGTTAATTGATTGAATGAGATGAGATAATTATATTTCATCATTTCATTAATAGTGTTTCAATAGTGAAAATATTAAAAATGATAAAGGAATATTTATCAATAAAAAACACTGACTAGGTAGACGCATCAATTTTATGTTGATTTTTATTTTTCTTCTTTAATTTTTTTTTTCTAATTTTCTCATTTTTATTTTCAATTTATTATGTTCTTTGATTTTTTTCATTTTCAATTGATCAATTTTAATCCCTTCAAAAATAGTAAAAACATAAAAGAAGAAAATAATTTTTTTGACAAAATAACCCCTATACGGATGTCTCACTAGGGGAAAACCTTGGTTGTTACATTACTAAAGTGCTTAGGTTTATAATTTTTTAAAGAGGTTTTAAAATGTGATTATAAATACCCTTTCTTAAATTGATGTTCTTAGGATACAAAATTATTAAATATGTGTTTAAATGACCCAAATCAAAAAATATTAATATGATATATTGTTGGGGAAGCTTCTAAGATGTTTTGAGATAAATATAACAAATAACTATAAATCCTAAAAATAAAAAAACTACATAACTTGTATTGTAATTAATAAACAAATGGAATCTGGCCTCCCCTAGAAAAATGTTGTTATATATTTCTATACAAAACCAAGGAGATTATAAAGACTCTGAATGAATTTTAATTTTAAACAATGATAAAATATCTCAAATAAGATTGAATACATGTGTTTTGGACCATTACAAAAAATAAAATCATGAGTTTACACTCTTTTTCTCAAGTCCCCAATAGGAGATCGTTACTTTCTGACATTTGAAGAATAAATCCAACTGAATGAGGCCAGTATTTTTGAACATTTACTTCAAGGATTCATTGATTTTCCACCATAATAGAATAAGAACAATTAATTCCAACTAATTTTCATCCTGGGTATTCTAAATATTGTGATTTATTTTACTTTGATCCTTTACAATAAGAATTTATAACTGAATACACTTTTTTTAATATAGAAATAACATTATATTCATTGGAATATGAATTTTTTTAGTGTTAAGAGATGATTGATTAAAGAATGAAGATGTCCAAGTGTTAACGAATCATGGAATATAGATAATGATTATAGAAAATCATTAAAATCTACAAATTTAATATGTGGTTGTATGATTAATATAATAATAAAATAATATTTAGCATCTATTAATGATGTCCCAAAAAGACTTGTAAGGGCGTGATGGAGAATTTACACATGGAGAAGTTAAATAAGGGCACCATATATCATTATTCCTACCCCAACTATAGAACCATACCATACTACAAAGGGGTTGAGAAAACTATAATATTACCAAGGGAATCTTAATAATGTAGTCAAGATAAAGGTATATAGTAAAGTTAGGATGTGATGGCTCTTACCACATAAACCCCATCCACTGATAGACTTTGGATGAAAAATAAGATATCCTTCTAAATAAATTTTAAAACACAACACCCTTAGGCGGTTTTATATAATATTCCTTCCTTAATTCATTGTTTTTCATTATATTCTATTCTATTAATTTAAATTTCAATAAATATTTGAAATATTTTTATTTTTCTTGTACAAAAATAAATTGGACAGAAGTTGTGTATATACCATTCCAAATATTTCAACAATATTAGTTAAAATTTTCACATGTGGAGACTACTTTAGGTCACTCACCAATTCAAATGGAGAAGAAACATCCCGATTTGTAGAGATTTTGAGGAGGAACAATATAATGAATTTGGAATAACACCCTCAGTTAAATTCTAGTATTATTCTACATGAGATGAGTTTTTCTAGGATATAATGCTAGTCTAATTTCATTTTTAGGATATTTAAGGTAACCTATAAGAGATTCATCAAAGAAATTATTGGGTGTATTTGTATAAGGCCCTGACATTAAACCATACTTAATATTGAATTAAATGAATAATTCACATTGAGGATCTTTTCAGGTTTAGAGTTTTAGAGAATTAGGACATAACTATTAAATCTCAAAAGATTTCAAAGTAGACACTTCTACTAAGTTTACATAGAATAAAAACTCTTAAAAAGAAACATGTCTAGTTCCATGTTTTATATAGCATGACTTTCCCTTGATCCCATCCTTGACCCTATTCCACAGTAAGTCATGTGAAAGACATTTCAAAAACATGGGGTGAGCATAAAAAGCTCAGTAAGGGAAACACAACGAATGAAAAATGTTAGTTTTTCAAAACAACCAGTAAACCATGTATACATTATCAAAGTAATACTTTTCACCTTTTTGAAGTAGTAAAAACTCTTCACTGAATAAAAGTTCATTACCTGCCCTTTTGTAACAAAAATATTACCATAAAACCCATATAAAGATCACATAACATATAAAGGTATCGTGGGACATAAACATACTTAAATAGAATAACCATATGGTCGACTTCCACACATATCACTTAATGGAATAGCTATATGGCCGACATCCATACCCAATGCATTGGAGGTTATAACGTAACCACCCGTCCTGGTATTCATGGAACCACTCGTCATATGGTTTATCACGTAACCACCCATCAAATGTCCAAGTAAAATTATAAAATCATAAGACATAAAACAAATATAATGGAAAGAAAATATTTACACACTTTGATCACAATATATCACATTAATATATTGACATAACAAATCCATTACAAAAACCATTTTCAATACCGAAATATATAAAAGAGTATATGGTATTTATTTTATTTTAAAAACATTACGGTTTGTTGAGGAATCCAAAGACCAAATAATACTCGCGGCGGCGGAAAAGGTCATTGTCACTGCATTCATTAAAAGAAACATTCCTTTTTGTCATTTAGTAAAATGATTCATATAAAAAGATTCCTTTTGTATAAAATTAAAAGTCAAAGGGGTTTATACACCATATAAAAGAAAGTTGTGTATAAAACGAAATATGCCTCAATGAAAGGAGATTGAGAGGAAGTCCCTTACAAAGATCATTTTTAAATAAAAAAGATCTATTATCTGTATTCACTATCAGTACACATAAAAAAAGTACAAATACAAGATAGGACATAATAATATCAGGACATAATTTGAATGTAGGATATTAACCCAAAGAATGCAAATTGGGTTAAGAAGTTCCCTTACCTCGGGTCCGACTTGACTAAATCATTCTTTAACATCCTGAATAATTAACATGAGTTAAATTATAATTTCTTAAGAAATTTTTTCAAGTTAATTATTACTTTTATATCACTTATTACCATGTTATAAACATTATGTAATCATTTAAGTTAATAATGTTTTTTGTCGATATTTGGTTCTTAAGTCGAAAGTGGACTTCTTACAATTACATGTTGTTCGTGCGGTCAAAGGTTCATTATATCCAGAATGATATTCATGATTTGGATATAATATATATCATATATAACCAGAATATACATGTATTTATAATATTACATAATCATTTAGAGGTATGAAATGAAATGCACTGTTCATAGAGACAGTAAGTCGTACGTACGCATGAATGCTAGTTTCATTTCTAGGTCATATTAATGGAATTAAAACTAAATTATAGGTATGTATATTTTAATTCCAGAATTATATTCATAATTTATATGTAACATAAATCATATATAATATCTTTAAATCCATCCTTTATACGTCCCACATATGGCATTAACGAATCAAATCACTTTGAGGGGGCGGTAGTCCGCACTTCCTAAAATGAAAGTATCGTGTTTACCCACAATGAAGACCATAATGGTATGAAAAAAATGAAAAATACAGAAGCATAAGGAAAACATTAACATAATATATATCATATATAAATATAGTGACATCTTAATGTCCACCATTAAAGGTGTTAAAAGAAGATTGAACAATCATCGTTTCATGAGGCAAAATTCACCAAACACAGAAACAGTATGTTCTTTAACCATTAGACGAAGGTGTGTGTAAGTGTAGCAAAAATCATTCATATAAAAACATCTTAGTATATTGATGATACTGGTGTTGTTACAAAATAAAGTTATAAAAAGAGTTTAGAGGGTTGGAGAAGAAAAATAAAACAAAAGAACATAAGAGAAAACACTACCTTGAAAACGGGTAACTCTTTATGATTTGAGATCAAAGGCTTCCTTGGGAAGACTTTTTCCCAAAGTGAGGCTTCTAGGAGTAATAGAGGGATATGGAGATACACAATGGGAAGGGCTTGGCCGAGCCAAAGGCTTTGTAAGTATGGGTAAGGTGGTAGAGGTGGGGGCCTTTTATAAGAGGAGAGGAGGGTCACTCATGGAAATTAAAGAAATGTTACATTATTTTAAAATGAGTTTCGGATTTAAAAGGCCCCAAATTGATATAATTAGAGGATAAGGTGATAAGGGTTATAAATATACCAATATAATAGGTTTCTGACAAGTTTAGGTCTTATATTCTACATTATCTTTTCATTTTATTAAAATCGTTAAATAATGAGGTAATCGCTGCATCATCATGGTGTCCTAAATAATATAATTTATTTAATGTCTAAATATTATAAAAAAACTATCATGATTTATTAAATCTTTTTAGCTTTCTAATAAAAATTTATAGTCAAAAATATGACTTGTATCACCTCATTTAAATTGTTTTTTAGTAAATCAACTCATGTTTGTGACATTTTTTACTTTAACATTAAATAAAAAGATATTAATGTCATTTTCTTTCCAATGTGGCTACATGGGGTCCCCAAGTTGACACATGGATCTTCTTGGTTGTCCATGACACATCCAATAAAGGTAGGACATGTTTAAAGTTCATTTCATATTATTAAAACATTATACTTACCATAAATTACACTAATTACCTCTAATCGCAATTAATAAACATAAAATGTACTGTTCACCAAAAATTATTTTAATCCTATTGAACCACATTTTACTTTTTAATGGAAACCATTTATGTTGGATTTTTGAAATTCAAAACACATAGGTGGTAAAATTGCATTTAAACAAAAAATCTGTTTTTTAAGTACCACTTAGTGGTTTCATTATTCATCAAAAATTGAAGTTTTTTAGAAAAATACAAAAAATTCACCCTAATCTATATTTGATATTCCAAATTCAAAAATGATGTCTATTTTACAAAATTCAAAACATATATGTTGCATTAATTAATTTAATAATTAATTCCCACCATCAAAACAAATAGCTTGTTTTTATGAAACAAAAAGTATCAAAAGATTGACACTAGTTCAAGTCTGATTTCAAAGTGAAATTAATTCCAATGGTCACAATTGGATTAAATGGTAAAAATATATTCTAATTTCAATTTAAAACCACTTAAAAATATAATCTAATCATATTAAAAAATTATATTAAAAATATTTTTTGAATTAAAATACAACATTTTCCACTATTTATTAAAAATGATCTTTATTGAAAAAATACCAAAAATTTACACAAAGTAAATTTTGATGTCTAGATTCTAAAGAAGAATTTTATTTGGTCTAATAGAATTTATAATAGTGACAAAAACTATATTTAATGAAGGTTTTCCATGAAAAGGTGATAAGTGGACCTTTAGTGAATATTAGAGTATCTATGCCTAAAATTGAATTCTTTTCTTATTTTAAGACTTTATATTTTATTGGATAAATGTAAAAATAATTAAAAAACATATATAATCATATTTTAGTTATTTCTATTCATTCTCGCCATTACAACGGCTACGTGTTAACTACCAATTAAAATAATATTATTTTATTACTAGTGTGCAACGTAAGATTTCAATGAAACTCTTTGTTGCGTATCGGGTATGCTATCGAGCATAGAAACCCCTTTAAAGTAAAATTAATATTTAATTAGTAAATATTAATAAATATTAAAATTTATTATTCTTTATTTACCTGGGATTTTACATCCTTCCCCCCTTTTGTGAATTGCGTCCTCGCAATTTTATTCACTTATCAAAATAAGTGGGGGTAATTATCCCTCATAGCATTTTCAGATTCCCACGTTTCCTCTTCAACCATATGGTTTTTCAACAAAACCTTTACCTGGTGAATTACCTTATTTCACAACACCTGCTCTCTTCAGTCATGAATCCGTACTAGTTGTTCTTCATAAGAGAGATTCTCTTCCAACTGAACTACCTCTGGACTCAAAACATGAGATGGATCTGGCATATACTTCCTCAACATCGAAACATGAAAAACATTGTGTAACTGAGATAAACTCGGAGGTAAAGCCACTCGGTAAGCAACTCATCCAACTTTCTCCAGAATTTCTTATGGTCCAATGAACCTTGGACTCACCTTTCCTTTCTTACCAAATTCCATCACACTTTTCCATGGAGAAACCTTGATAAAAACATTATCACCTACCTCGAATGATAGATTCTTCTTCCGGTTATCTACATAACGTTTCTGTCTGCTCTGAGCTGTTCTCATGTGTTTCTGAATCAACTGAACTTTTTTTCCATCTCTTCTACCAATTCTAGTCCCTTCAGCTTCCTCTCACCCACTTCATCCAAACAAGATAGAGCTCATCACTGCTTCCCATATAATGCCTCAAATGGTGCCATCTATATAATAGAATGAAAATTGTTATTATAAGAAAACTCAACCAAAAAAAGATGTTGGTCCCAACTTCCCTGATAATCCAAAGAGCAAGCTCGTAGCATGTCCTCCACGGTCTGAATTGTTTGTTCTAACTGCCCATCTGATTGCGGATGAAAAGCTGTACTAAAATTTTATTGAGTACCCATTGACTTCTGGAGTCCTTTCCAAAAGTTAGAAGTAAACCTGGGATCATGATCAGATACAATGGAGAGGGGAACTCCATGCAACCTGACTATCTCTTTAATATACAACCGAGAAAGTTGATCTAGAGTCAAAGTATCTCGAATAAGAAGAAAATGAGCAGATTTATTCAATCAATCAATAATAACCCATATTGCATTATTACCTCGAGATGTCCTTGGTAATCCCACAACAAAGTCCATGGATATATTTTCCCATTTCCACTCTGGCACTGGTAGAGGCTGAAGCATCCCCTTCGGTAACTACAGCTCTGCTTTAACTTGCTAACAAGTCAAACACTTCACAGTAAAATAAGCAATATCTCTTTTCATTCCATCCCACCAGTAATACTCCCACATATCTCTGTACATCTTAGTACTACTAGGATGAACTGAAAACGGGGAACTATGAGCCTCACATAATAATTCATTCTTCAACTGTGAATCACCAGACACACATAATCTCTTCACAAACCTGAAAATAAAATCATTATCAATGTTAAATTCAGGAAACTTACCCATATAAACTAGCTCTACCTTTTCCTGCAACTCGCTGTCTTTCTTCTGTGCTTGCTAAATTCTGTATGATAGAGAATATTTCACTGATACCTAAAACAAAACAGAAGGAAATCCTACAAAAACAACTTCCATGCCAAATCTCATCAAATCATTAACCAAAGGATCACGTTCCAAACGCTACATGGTTAATGAAGCATTACTTTTTCGACTCAAAGCATCATCCACTTTATTTCCTTTTCCTGGATGGTAATGAATTATACAATCATTATCCTTGATTAATTCTAGCCATCTCCTCTGTCTCATGTTCAATCATTCTTGAGTGAATATATAATTTAAACTTTTGTGATCAGTATATATTTCACACTTTACTCCATTCAAATGATTCCTCCAAATTTTTAGAGCAAAAACAACATCAACTAATTCCAAGTCATGTGTAGGGTAATTTACCTCTTGAGTGTTCAACTGACGTGAAGAAAGTGCAATGACCTGATCATTCTACAAAAGGACACAACCAAGTCCTTTCAATGAAGCATCACTGTAGATAACAAACTCACCATTCCTGGAAGGAAGTACCAAAACTGGATCATTCACCAATCTTCTTTTCAACTCCTGAAAACAATCATCACATTCTTTTTTCCAGATAAACATAACACCCTTCCGAGTTAGCTTAGTCATTGAACTAAATAATCGTGAAAATTTTTCAACAAACCTTCGGTAGTAACCTGCAAAACCAAGAAAACTACAGATCTCAGTTACATATGTGGGTCTTGGCCATTCTTCAACAACTTTTGTTTTAGCAGGATCAATAGTTATGCCATTTTTTGAAATAATGTGACCAAGGAATGAAATTTGTTGTAACCAAAACTCACACTTGATGAATTTTCCATATAGTTTCTTTTATTTTAAGGTTTTCAAGATAACCCGTAAATGAATTTCATGCTCCTCTTTACTTTTAGAAAACACCAAAATATCATCAATGAAAACAACCAGAAACTTATCCAATAACTCATGGAAAATTATATTCATAAGGTCCATGAATACAGTAGGTTCATTGGTTAACCCAAAAGGCATAACTAAAAATTCATAATGGCCATATCTAGTATGGAACGAATTCTTCGGAACGTCTGCTTATTTTACTTTCAACTGATGGTACCCCAACCTCTAGTCAATCATTGAAAAATACTGAGCTCCCTGGAGCTGATCAAACAAATCATCGATATGAGGCAAGGGATACTTGTTCTTAGCAGTAATATTATTCAAGACTCTATAATCAATGCAAAGTCTCATTGATCCATAATTATTTTTAACAAACAAGACCGGAGCACCCCATGGTGATGTGCTAGGTTGAATGAAACCTTTATCTAATAACCCCGCAATTGCTTCTTTAACTATAAAAGTTCATCTTGAGCCATTCGATAAGGGGGTTTTGAAATTGGCTTAGAATCAGGATCAAATTCTAAAGTAAATTCAACTTCCCGATCATGAATAGTAGCAGGAAACTCATCAGGAAAAACATCAAGATACTCATTTACAACTGGCACATCATTAATCTGAACAGTTCCTTTATTTTCAAAAATATGTGCAAGGTAACATTCATTTCCATCTTTTACTAGTTTCTCATCTTCCTGATATGTTATCAAAATCAAGGGTTCATTCTTTTACACAAACTGAAAATCATTCTGAAAAGATACCATTTTAGCTATGCAGTCAATCTTATAAGGATAAACAGAAAGCCAATCCATGCCCAAAATAACATCAAACTCTACTAGAGGAAAAACAGTAAAGTTTTCGGGTAGATTATTTCCGCACACAAGGATAGGAAGGTTATTATAATTCCTTTTTGTATCAACGTTCCCTCTGGGTATTTTTACCAAAAGTTTAAGATTCATATGTTGAGATGGAATTTCCAATTTACTAGAAAAATTCTCAGAAATGAAAGAATGTGTAGACCCTGAATGAAACAACACATTGGCATAATCTGAACAAAAAAACAGTGTACCTGATACTACTTCATTCGATGGCCCAACATCTCCTGAAGTAGTTGCAAAAGATTTAACCACCCCTTTAGGCTTTTAGTCTGGTTACTTTCTCCCGGTTGAGTTATTCGTTAGACACTCATTTTCATAATGACCCATTTCATTACACTTAAAACATCTTACCGCTGGCTTTTCATTGCCTGCTTGATCATCTTCCTTACAGTTACAAGCAATATGACCAGACATACCACACCGAAAGCACATTCCAGACTTGGATAAACATTCTCCAGGATGTATTTTACCACAATTCTCACATGATGGATATTTGGTTTTCTTACCTCCTAGCTTCTTTGATGAATTCTTCCCATTTGCCTACCAACTAGACCTCTTATTCTGTTGTTTTCCAACGAACACCTGATCATCAGAAAACTCCATTTCCACCTTCTCCGCACATCGAACAAGTTTTTCATAACATTTAAACTCACGAGAAGATAAAGACCTTCGATACATTGGCTTTAACCCCGAGTAAAATGGTCTATTTTACTATCAAGACCGCGTATGAAGTTTGGATCATACATTGCCAATCAAGTGAACTATGCTTCATAAGAAGCCACTAAGTCATCCTCCTAACTCAATTCTTGGAACCGTTTTTCCATCCTAAGACGAACCAACTTAAGAAAGTATTTCTCAAAAAACATACCTTTGAATTCGTCGCAGTGAAGATCATCAATCTCATCACTATCCCTGATATTTTTCACCATCGACCACCACTGATTAGATTCACCTTCAAAACGGAAAATATCAAGACTAACCTTTTGATGCTCTGAACACCCCATGACATCAAAAATCTTCTCCAGTGCATTAATCCACCCTTCAGCTTACACGGGGTCAGATGATCCTCTAAATGATGGGGGATGTTGCCTCATAAAATGTTCCACCACTAACATGTTCCTCTGCGGTTGATCTGGCTGATCTCGTGCATGGATACCACCACCATTTATAGCCTGATTCAATTGTGCCATCACTGCAAAAAACTGTTCAGTTACAATTCCAACCATCTCAGGATGCTGATTCGGAAGGTTATTTCCTTATGTATTCCTTCCTAGCACTGCTTCCTTGTTTCCTCTGCGGAAAACCATTCTGAACAAACATGTCTTAGATGAAGCAACATGGTAATCTTAAAATGCTATATCATTTCAATTTGACCATAAAAAAATTATTTTTGAAATAATCATTTAACAGAATTATAACTCCTAAAGTTATCTAAACCGACCTCTAATACCAACTATAAGGCCCCGGCCTTAAACGTTACTTAATATTGAATTAAATGAATAATTCAAATTTAGGATCTTTTCAGGTTTAGAGTTTTAGAGAATTGGGACATAACTATTACATCTTAAAATATTACAAAGTAGAAACTTCTCCTAAGATTCCATAGAATAAAAACTCTTAAAAAGAAACATGTCTAGTTCCATGTTTTATATAGCATGACTTTCCCTTGATCCCATAATTGACCCTATTCTATATTAAGTCCTGTGAAAAAAATTTCAAAAATTTGGGGTGAGCATAAAAAGCTCAGTAAGGGATACACAATGAATGAAAACTGTCAGTTTTTCAAAAAAACAAGTAAACCATGTATACTTTATCAAAGAAACACTTTTCACCTTTATGAAGTAGTAAAAACTCTTCACTGAATAAAATTTCATTACTTACCCTTTTGTAACCAAAAGATTACTATAAAACCCATATAAAGATCACATGACATATAAAGGTAACTTGGGACATAAACATACATAAATGGAATAACCATACGGTTGACTTCTACACATATAACTTAATGGAATAGCCATACGGCTGACTTCCATACCCAATGCATTGGAGGTTATAATGTAACCACATGTCCTAGTATTCATGACACCACCCTTCATATGGTTTATCACATAACCACCCGTCAAATGTCCAAGTACCATTATAAAATCATAAGACATAAAACAAATATAATGGAAAGAAATCATTTCCACACTTTGATCACAATATATCACATAAATATATTGACATAACAAATCCATTATAAAAACCATTTTCAATACCAAAATACATAAAATATTATACGGTATTTATTTCATTTTAAAAACATTACGGCTTGTTGAGGAAGCCAAAGACCAAATAATACTCGCGGTGGCGGAAAAAGTCTTTTGTCACCATGTACGTTAAAAGAAACATTCCTTTTTTCCGTTTAGTAAAATTCTTTGTAGAAAAAGATTCCTTTTGTATAAAAGTAAAAGTCAAATGGGTTTATACAAAATATAAATGAATGTTGTGTACAAAACAAAATATGCCTCAATGAAAGGATATTGAGACGAAGTCCCTTACAAAGATTATTTTTAAATAAAACAGATCTATTATGTGTATTCACAATAGGTACACATAAAGAAATTAAAAATACAAGATAGGACATAATAATATCATCGCATAATTTGAAATTAGTATATTAACCCAAAGAATGAAAATTGGGTTAAGAAGTTCCCTTACCTCGGGTCCGACTTGACTCGATCGTTCTTTAACATCCTGAATAATAAACATGAGTTAATTTCTACATTCTTAAGAAACATTATCAAGTTCATTATTACTTTTATATCACTTATTACCATGTTATAAACATTATTTAATCATTTATGTTAATAATGTTTATTTTGTCGATATTTGGTTCTTAAGTCGAAAGTGGACTTCTTACAATTACATGTTGTTCTTGTGGTCAAAGGTTGATTATATCCAGAATGATATTCATGATTCGGATATCATATATATCATATATAACCAGAATATACATGTATTTATAATATTACATAATCATTTGGAGGTAAGAAATGAAATGCATCGTTCATGGAGACGGTAAGCAGTACGTACGCATGAACGCTACTTTCATTTCTATGTCATATTAATGGAATTAAAACTAAATGATAGGTAGGTTTATATTAATTCCAGAATTATATTCATCATTTATATGTAATATAAATAATATATAATAACTTTAAATACATCCTATATTCATCCCACATATGGCATTAACAAATCAAATCACTTTGAGGGGGCGGTAGTCTGCACTTCCTAAAATGAAATTATCGTGTTTACCCACAATGGAAACCATAAAGGTATTCCACAAATGAGAAATACAGAAGAATAAGGAAATCATAAACATAATATTTATCATATATTAATAGAGTGACATCTTAATGGCCACCATTAAAAGTGTTAAAAAAATATTGAACAATCATCGTTTCGTGAGGTAAAAATTCGCCAAACACAGAAACAGAATGTTCTGTAACCATTAGATGAAGTTGTGTATAATTGTGGCACGAATCCTTCATATAACAACATCCTATTATATTGAAGATTTGGGTGATGTTACAAAATAGAGGAATAAAAAGAGTTTAGAGGGTTGTAGAAGAAAAACAAAACAAAATAACACAAGAGAAAACACTACCTTTAAAACGGGTAACTCTTTTTGATTTGATCTCAATGGCTTCCTTGGGAAGACTTCTGCCAAAATTGAGGCTTATATGAGTAATACAAAGATGTGGTGAGAGAAAATGGTTAGGGGTTTTCCGAGCCAAAGGCTTTGGAAGTGTGGATAAGGTGGTAGAGGTGGGGGCCTTTTATAAGAGGAGAGGAGGGGCACTCTTAGAAAGTAAAGAATTGTTACTTTATTTTAAAATGAGTTTCGGATTTAAAAGTTCCCACATTGATATAATTCGATTATAAGGTGATAAGGGTTTGAAATATATCCATCCAATAGGTTTTTGAAAAGTTTAGGTCTTAGATTATACATTGTCTTTTCATTTAATTAAATCGTTAAATAATGAGGTAATCGATGCATCATCATGGTGTCATAAATAAATTAATTTATTTAATGTCTAAAAATTTAAAAAAAATATCATGATGTAGGAAATATTGTTAGCTTTCTAATGAATATTTATATTCAAAAATATGACTTTTATAAACTCATTTAAAAATTGATTTAATAAATCAACTCATGTTTGTGACATTTTTACTTTAATATTAAATAAAAAGAAATTAATGTCTTTTTCCTTCCAAAGTGGCTCCATGGGGTACCCAAGTTGACCCATGGATTGTCTTGGTCGGACATGACACATCCACTAAGGGTAGTACATGTGTCAAGTTCATTTCATATTATTAAAACATTCTTCTTACCTTAAATTACACTAATTACCGCTAATCGCTATTAATAAACATAAAAATTACTATTCACCAAAAAATTATTTTATTCCCATTGAACCATATTTTACTTCTTAATGACCACCATGTATGTCATATTTTTGAAATTCAAAACATAGAGGTGGTAAAATTTCATTTAAACGAAAAATCAGTTTTTTAAGTACCACTTAGTGGTTTCACTATTCATTAAAAATTGAAGTTTTTCAGAAAAATACCAAAAATTCACCCTAAGCTATATTTGATATTCTGAATTCAAAAATTATGTCTATTTTAAAAAATTAAAAACATATAAGTTTCATTAATTAATTTAATAATTAATTCCCTCTATCAAAACAAATAGCGTGTTTTTATGAAACAAAAAGTATCAAAATATTGACACTAGTTCAAGTCCGATTTCAAAGTGAAATTAATTCCAATGACCAGTATTGGATTAAATGGTAAAAATATATTCTAATTTCACTTTAAAACCACTTCAAAAGGTAATCAAATCATATTAAAAAATTATGTTAAAAAAGAGGTTTTGAATTAAAATACAACATTTTTCACTATTCATTAAAAATGATCTTTATCGGAAAAATACCAAAAATTTACACAAAGTAAATTTTGATGTCCCGATTCTAAAGAAGAATTTTATTTGGTCCAATAGAATGTATAAGATTGACCAAAACTATATTTAATGAATGTTCGCCATGAAAGGGCGATAAGTGGTCCTTTAGTGATTATTAGAGTATCTATGCCTAAAATTGAATTCTTTTCTTATTTTAAGCCTTTATATTTTATTGGATAAATGTAAAAACAATTAAAAAACATATCGAATCATATTTTAGTTATTTCTATTCATTCCCGCCAATACAATAGCTACGTGTTAACTACCATTTAAAATAATATTATTTTATTACTAGTGTGCATTGTAAGATTTAAATGAAACTCTTTGTTGTGTATCGGGTACGCTATGGAGCATAGCAATCCTTTTAATGTAAAATTAATATTTAATTATTAAATATTAATAAATAGGAAAATGTATTATTCTTTATTTACCTGGGATGTTACAATTTGAATATATGAATATGAATATAATGATTCTGATTTAAATATTATTTATGATTAAAATTATACTTCGTTTTTCACACATTTAAAATTTGTTTTCTAATGGTTCCAATTTGAACATAATTCTTTAAAATTGAAAATTAATGATTTTAGTATGTTTAATAATTTTATAAAACTACATTTTTGTTTCCATTGAATTGTTTATTTTTTCTAATGTATTTATGTTGAATAATCTCATTTTTAGCTAGAAATTATTTGGAACAAATTCATGAAATGCAATAATATAATCAAACATACTCGTGTGATATCATCATTCAAGTGGTGACCCGTAATGAAATTTTGTGAATGTTATTTCTCATTTTTCATTTGTTATGTTGAAAAACTATGTTAAGATTTTATGAAATCCTTTTTGACATGGTTTAAATCTTATATATTATAAATATATTTTAAATTTTAAATTTAATTTACATATTTTCACCACTATATATTTAACATTGACGAAAATGTTGAGCTTTAATATATAGGAGATCTCATTCCAATGTTCCAAAATATACCAAAATGTGAACCCAATAAATGCCCATTTATTTTTTCAAATTTGGTTCTTTTTCAATTTATAATGAATAATTTTCAATAGTTTAAATTTTTTATGAATTTTGAGTGTTGTGTAGAAACTTTAATGTGGTTAATTCAATATCATCCCTTGTATTCGTCTTAGTAAATCATTATTCATTACCATCTTGAAAATTGTTTTATTTTGATAATAATTTGAGGTTATTTTTTATAAATTTCATTGAATTTTATTTTTTTCAAATTAGATTTAATCTCATAAGATATGAATTCAAATGAATTACTAAATGAAAATCTTTATCTGTGTTAAACTTTTTCTTAAATTATTTTTTTGTTGGATGAGTTATTTATTATCCGTTTAATTTGTTATGTTTTCTCATCTGATTAAAGTGTCTAATTAGCATGCTCTCTAATTAATTTATATATGATCACTTGATTGTAAATATATTTTTAAACTTCCATATTAATGAAAATTTATGTTTTGTTATTATATATTCATAATTTTATGGTGAATGATTTTGCTACAACAAGGAGCAGTTCATTCCTAAAAAATATATAATTTCTCGAGTTTAAAAAATTTTCATTTATTGAAGAATTCCGAGGGGGAAATCATTTTGAAAACTGAAATTTTTGTATCATCTTATATGTGAAATTAAGATTTATTTTAATAGACTAAATATGGATTAATGTTTTCTTAAAGACAAGTAAAACTATTGTTTTGGAGACTTCACATGGTAATATTTTGATAAAGCTTTTCGACATAACTAATTTCATTTTTTTTATTTTTAATGTTTGAAATTAATACTTAATTAGCTAATTTTCTTTGGTTATTGTTTTTTGTTAATATATTAATAATGTCAAGTTATTAATTTTATGATTAATTATAATTTACAATTTTATTTAATTATATTTAATTATTAGTATATTTTTATTTTAATTATTAATTATTCAATATATTATTTTATTCAAGTGGTTTTTAATTTTTAATATATACTATTATTTTAACAAAATAATAGGGTTATATTTTATTTAATTTAAATATTAAATTTTGATAATATTTAATAAAAAATAATCTTCTAATACAAATTTCATTTACTAATTTGTGTTTGTAAATAGTATAAATTTAACTTAATGAATAAATATATTAATATTTTTTTTCATCATCATGATGATGATTATTATGATTTATTTATATATAAATTCATCTATAGAGTTTTATATTTTTATCATCATTGCATGATAGTATGATAAATAGATGATAATAATTAATTGAATGTGTAAATAATGTTACTATGAAGATTTTTTATTTTTTATCACCTCATTTTCACCATTTATTGAAAATAATAATTGTAAATCTTATAATTTAATTTTTTTTTAATTGTATATTTCTTTCCTTAGTATATTTAAATAATTTAGTTTTTAATGTTTTATTAATTATATTAATTTATTATTTTATCGATTTTTTTCTATTATTAATTATAATTATAAATTTTAAAATTTAATTTTTGTATTTATTTAAATTTTGAAAACCAATTTTGTTTTATTTAAATCAACTACATAACTTATGATATTTTGAATAATCAGTGGACCATCATAGCATCAAATAACTGGCCAGTAAGATATTTTCTATTGTAGTTTTTTGTAAAATAATTTTACGTAGTGTGGTGTCATTAACATTTGAGGTCATTGTGTAACATAAATTCAAGTAAGATATATTATATAACTCATTATTTGAACCGCAATGATAGAAAAACATAATTTCTATTCTGTTTTTTTATATTTATTGAAGATAATTTTCTTACAAGATAAATAGTTTAAACTAATGTGAATTAGAACCATACGAGGTTGAATCAATCATGAAAAGATCAGTCAACTAAATTAGATTCCAATAAGAGGGAATATTGAGCTGACCATGACCGTAATGAATCATTCTTTTCTTTAAAATCAGAAAACTAGTTTCATATTTAGTGATTAAAAAATTCAGATCATACCGAATGTGATGGGGTTAATCGAGAGAAGCTGACAATAATTGAATCCAAATATGGGAATAAAAATTCAACTACAAATTGAATATTGTAGAAGAATCCCAATGAACATGAAGACAGAGTACCACTTTTATGAATCAAATATTTGTAAGGCATAAGAATCTAAATATGAGGATTATAATTAGGATGAGGTTTTACCAATATTAAATAGAGCTAAAAATGATGCATTTGATCTGTGCTGGTCTTCAACAATTAAGATTGAGTCGATCCACATTTATGAATTGAGTTCAATGAAATCACCACTACCGAGGATAAATCTATTAGGAAAAATAAAAAATATAGAGAGCTCCTCGATGGTTAGATCCAACACAACTTCACTAAAAGTATGAAACATAAGAAGTCAAATCCACTTTCATTGAGAAAACTAAGACTGAAATTTCTGCTGATGTAATAAACTATCAATGTATTTTGATCCCAAACTACAGTCAATATGACAATGTTTTGCGAGGTCAGAGAACACAAATCACTGATATGAGCAATGTATTTTGATCATGATTCATTCATGTTCAGAGGGAGAACAAACATATGTTCTGGTTCGATTTGATAATGAATTATGAGGTTGAAGATATCAAATATGTAATTGTTGAGTTTTTGTCTAAACTCCCGAGATCTAGACCGATTTGATGACATGGAAAGTTTGAATATGATAAGGATGATGAATTTAGATGTGGATTAGTTTTTCTTATCGGCCGGTCTAAATTAATGCAAAAATTATATTTGCGCCGAAATTGAGTTTTGAACATTGAAGAACTTGGATATTTTATTTTTCATTTTATGGGGCCATTTTTTGATGACTGATAAATCGAGAGATGAGTTACAGTTTTGGGAATGTAAAGCTGAAGAACACTAGTATATGGTACTTATTTCATTTTGGTCTGACGATGGGTATAGCCTGATTCTACTAGAGGATTTTTAGAGGTTGTGTATACAATAATCCTCCAAATTAAAAGTTTCTGAACTAGGCTATAAGAACCAGATAAGACCCCATTGCATGATTTAGTTGAATACGATTTTTGATTGGTTCACTGCATAAAATCTATTTAGTTCTATGGTGAATCAAATTAGTCTTGGATAAAAATAATATGTGTTAGTTCTAAATTTGGTTGTTAAAGCCTAGTGTGCATTGGTTTTTTTAATTCATGGTTCATGTATGGATATAGATATCGTTTTTTCAATATTTTTGTTCTTGGGATGAAGAAAATTGACATGCATCGGGTACTCAGCTAGTTTTTAATGTTTATAGTGTATATAATATAGAGACTATGCTACCATGTGGGGAAGTATCATGTCATATAAAATTAATAATTTTTGGTGTAGATGTTAGACATTCTGTGAATATTTTATTTATGTGACAATGACTAGGAAATATTTCAATGAATCAATTTATTGAAGAAAGGTTGAATGGTACGTCTGTATAAAAATTTAGATTTGGTCGATTTAATAGGAAAAAATAAAAATTATTGAAGGTTATTTCAATAAAAATCACACTATATCAAATAGCATATAATAGTATATATTTAACGACACTAGAATGGTTCAATAGAGAGCGTATCGAGGAGATCATTCGGTGAGCTCAATGTAAATCCTCTTCCGTGAATGGAGATGAATATAAAATTCCATTTTGATGTGGAAAACATGATCAGCAATCTTTTTAGTGGATGATCATTTTTATTTTTCTTGTTATTTTATTTTAAGCGTTTATATTTCCTCTGAAATCATAATTTTCCACATATTAAAAATAGTTAGATAATATATATATGTTTGATAATTTTTTCAATCATTTTATTTCATTTTCACTTCCATTATTTATCTATAAAATATCCATTAATGTCTATTTATCATTAGGTGTGAAAATTTAGTTTATTATGAATAAGAGTATGTTATTTGATTCTTTTTGTTGAAGCTTCTCAATTATCAATTGAAACTTTTGAGCACAAATAAATTAACTTTTTCAATGTGTTTAGAGATTGATGAATACTATGACTGGATCTTAATGAAAGAAGGTTAAAAATAAGATCTTTAATGATGACTATGACACCAGAAACATAATTGGACACACCATTTTATTATTTTAGATTGTGAGCTGAGTGAATTTATCAAATGAATTTTTTCAATTAAATGGATAATGGATGAACAAATAGAGTCACATGGTAAGGCCACTGAGATATCTGAATTATCTCTAATTTCTCACTGATTCTTCTTGTTTTTTTCAATTTTCATGTTTTTATAGATTAGTAAATTGTGATAGATTTATTTCCCCTCAGACAAAAGCCACATTGAATTAGAATAATTATTAGATATTAATAAATAAAAAAATCCTAACAATGATTCTTCTTAAAAGTAGTCTCATTTAGTGAAATCAATGGTCAATACTATATTGAAATAGTTTAGAGATAAAAATATTAAATAATGGTTTAAAAATTGAAAAATTCCTTGTTTCAATAACTCTTTTCCCGGATGATAATTTTTTAAAAATATGGTCACGTACATCGAAAAGAGGTCTTTCATCTTCATATCCGCATATAATTTCTTCACCGCCAGAGTTATCATCATATGATTCATAATAACTTTCACCATATCAACCATTTACAATACCAATTATGGTCCAAAAAAATTATTTCTCATACTTCATCAAAAAAATACTTCGACCACATATTGATAATATTTCCTTAAAAAGAGCATTTTGTATATTGAAATGAAAACTATTATTATAAGAAAAATCAATAAATTAGTGATTCTGATCTCAAATTCATTGGTAATCTATTTCACATGAATGAAGAATGTATTCCATGACCTAAAATATTCATTTAGATATTCCATAAAAATAAAAGAAGAACAAATTTACTAAAATTTAATTCAATAACCAATAAATTTTGAATTCTTTTTAAAAAAATATATGTGAACCTAAGATCATGATCATATACAATAGAGAGATGAAATACATGTAATATCAAAATTTTCGGATGATATAGTCTTGAATATTTTTCTAATAACAATGTTTTAGTAATGTGATGGAACTATATATATTTTGTTAATATTTCAACAATAACTGAAATTGCATTATTACCGTGAGAAGCCCCTAACAACCCCCACCATGACATCCATTGATATATTTTCCCATATCCATACAAGAACTAAAAAATACGGAAGAATAACCTTCAACAATTGACATTCAAATTTTAACTGCTGATAAGAAAAAACATTTCCTAGTAAATTCAACAATATCTCTTTTTCATTTAATCCCACTATTAATAATCCTAAATGTAAATTCATATCATAGTTAATCGAGGATGAATGGAAAATGGGAAACTATGAGATTTATATAAATTTTTTATCTTTAATTATGAACCACATGAAACACATTAGCTGTTTTCATATTTCAAAATACATTATTTATCCAAATTATCTTCAAGAAACATACCCTTCTTGACAAACTCTACCTATTTTTATAAAACATACTTATGCTTTTGAGATTTATTAATTATTCATGGAAGATTTGATTATACTAGCATAGAAAATAAAATAGAGGAAATTCTTATATAAAAAAATCATGTTTATAATTCATCAAATCATTCCTCAATGGGTCATGTTCAAAACCAAACATGGTTAATGATTCGTGATGTCTTTGAATCAATGCATCAACTACATCATTTTCATTCCAATTATGGTAATGAATCATGTAGTCATATTCCATAAACATTTTCAACCATATTATTATTCTAATTTTCATCTCTTTTAGAGTGAAAATATTCAACAATATTTAATTATTAACATATATTTCAAGTTTTTCTCTATATAAATTTCTCCACAATATTTTTAAATCACAAACATCACCATTTAATTCCAAATCATGTGTAATATTAATTCTATCAAGAGGATTTTAAGGATGTGAGTAAAATGAAATTACTTGACTATTCTACATCTAAACACATTAAATTTCTTAAGAATAGTAATATTTACACATGACTCAGTCATCATTTTTGGAGGGAAGGGAAAAATTAAAACAATTTAAAAATATTATTTTTAGTTCATAAAAAATCATCATATTCAATTATCATTATGAATTTAACATCCTATAGAGATAAATTATTTGGTGGGCTAGAAAAATTATGAAAATGTTTGACATAACAATGATAGAAACCCACATATCATTTAAAACTATTAATCTATGTGATATTTGATTGTATTTTCTATCCTTCCACAACTCTAGTTCTATGGGGTTAAATAATAGCACCATATTTATAACCAATTTATCCATGTAATCCATTTTTGGCAACCATAATTAACATTTTATAAATTATCCATAGATTTTCCATTAATTTAGGGTATTAAAAATCTTTTTGGGTATTTCATATTCATTTTTAATTTTATTCAAATACGTTATATCAGCAGTAAAATCAAAAGTAATCTTATCCAAGAACTCCTAGAAATATCTATTCATCAGATCAATAAATAAAAATACTAAATTTGATAACCTAAAGGATCAATCTACAAACTCATAATGATTATATATTGTATGAAATATAGTCTTATGTAAGTATTCCTCCTTCACATTAAACAGATGGTACATCAAAATAAGATCAATATGTTAAAATTACTATGTTCTCTAGAGAATAACAATCAAATAATATATATTAAGGAAATGGAACTCATTCATAACACTGATGTCATTCAAACATCTATAATCCATAAAAATACATATATATCCATCATTCTATTTAACAAAAAAGAGGTTCAACCAAAGTTTATGTATGTGATTGAATAAATCCTCTATCTAGAAACACATGTAATTTCTTTTTCAATTAAATTATTTTTACATATGATATTCGATAAAGGGGTATTGAAATTGGCTTCACTTCATAAAATACGTCAATAGTAAATTTAACCTATCAGTTTGAAATATCTCCAAGAAAAAAATACATAAAACCATCTATATATTCAATAACCAAAAACAGAGAACTAATTGGAAAAATTTCATTAGTTATAACAAAATGTTCTAGGTTACATTCATTTCTATCTCTAATAAATTTCATAAATTCAAGGTAGGATATTATAGGTATAGAATCATTGAAAAAATATTCTTTCTCTATATTCCATATTATCATTATAATGAAAAATAAATTTCATACCCTAATTAATATCAAAATCTACCTTTGGAAGATCAATAATACTTGTAGGAAAAGTAATCCCACGAATTGAAATATTCATATAAAACATTGTTTCTTTAATATTTCAACCAAGAGGTTTCACCAAAATATTTATCTTACATTCATGAGGTGATATTCCAAATTCACCTAAATGTTTTATATACATTATTTAATTCAAATATAAATAGTCCAATAGGTTTTTGGAATAGTTTAAATAAAAAAGGAAATAAAAATATCAACACATCATATGGTGGCCCAATATCAATAGTATTAGTAGAAAAATATTTTCTCACACCATTATATTATTGATCTGGATAATTTCCACCATTTTTAGTATTTTCTGGACCCATATTAGCCTAATTTATCAACTCATTTAATTTTAAAATTCCTCATTTATTGGATGGATATTTATTACCCAATTATTAGATTTTTCAAAACTATTTTAATTTTATTCATGGGTTATATAATCCAAATTATTAAGATAGTATAAGTTTCCAAAAAATAGTAAACATTACTTAAAATTTAATTTACCACACATAGAACAATTAATGGACTTATTATTAATTTATTATCATGTTTATTCTCTATTTTCAACATACATAATAGTTTCTTACTCTTATCTTCTTGAGGAACATAAGTTCTAGAAAACACTCTCCCATATTTCTCAGCATAATGATAATAATTCACATAACCTTAATATTTTAATTCTACTAATGATATTATTAATTATTGGTTCAATATGGTGTAAAATCAATTAATTATATGATCAATGTCTTGAAAACAGTCTAGAATATACATAGTCAGTTTGTAAAATTGGTTTAATGGGAAGCCACATAATCTTTATCTTTTTGCCTCAGTTTAGGAAAATTATTCTCAATTAAATTTCGAACAACATTAGAGAAATATTTCTATAAAAAAATATTATTAAATATTCCCTATTCAATTGAATCAATTTCATGTTTCTCTGTAGTATTCATGATGAGATATCATCGTCGATCAAATTCACCTTGAAATTAATAAATTAAAGGGTTACCTCATTCCATTCTAAATATCACATGGCTTAAAATATATTATCCATTTCATTAATTCAACCATCAACTACTTATAGGTAATAATATCCATGAAATGATATAGGATTCTTCCTAATTAAATAACCTAATATCTGCAGATTTCTTTATAGTGTATCTAAATACTCTCGGGCAAGGATTCTAAAAAAAATTATAGCTTGTATCAAGTAATATATTACATTAAAAAACATATCTATTATAATTATAACCATTCTAGGTTAATTTTTTTAAAGGATATCATCCCCTTTATTCGTTCCTAATATGTCCTACTTATTTCTTATGTAAAAAACATGCTATAAATTATAATTTTGAAGAGGCAACATGAAAAAGTTTCCTATTCAATATCATCTTAATCGTTAAGTTAAATCTTTTATGTGTATTACTTAATCATAATCCAAACACATAATGTATTTTAAACATGATTTGATATAAACTATAAAGAACCATTTTAAAAATCACATAATCATGAGACTATAGAATAGATTTTAGTTTCTCTCATTCCCAAATTTGTTTTAGGTTTATAATTTTAGATTATTAACACAAACTCATACATTGTAAACCCAATCATTAAAAGTGGATACTTCCTGACTGTTTTTATTTTCCACATTAAAAAAAATAATTAAAATAATATATAATTTATTTTATTTAAAAATAATAAAACACTTTCATCTTGACATGATCCATGTCCCTACAGATCCTTCAAACCTATGAAAAATATTTTAAAAATGCACTATAATATAAATAAAATAGAAGAAAACATTTAGTCATGTGAAAAACAACAAAATCCATGATTATTTAATCATTATATCATTTATAATTGAGAAGTTGAAATAAATAATTTCCACATGAAAATAAAATAGGATATTTTTCCATAAAAAACATGAAAACTCATTTTGTTAAAATAAAAACCCTTTTAGAAACATAAGGCACTACATTCATCCCCATTGTTATAAATAACTAGAGACTAGTTAAATTGTTGATCCCACCTTAGTGACACCCACATTATTCCCTATTAATACAAGTGACATTACCAAATTCACCAGATCAATATCTAGTTTTATCCATCTTATATATATTTGATTAGGCCAACTAGATTCTTTCTAGGTGCACCCAATGTCTAAGATATATCGTATTCATTTTTTAGATATAATGGTTCTCAAACCATTTTATATGATATATTGGGCTCACTCATTTCATATATAATGCCCATGTTCTATATAAAACATTTTATTCTTTTACATTTGAATAGTAAAACCATTGACAACACTTTTATACCCAAAATATTAAAACATTTGGATATCAAAATGCATTTTTTTATTAGAAACACATTTTCAATAACAAAAATAATAATGAAAGGAAAATGAGGTTTTCCTTGAATAAATTATAATTATAAGAAAACTAGATGAAAATAAATTATTCACCTAATTTAACATCAATGGGTGCCATCTTATATGAAAAATTATTTAGAATTATTGTATAGAACATTTTTAAGAAAGATTCCTTTATTTTTTGAAAACACTTATTTACAATAATTCCACAAAATTTCAAATAAAAAATGTTATTTGAATAGTTCTTAGTTAAATTATCAATGAATATTAGAATAAATTATTATTCAGGATGATAGGAAAATAACCACATTTTTTTGTATGTAAAAAAGCATTCCATTCACAGTTTTGTTATATAATCCACAAAGTAACATGTTTTGAAAATGTCAAAATAATAATTTTTAAACCATTTTTTTAAATTTAAAAAGTATGGAATAGAATTTAAAATATCCTTGTGAAATAATGAAAAAAATATTTAAATAATTTCTAAAAATAATCTTATATAAATAGAATAAAAATTGAATTTCAAGGTAATAATTGAAGAATAATTTTTAAATGAATATACCTTACCTTGAGACTAATTCGGCACGTACTTTCATTATCTTCCCAAATAAAAAAATATCATATTTTTCAACATTCATAAGAAAAAATTTCATGTTTATTATTCATTTATTTCATTTAATGAAATGTTATATATATTTAAATAATCAATTAGTTTTGTGTCATTTGTTTTATATGATATTCAGATCATATATGTGTCATGATTTCGATAAATTTACTATCATGAAAGTGGTCAATAATCAACCATCTATAAAATAACGATCATAACATAATTGAAAGTTTTATTCATCAGTTATAATTATAATACTCACTAAAAATATGGTTATTTAAAATTATCTACATTATAATCGTGGAGATTATAGGCCACATGTATGTATGAGTAATGTTTCCATTATTCAACAATCTTTATAGAAAGAGGGTATGCTCTTTTTTATCCTTATAGAATGGTAATAGTATAATAAAGAGAATATTATGTCATTATATATATATATATATCAAACCTATCTTGTGGTGGGAAAAAACAAAACACATCTCTTCATGAAGATGGTAATCCACACGTACACATGAATAACTTTATCATTTTTCAATGAATAGAAAGGGAAAAAGGTAAAAATTTATATTATAATTTTCGAATGTTAAATATTTCATGAATATATTATATAAGAATAATTTATATAATTATAACTACTCTTTTTAGGTCTTGATTGAAAAATGAATTACATAGGTATGCGAGGAGGTAGTCTGCCATAAACTCTAATGATGATTTTGTTTCCTATTAAATGGATTATAGATCGGAATATAGGTTATTACATTAATATAATAACATCCCAATATTTGGAGTATACAGTTTTTATCATTTTACTGTGGTTAAAAATTATTTTAAGGAGGTGGATATAGAAATAAAACTAAAACATGTGGATAAAAACTATACATATTGTTTAGAAAATCTAAATTAATAACCACCTTATTCCCTATTGGGTCATTGTTCCTCTTATAAACCTATTTAATGAGTGGGGGAATTCTTGGTGTGGATATTTTAGGGATTTTGTGAACCAAATGGGTTTTTACATGTGATTATATTGGAGTAATATGTTACCCTCTATAATAGATTAGAGGGACGCTCATGGAATTTCTTAAAATATTAGATTAATATACATTTATTCAAATTTTTAAATTGTAAAAAGTGAATTATCATTAATAAATGTTGATTATGAGTTGAATTAATCTCATAAAATAAACATTATACATGTTTTGAATATGTTTCTAACCATATATATTTCTTTTAACACCCCATTACACATTTTTAAACATTCTATGATAACAATGTTCTATATACATTAACGGTTAATATAGTTAATATAAATGAAAAAAACCATAAATATAAAATTAATGACATTATATAAAATATATTAGTAAATTTTCCAAATAAACTATTTTTTCAAAAATTTATATCATTTAATAAAATATTATTTATTATAATATATCATTAAGGTCAATATTTTGAACTATTCATTACATTAATTTTAATAACATCATAAAAAGAAGTGATATTCCCAAAAAATATTTACATAAATCCCTAATATTAAATCATTATATATATAATTTATGGATAACATTAATTATGACAAATTATATTACATCAAATATTTTTTAAATCATTAGTTTGGTTTCTCCATTAATCGAAAAATTAGTGTGTTGGTGTTGTGTAAGAATTGGAGTTAATTATGTTTTCAAAAAATTATAAATTAAATTTCCATAATGAATTTAAATATTTTATAATTTTAAATATTAGTTATAAATTAAATTATCCATCAGTTATTCAGATGTTAAAAAAATTTATTTATTAAAAACAATAGTGTGATATTTTTTTAATGAAATAAAATATTATAATTTTCATAATCTCACACAAATGGAAATAAATTCTATAAATTGGACCTTTGTATTATTAAGGACGTTATATAATAATAAAATAAAATCTAGAAAATTAATTTGGTTATCATATGTTTTTATTTTTAACCCTTAATTACCTGATTTTCTCTTTATCATCGTAATAAAAATTACTAAGGTAACTTTTCATTTTGACTGTAAAATTTAATATAAATATATACCATACATAAAAATCAGAATTATAAATATAGTATTCATTATTTCTGATTCAATCTAATGATGTTCAAGAATGTAGTTTAAAATCAAATATGAAAAACTTGATGAAAAATTAGTTTTTTAGAAATATGGAGAATTTATATAAAAAATGTCTTTATGCTAAATATAATAATAAAAATAATTTGAAAATAGTAATTGGGATATTTGAAATTAAAAATAACTAATAAGCCTTTATAAATAATCTAAAACATAAATTTACATTCTAGAAATAATGATCAAAAAAATATATTATCACTATTAATTGAAAACTATATTTTTCCCTAATCATTCAAAAAAATATTCGTAAGATAATTTTGATGATATTAATTATATATAAAATTAATTTTTTCATCTTATGATTTTTAAATTTTATAATTAATGTTTTATTGTAAACTATATTATATATTAGTTTAATAATATTATTATTTTAATTAAAAATGAATAATATATTTTTAATGAATTAAAAAATAAAATTTAAGAATACTAATAATAAACTGATTTTTATATTCATTACTTGGGTTATTATATAACAATACGCCACTATTGATAGAATAGGAATATTAAATTTATTTATTCATGCAATCATATCCTTTCTATAAATAACTATTTTCTAATTTATTAGAGTTTGAGATGAAAAATATTAGACCACCTTTTGTTTTAAAATTCATGGTTTATCCTATGTGAGAAATAAGTTATGTTTTAATTATACCTTTTTGTCAATTCACAGTCACAAGAGGGTGTGAAATAAAATAAATAATTTAATTAAATGTATTAATTTATTTGTGTTAATTTCTAAATTAACCTAAAAACTCTCTATTTAAATACCTTATATTGTAGTTCTCCATGGATTACCACATAACACTATAGATTAAGAGATGCACCTGTCAAATGCTTTTTTACAGAAAAATTCTTGTATATCCAGGAAAAATGATTGAATTGATTGGTACTCATCATTAATATTGATACTAAACTAACAAAATAGTTATTTATTTGATATTATTGAAATTGTGAGGTCTGTATTTGTTTTTTTAAATATTCCTCAATATTTGAGATTTCAAGAATGAATTATTATTATTACTTGGATTTTACCTCTATATTGTTTACATCATTACCATGTTAACATAATTATTTTCCTTTTCTTCTAATTATACATGTTTCATAGGATTTTGTTTTCTTTTCATGAGTACCCACTATTATGAATTATAGTCTTCCTCACTATGGAAAATGATGACTTCACAAAATTTATTATTCCACAGGACCTCATTTCAAACCCTTATCATCAATTTCCTATGTAATTAAGATGATTTAATAGATATTCTGGTAGTATACATGATAAAATATTGGATTCATGTGTTTTTTGTGTTTGGAAATAAATTAAAGTATTTTTAGAGGAGGTGATGATCCACATTGGATTATTAAATGTAATTTGAAAGATAAAACCCCCAAACAGTGTCATATGTGAAATAGGATTTATGCGTGTTGTTGTAAAATTAGATATCTAGCCACCGTAGATCATAAAATAGTTACCAAAGAAGTTTTTTTGAGATTATGACTTTGGAAAGACCATCAAGAGACAATCGAAATTGAATCTGTTAAATCAATATGATCTAGTGAATGGGACATCTTAGTTAGAATGTTTTTACAATATGTAATGTATCCATAAGTAACCCATGACATATAGTCATCTACTATGACAATATGATAATAAGATATGATAAATATCACACAGATGGGTAGTAGGCCCACTCAATGTGTAACCATTCTAGGATAACCAGTACGTGTACATGGAGTACACACCTAGGACATCAAGTGGTTCCAGAAACCTTATTCTGTAATGGAAATTTCAATTATGTGAATCTCCACAGTCTGAGAGGATACAAAAATGACCATACATAGACTTCAGAGTACACACCATGTACCCTAAGGGACCCACCATATATTTTTCATTTAATATTATACCATTATTGTCTAATTTTTTAGGCACCAAATCGAACATGACAATAGTCATTCCTGAGTAACATTTCTTTTCTAATGTGATGATGATATCTATTTTTTCATCAGAGGTTTAATAAGTTATGAAATTGTAATATATCTTATTATAGAATGTTTTGATGGTAGTGCTAGAATTATAGGCTATGCCAATGATTCTCCAAACCATTGGTTATGTTCCAGTTGAGAAAGGCATATACATATATTTTGTTTGAACCATTATTATTGGGACATAATAATTTTGATTTAACTAATGGTTTACATAGAACCATTGATATTTATTTATCCCAATTGTTAAAAACTATTGGTATAGACCTATACTGATAGTCCAAACTGTGGGTATAGACCATTCCTAATGGATTCTTTTGAACCCTTGGTTTAAGCCTATACCAATGGTTTTTAAACCATTGGAGTAGACACCCAAAACTACTAGTCCTGCATCACCGCCACCATTCCAAAAATAAACTGTAAATAATGAAACCAAAAGAACTTAAAACATACATATCCTATGGAACTTTAAAAAAACAATATAACTGGTAATAAAATAGTATAACCTTATCAAATTGACCCGAGAAGCCACACCATCTACACACCTTACTCAATTACCTTCAAAATAAAATTTCCAACTAATATACAAATAAAGATAATGCATGTTACCAATTAATTCATTCAATAAGTGATAACAGATACAAAAATCATCACATATATTGATTCATAAAAAATCATCAAACATAAAATGGCATACATATTTGTAAAATAATAAAATGATCAATATGTCCCTCATCCCCATATCTATCATCACGGTAATCATCACCCTCATCTTTATCCTTATCCTCATCCTCAAACGTGACCTCCTCTTGACCATCATTAATTTCCTCTACCTCATTTTTAACCTCACCATCATAATATTTAGTAATATCATCATCTCGATCACCATTAGGACTACTACCTGATGTACTATATTACATACACATCATCAAAATATATGCATTAAAATCCATTGAGGTATTTTGTGGAAGTGATGGACCTAAAAATCACATAAATTTAAAAAATTTAATATTCACCTATGGATTCTTGTCACATCCTATATGGACATTTTTTATCCTTTTATGACTTGGCATGAGCCAATACAGCATGTGCAATAAATTTTATAATATCAGTTCTTCCAAAATGGGAAATTTTTTTGGGACAATACCTTTTTAGAAAAATAATCTTACTTGATCAATAGTGTACTCAACCATGGTGATAATATACCAAAACATAATGTATGTGATCATTTGGCCCAATGTTGTCTGATTCATGCTCATAAAGGGTGTCCAAAAATAACTTTTACACATATAAATGGACTACTATGTTAAAAATCAATATCAAAATTAGAAATCAATAAAGTAAAACATAAAATCTGATGTTTTATCAGTTCATTTACAATGATTCAATATCTTTTAATTCTACAAGTGAAAAAAAATTCTCGAGGCCTATGTCTTTTAATATTCAAATCCTCCCTCTACATTAAAATTGAATTTAATAAAAAATAATTGAATATATAATATTGATAATTAATTTCAATAATAAAATCAAACTTATGTTATTTATAAATGAATTGGAAAATCAAAATATATGAAAATTTCATTATAGTGACAAAAAAGTTCCCATTCAATGGATTTATCTTACATCTGCATCTGTTGAAAAAATCATATATGTGAATTTGCTATAAAATGAAAGATAAAATAGTTTTATTAATAAAAAAAGTATGGAATTTGAATATATGTAACTCTCAAGATTCACGACATGGGAAACGTAAATACATATCAGAAAAATGCCAGTCATATTGTCTAACTAGTAGTGTAATTTATCTACACTAAGTTAATACAGTATTCATTGATTAGTAAATTTTGTTCACAATTAATTAAATAATAATACACCATGGGCTCCATATTATGAAACTGTATACATTTTATTTTAGAGTTTATTATTTGATTTTATATTTCCACATTTAATATTACTTGAAAATTTTACTTTCATTAATCAAGAAACAAATAGATATTAAATTTTCTCTAAAAATAATTTAAAATTATATATATATATATATAAGTTTATTGAATAAAGTAATTTATATATTTAATTATTAATATGTATATGTTATTTAAAAAATATCAACCATTATAATTTATTCTGGAATAAAAAGTTATTGGTATATTTAATTAAATAAAATGGACAATTATTTGTCACATTTTAATCATCTATATTTTCAAATAAACTTCCATGCACCTTATAAAATGTATATTTCCTAAAAATATAATATAAATACTAATGAGATATTTTTTATGGAAAATAATACATATTTTCAATACTGAAAATAATTAAAAAATAAATTTTTATAGTAGTATATCATATATATATTTTTATATTTATAGTGATATCCTTGAAAAGGTATTATTTATTTATTTAAATATACCACTAGTATCCAATTGAAAATACATCCATCATTATTTAATTTATAAAATATATAAAACATATTTAACTTAGAAAATAGTCTATTTACCCTTTATTTTTGTGTTATGTGATAGAATGGATCAATTCTTGAACAATGTATACCAAAACAATCATCACATTTGTCAAAAACGAAATTTAAATTGAAATATAATTTTATTTTAAAATTAAACATGTGTCATACATAATTCAAATAATGGTTAGACATAATAGTCTAAAAAAATTATATTGGTAGTTTATATCACCATTATTTATTAATTTATTTCGGATGCTTCCTAAATAAAAATATTAAATAATAAAAAACAATGTATTAATGAAAATCATATATATTTTTATTCAAAACTATTATGTTTGATTAATACCTATAAATCGTTACTAGTCAAATGTGAAATTATTTATTTATAATATACTACAATAGAGTCATTCATGATAGGTGTGGACTCTAATTCCATTACATCTCTAGAACACCATCAACTATAAAAACCATTCTTATAAATCCACTATATCTCACCTAATTCCATGAGTCATCCTATCCACACAACCTCACCATTGAGAAAATTAAAATAAATCTATTACATAAAAATTAATTCAAATAAATAAAATACAAATATTAAATTTAATCCAATGAATTTGTTTCACCTTAATTGTGCCCAAACATTGTCAATTACTTTATTTAGTAGGTTTCATTAGAAGAGTATCCTAACATTAATGATGTTAGATTATTAATAAAGAGCCTCCATAAAAAAATAAATTCACACCCTACTTTTCAAACATTTGGTTATCTTTATTATAATCCACCATGAGTTGTGTGTGGTGTTTATATATTTCTTTGATTCAAGTAGTCCTACAACACCTATCAATTTAACCAATGATTAATGAAAATAAAATATTATTTTAGTAAACCTTGTAATGAAAATGAATTATTGTAAATAAATTTACAAGGCTTTAATAAATATTCCTAAGGTATTCTGATCAGTGGGTGCCACTAGATCCACAGACACTAAAAGAACATAAATATGTATTAATGGAGTGGGTCCCAATGTATTCTCTATAAGTTTAAGATGTGTCTAAGTAAATGTGAAGAAGAAATAATGTAGAATCTCTAGGATAAATAAGTAGAAGGAAGAGAATATGTCATAGATGTTTATTCAAATTAATAATATGGATGTGGTGTATGAACCATAGTCAAATAAGGTAAAGATAAAGGAGTAGGCTCAGATTGAAATGATGCTGAGAACATGAGAGACCTAAATATTTGGGGTGTATTTAACAATATTAAAGGATATGAAGGTGTTTTAGATGGTATGTTAATGATAGGGGCGTGGTGTGATCAGGTTTTCCAAGTACAGTGCATTGAACTAGTACCACCCCACTCGTATCACAATATTTAGCACTGGAAGAACTAGGATGGTTAAGGAATAACAGTAAACTAGTTGTTGGATCCAAATTAAAATTTAAAAACCAAACTAATCACAATAAATTATATTTTATTGATATATATATTTGTAATAAAATACTCACAACATGCAGCAACGGAAGGGAACACCTATCCCTCTCAATAGAAAATTATTTTATGTCATTATTTTTCTTTGTATCCCTTCATTTTTTTCATTTTTTTAATTTTAAAACAAATATATAATTAATTTAGAATCCATATATAATGTGTAAGATAAACAAGAACGAATATGATACATTAATTAATGAAGTATTACCAATTTTCAAAATAAAATAAATATTTGTAGTGATATGAAAAACATTTTATATTTTTTGGGAAGGATATAAAAAATAGGAGATTTCATACAAATTAAATACATTCAAATCAACGAGTTTATAATTGGTATGATATAGGTTTCTATTATTTTCAATTCGATCCAATTCAATTTTGGTTAGGCCATTTGGTTCATTCTTGTCGATCGATGGGGTAATATATCTAAATTTATTTTTCTTAGGACATTTATTCATATTTGATAATTAATTTGGACATTTTTTCCATTTTATTTGTCTTAGGTTATTTGGTTAATACTTTAGGTTAGGTCATTTTTTCAATTTTTTTATGTAATTACTTGCAATTATTTTTATTTTTTTATAATTATTAGTTTAATATATCTAATTCAATTCATCTCTTTTTTATTCTGATTTAATGGATTTATTTTTGTTTAGTTTCATTGGATTTAATATAGTTCAATTCAATATTAGAAAATTAAACTCAAATAAAACTAAAACCATAAACTATTGAAAATGCACATGAAGGTCAATTTGGATACAAAATATTTGTAATAAATAGTAAATCAATTTGAATAGTACCAACATTAACTACCCATGTCAACCTAATCCAAAAGAACTGAGAACCCATATGGATGATAATATATCATTAGCACAAATCATCACTATCACAATCAACTATGAAAGTTGAACTATTGTATTGATCATAAGTTATTAAGGGATTATGGCCGATGGGAGCATGTATGGTGTTAATTACACTATCAACATTTTGAAAATATATCTTGGTATTACTTAAATAATAACTCCATATTTAAGTTAAAGATGATCCTTCACATAAAAATTATGTTTACCCCTGATTCTAATACATATTGTTCCTTAGTAGAAAGAGTTTGAGTCATTTAAATAACTCAAAATCCACAATAATAAATAAATGTAGCACGCCTCAACATCGAATCAAACAACTGTCATTTCATCATAGCGACTCGACTATGATAGTAATCATCTAATATTAGAATACTCTCAATGAATCCATAATATGATAAATTTTCTATTTTAGTTATACTATCTTATACACTAAATAACAATATTCCTTTATAGTTACCATTACAACAACAGGTTTTATTCTCTTGTTCTTTTCTCATTCATTGATGATAAGTCAATACCCATTGATCATAATTTATTTTCATTTAAAACTACATAATTAATAACAACATTCAAAACTATTATTTCTAAAAGGTCATAGTCATCATTAAAACTAAATACATGAAATATAAATGAATATAAAACTTAATTATATTTTTTTATTAATTTATTATATTAATATTTATACCCTCAATTTCAATAATGTAGAAAAATAATTGTTATGAAATATCTCTATCATTATAAAATATAAAGAACTATATATTTTATTTTTCATTTCACTATGTTCCCTTACAAAAATATAATAATATTGTAATGGATATGTGAAATTACATGTGATGAGATAAGACAAATATATTAAATATACATAATTGATGTAGTCATCGAACAAATCACTGTTTAACAAAACTGTGTGGTGTTCCATCTCCTACACTTCAAGGCTTAATTTTGAAAATTTATATGACCCCTGAATTCATAATTTTGGGTAAGTGATGAAAAAATGGGTTCAATATGTTTATATTCTTCTTCTTCATTTATTATTAGCATGTTTCAAATTGTAGTCATATCAGACAAATACAGTGAACAAAAATCCATCAATTCTTATTCTAACTAACCTTCCATGATAGAACCTTCAAGATGATTCCTATTCCCAAAAAAATAATTCATCGTGTAAAAATTTCCTTTAGTTGGATATATCCAATTAAATGTAATAAGTTATTCAATAATTATTTCATTTAGAATATCCATAGTCAGATGTATCATGCATGTGAAAAATTATGGGGGAAATATTTTCTCTAACATACACAAAATTAATGGTGCATCTACCAACATTTTTTTGTAGAAAGATTTAGAATATTCTAAAACCCACGATCTCTAAAAATTGTACTGCTGAATAATTGACACCCTTACATTATTGGACAGAGGGGACAAATTGATATTATAATCTACTCATGTAGAATGATGTGATAATCCTGAGCCATAAAAGATTTTATATTCAACTCTATTTTTATTACAAATTTTGATATGTTGATTGAAGTGAAATAATGAACATTAATTGTATATAGTGATTCTAGAAATTTATTTTTTTCTCTTTGTGTCATCACATAAGAAGCACATAAAACATTCCATAAATTTTCACTGATACACATTGGATACTATTTTGTTCTGATTACATAATCCACCAAGTCACATCGATATTTTATATCATCATTTTTCTTTCAATTGAAATTTAAAGGAACTAAAATAATATTTTAGATATATTATTTTCAATGTACATTATATCAATTAAATGACGTAACCAATTAGTTGACCAATAATGAAACTCAATGAAGATAATTCTAATCTTCCAGTTGTAACTATTTACTGTGGAAATATTATTCTTCATTATATATTTCATATGGCGCTTCTTGAATGAAAAAATTAAATATTTAAATTCATTAAGGACATCATATCCAAACATATATTGCGTTGTATTGTCATTATTTTTGGTATTGTCGAATCATTGAAAATTTATCATATATGGATAATCAATTTGAAACAATATTCAATGTCCCATAAAACTAAAACTAAAATTATTATTATGTATTATGTATCATTTAATCTTAATAAAAATATGACATGATGGTTTTGACTATGATCCTTATCTAGACATTATTGCATAAGATGGAAAATCATTTATTATTCAAATAAGCACATAACACATTCGATATGTGTCTTTCTAACATATATCATATGTGAACACACCAACATTAAATATAGGATTCAATAATTTTATTACAGTTTTAATGTTTATATATATATAATTTACAGGATAAAAAAGTCAATATTTGAGTGTACTCATGGAAGTGAAATGATTGGTCATACATATCCATGATGGAAGGATATTAATGTGTTTAAAAATCCTACATTTTTTTGTGTCGTAAGAATCTTCCAAAATAGATTAAACTCATCACATGAATAACCCAAATTCACATTACGCATATTAGTTTAAAAATTATGATATAGAGAATCAAATGTATGTGATGAAAATCCATCTTCTACATTAACCAAATCTTAATTTTTCTTAAATCTCATGGTGTCATTCCATCTCATTATTATTGATATTTCATCAGACATGAAATATTTTAGGAGTATAGGGATCTGTGGAATATTCCACATTACTTTATATGAAACATGGTATGGTATTCCATTATCTTTTATATTCCATTATGATGTGGCACATTTTATAAAATTATATAATTCATTAGTTTCCTACTAGAATGATCTACATTATTTCAAGAAAGAATGAATTTTAATTTTTGAATGTCTAATTTCATCAACTTAATTCCATGACATACAATGGTATAAGGGAATATCTTCATAATCTATATTTAATTCCATCAAAAAGGAAATAATGTATTCAAGTCTAGAATTTTAAATCCCATACATGGCTTTCTTGTGATACAATCATTTTAAAATTTCTATCGTTTTTATTTTACCACATGTAAAATATATTACAGTCATGGAAGCATCATTAATTTTATTCACCCTTTCAAAATATTTATTTTCATTACTTGAATAATGTCTTCTCATATAAAATTATTCTGGGGTCAGAATCTGTTCCTTCTCATTTTGATTATTAAACAATAAATAGTCATCTAATAGATTCCCCAATCTAGTCCCCTCATTTGGATAATTACTATTTGATATTTCATTTTCTCCACATTATGATACCACACATAGTAGTCTATTTGAAAATAATATTTTTATATGGTATCTAACATCTTCATAACTCAACAATGGTATTCCAACATAATTATAACATGGGTAGTGTTTGTGACCACTATCTAAAGCATTTTTATATAGAAAAATCTAAACATCTATCCACCTTGTTTAAAAAATTCTTAATATCTGATTAGCGTCACATACCCAAATGCAATCCATTATATAAAAAATTATATGTCACCTCATAAATGTAATTAAATAAGATGTAATTTTAATCAAAGATATATTTAATGAAGTGAGAATTTTTAAATTTATATGAAACCATAAATGACACACTAGTCTATATGAGAATCATAATAGTAAAGACAAAAATACTATATATATATATTTATATATAATAGTATAAATATAAAATCATGATTTATAATTAAATTATATCAATGAGTAAAAATGTTCCAAATCCTAAAAGGATCAATAAATTAATTATGATAATGTGTCTTATGGAAAATAAATACATAGTAGTGTTATTTAAATATTATTTAATTGAGTGAATAAATTAATGAGTCATAAAGGACATTCAGATAGGTCCATTAGTGACTCTCCATTCAATTTGGTCACCATAAGGTTCTTTTAATATGATTCATTTTTTAACTAAATTTAATTAACGTTAGTTAAATTCTATTTTATTTGGGTTAGTTTAGGTATGTTTTTATTGATATGATCTAGTTTGATTTGGTTGGGGTTGTAGATGTAATTCTTAAATGGAAATATTGTTTTGTTCAATTTCTTTTTTCTAATTTGTGATAGTTTTATTGAATGTGGGTTAGTTTGGTTCAAATCTATTATATTTACTTTGGATAAAATCAAATTTATTTGTTTTTTTATTTGGGTTCATTCGGAATAATTGAATGCATTTATTCTAACTGGTTCTATATATTCTATTTGATTCAGATCAGTTTTGTATGTTCTTTTTTATTTTTATTAGTTTAGTTCTGGTCAATTTAATATTGATGGGACTGGTTCATTTTTTTGGTGCATTCCTATTAGGGTTTTATTTAAGGTTTTCCAAGTTAGTTCATGTTTTATCATTACTATAAAAAAATATAGTTTGGTTCAATTTAGTTCAATTATTTTTATTTTTGTTTAGTATGATGTATTTTTGTGTAGTTCAGGTCTACTCATGTCTAATTTTTCTAGATCAAGTCATTTCAGTCCATTTCATCTAGTTTAGTCGATTCGGTTCAGTTACGATATAGATATGATTTGTTAGTTTGGTTAGGAATCACTGTGTAAAGGGTTGATTGGGTCAATTCTTTTATTCTAAATCATCGTTATGTTAATTTGGTAAAATTTGTTTTGCATATTTTCTAATCAACCACCTCCTCTATATTCTAGAAATGTAGAGAGTTATACCTTCTATCCCCCTTACCATTTTCTCATTTTTATATTGATTTTTATTGTTAGTAAATTTTTGATAGATCATATTTTTTTAAATATTTCAATTGAACAATATAGTGACTAAATATAATGTGATTTATTCAAAAATTAAAATTAATTATTAATATCTTTGGAATAGCATAGATACCTTAGTTTACTCATCAAAAAAAATTATATTAGTCATCATTATTCATTATGATCAATTTTACTTTTTATTTATTCATCTTAATACATTTATCACATGTTTTCAATTGCATCCCCCACTTCTTCTGTATATATAACATTACATAAAAATTTTGTGGTTATATTAAAAAATGAATCATTTATTAGTGAATTCTTTTGAGATCAACACTAGGACAACATATATTAATATATGATACTCTTTTCTCCACCAAATTTTGTTAAATTGAACGAATGGATGGTTTCCATGTATCATCCTTCAATATGAACTAGACTCACATTTATAATGGTTATCATGATTTCATGAATCTGTAGTGTAGTGAAAGTGTGATGATGACCATTATTTTGTATTTCATAAAGTAAATACTAATAAATAAGACAATGTTTCCCCAAATATTGAATTTATTTTTATGATACCTTCATTATTATCATAATTAAAGAAAAACCCATATTATAATAAAATACCTTCATTATAATTGATCCCTGAAATCAAAAAATAAATAATAAAATATTAATTTATCCCCCATCTTACCACGTTGAAAACAATAAAAATAATGAATGAATAACCAAAAAAGTAAAGTCTCATATCTTCTATGTACTATTTTTTTATATTAAAAGGATTAATTTTGAGACCACAAGATGAGACGACATGTGATTTTGAGACATTGTGTGCCCCAAACAATTGTCTGTAAAATATTAAATTTTTTAATATCACACACACACACGTGGTTTTCCATAAATAGTGGTATAACTTATAAATGGGTATACAAATCAGAATTTTGGGGGCCCCGATGATCTCATAATGGTGGCTTTACTCTAGGTGTGACCGAACATTGGTTGGAGTGGGTCATTTGTAGAAACAATCACTAAAGATGTAACTATAAATAAAATTATTAAATAAAATTATTTTATTTTTAAATCATAATAACACATGAATAGTGACTTATTTTCGAATTTTGATACCACCGTTGAGTTCGTAATATCGTTTTTCCTTGAGCATGACATAATGGTAGTCAACACAGTTCATTTTTTAAAAATCTATCGTGGGACGTAATAAGAATAAAACTATTTAGTAAAAAATATTTTATATCATAGTGAAATTTCTCCTAGTTATGTATTTTTCATGAATTCAGGGATAACATCATAACCATGGAATTCCCCTAAGATGTGGAAAAATTTCTCTCCTGAACAGATAGTGATATATTGTGGATCGACAATCAACAGACAACTGATTCGAAGGTACCTCTCCATGAAGAAAAAGTAACGATCATCCATCATTAGTGACTAATCCCAATCGATGTATGGATATTTTTCTTTATAATTTCCCAATAAATAATTTTTAAAATTAATGTGGGAAATTCCATGGATTGATTGAACTGTAGTTCGGTTATTTCAGGATGGTTTATAATTATTTGGTTAATTTTAGGGGATTTCATGATTTCTTTCTTCATTATTTGTACATACAAGAATAGATTGATGGTGATATGAAAAAAGGTGGAGGTTCATTCCTCATGGAATTAATTTCTATTTACTTCTCCCCTTTATTTTCATTCATCTCCATTCAATCCTTTTGGTCTCAAATTGAATTTTATGGTCGCTCGAAAAGCGATTGGACCCCCAGATTAGAGGACAACTGACAATAGAGACAAGTTCTCTGTATATATGGACCCATGGAGTATAGATCTATGATTTTGTTGAATTATGGTCATTGTAGGTGGATCATTGGTCCTTGTAAGGGAACACTAGCACGGGTCTAGCATGACTGTCTTATAAGGAAAGGTGTTGATCAGGGCCCATGCATGCTGGGTTGAACGGGTCGGACTCGGGGTGACTGAGATAGAGTAAAAAAATGGTCGACCACAGAGGTTAAACACAATTTATGGCATCTGGCATGATCCCCTCTCTATTTATCATATACTTACTTGTCGAATACATTCTCTTTGGGTGGGTCAAAAATGAGCTATACCTCTCTTTAAGTGTCTCTGATGATGTCATCGCTTGAGGAGTGAGTTCTCCTAGATTGAGCGTGCTTCGAGTATAATCTTGTAGTGGGTAAATGGTTGTGTATTTACATTAGACTCTATGTCTTGGATTGAGTATATTTAGCTATTCATGCTTTATTTTCTCTAGATATATACTATTGCTGAGAATATTGTACAATCTCATGATTTAATCCTATGTGGTAATCCAATGTGGTATTCTGGTGTGGTAATCATTTGTGTTAATCTTGTGTTGTATTCTTATGTGGTAATCATGTGTAGTATTAATTTTTAGTATTTCAATGTGGAAATATTGCTTTGTATACCAATGTGGTATTCTTGTGTGGTAGTCCATTGTGGTAATCCTGTGTGGTAATCTATTGTGGTAATAATGTGTGGTATTCTTGAATGGTATTCATTCTTGTTATTCCCTTGAGTTATTCCATTGTAGAGTTCCATGGTGGTATTCCATTGTGGTATTCCTCTGTGTTATTCCTTTGTTTCATTCCTTTTTGGTATTTCATTATTATATTCCATCGCGGGTTATCTTTGTGGGTTTCCATTATTGTTTCGAGGCGTCCTACTTTGTATTGTTATACTCAACCATCCATGGGCTTTTACGTCACATTTCATGCCTTATGAAGATGATCAACCTTTTGATGGATTTTTAGGAATACCATTGTCAGGTGGTGCTTTGTGAGACAAGATAAACCGAGATGTGTTCTTGTGTCTATTCAGATAGTAGAACCAGTACCACTTTTCTTACAGGTCAGAATTGTGGTTACATGCTCTTTCTGGTGGGATTGAATCTGGCCGTACTTATTTTTTATTACTTTCACTGTTTTATTCCAGTTGTGGGATTCAGTGGTTTTCATGAATTATTTACTAATTATTTTTACATTTCATAATTTTTTACATGGAAATGTGTGCAAATGTATATGTAATTTTGGATAATGCCTCCCATTTGTGGGATATACCTACTTAATGCTTGTCACTATCCATTGGTCTATTCTCAGTGGAATTGGGGTAGTATCGAAATTGGACCTAAGGGATGGGTCATGATGTAGTGGTATCAGAGGAGGTATCTTCTACATTAGGAACTTGTGTATGTAGTGTTGGTTGGGGGATACAATTTTAAGTATTTGGAGTTCAGATTTCAGGATATGGACTCAAGTGTTGGTTCAGAGGCCCACATATCCACACACAAATATTATGATTACCATTTTTTGACTAATTACATGAATGTTCTAGTTGTATAAAATAACAATGGTATATGAATCATATAGGAATTATTATGTTCCCATGTCATTTTGGAGTCAACTCTCCAGATATAATCAGTTTTTTGTGGACCATCTGGTTTTATTTTGGGATGTCTCCATGTAGATAACCAGCTAGGATTCCACTACATTACCATAGGGAAGATCTATCAGTTGATCAGGCATTGATATAGAGATTTTTATGAGAGATAACACCTCCAGTTAGTTCACTATCCATACAACCACATGAAATTCAATACACGGTACCCTTAGTACAAGCCAATAATGTGCGTAAGCTGAGCACACTTCATTAGTTTTATCTTTAGATACCCATCAGGTTCCAAAGTGATCTCGATACACTAGGGGTTGGGAATGGGTTTGTAGTGGTAAACTCAGTTTTCTATCTAGTCAAGATACGAGAAGATCCTATATAGTTCATGGAAGTTAACCTTATATTCTTAATTATATGTAGATGGTAGGGTTTGGTTACCTGGTCTTAAAATGAGGAGACTGTTCCACTGATAGAGTTTGAGATCCATTTCAGATAGGAGTTCTCACATTATAAGCTAAGGGATATTCTTATCAAGGAGTTTCTAAATCCCTGGTAGAACAACCTGTTGGTACTTGAGTATTTATTGAAGAATATCAAACTCTCTAGTTACTAGATAGATATAATAAATGGACCATAAATCATTTCATTGACTATTAATTGATGTCTTTGTAGGGGAATATTGGCATGTGTTATCCATATGAGAATTCCTACTTATCATGGGGTTCTTGGGCATGATTTTTTGGTTGAAACTATCTTGGATATGTGGATACAACATTAATTTTTCAGTAGTGGGGGAGAATGGGAAGAGACCTCAGAAGCGGAGAGCTGATGTCAGAATCAGGGACTGGGATGTGTGATATGTTTCAATAGTATTTCCTAAGATGAATGGTATACAGTTCAAGGATCATGGGGTGGGTACAATCATCATAGAGAGAGGAAGTGATATGCCATGGAAATCATAGGGATTATCACCTGAGATTTTCCAACCAATCATACTACAAATAGGGAGACTATGGATGGTTCACTGAGGAAGAGACAATAGTTGGATTAGACAGATCCGTTGGGTGGTAGATGTGGAAGATACGATGGGAGATAAGCATGAGTTGGTTGACTTTTCATCATGTTACTACCACAAGCCCCCAAGTAGTGCATGATAGGCTCATGGATCTAGAGATTAGGGGAGGGGTCAACAGCATGCAGTTAGGGATTATAAAGTAGGGGATCAAGGAATTATTTGAGGTATGATTTGTGTATTTTCTACCTTAGTTTCTGTATTGATAGATATAGTTCCCAAGTAAAATCGAGGCCACTGTTATGGTTGAATCAGAGGTTTTTTCCTTTTTATGAATTTTTCCTAACATCATAACCAGAAAAATTGAAAAATTGATCTTTTTTAGAGTTAGGATCTACTCAAGTATAACTCACAACCTTACCATTTGTATATAAAAAATATAAAGGGAATGATGACCACGGTATTTACAAGGATAAGTACAAACACTTACTTCCCAGGTATTATAGTCCCACCAACATGGATTATTTCAGTAACTTTTTTCTTGATTTCAAATGAATAATAAAAGTTCAATTCTACTATCCTAATTGTATCTTTCATTCAATAGTTGGATATACCCCAACTATCCTTTCTCATATCCACTTCCCAAATCAAGAATTTTTAGTAATGGTTACGCATCCATAGTCAGAAGATTCATTTTCCTTTGTCTCTTATGATCCACTTTAGAATGTTTTTGCTTCCTCCATATGTAAGATAAATCAATCTTCACATATGTACCTTCTTCATGAACATCAAAAATTCACTTAAGTAATATGTTGGTCTTGAATAGTCTTCAAGATCCACAGTCTGAAAAATATCTTTAGTGGTGTCCTAAAACACAAAGTTTATATGGATACTCTGTAACTATCCCAAAAATTCTAGAGCTCGAGTTCTTGAATAGTCAAGAGTCACACATAAAAATGAATTTCTCTAAAATTATATAGGGACCTAAAAATGGTTTTGGAAGGATTCTGAAATGAATTCCCTCTTAACAAAATTTAATGAATATTAAATTGTCTTTAAATCTCAGATATATCATTAACTCATGTAATTCCTTTTCAAATCATCAATTATCCATGATTTTTGTATCTTCTATAGACATCTTCAAAGATTCAAACTTTCATGACAAATGATTTCTTCAAGCAACTTTTCCATGCATTAGAATATTTTATGTAATAAAAATTTCCTTCACAAACATATTTTTATTGATTAAGATCTCTTTCTTCAGAAATATATCTTCTTGAGAAATATCATTTTTTTCATCCAGATCTTTTATTGAGCATCATCTTTTTCATGAGTATGATCTTTTTTGTGAGCATGATCGTTTCCTAAGAAAGATTTCCCTACCTCAAGATCAAAAACATCATTATTAAGATCTTTTATGTCCTAATTTTTTCATTCATAAATATTTAATTAAAAGTTTCACAATATACTTATGATTTATGGGAACTCCAAGATCATAAATGCTTCATCATATCTAATACTCTATCTGATTATATCTGAATTCAAGATCTGATATGTTAAAAATTGTGGTTCCGATTTTCTAAGAATTTTAGATTCTATAATCACAAAAATAGGATCAAATTTACACAAAAAACAACAAATAATTTTTTAGGAACATGATCAAAAAAATGTTATGATTTCTTTATAAAAAAATGTTTCAATTTTCTCAAAAAACAGATTCTGATTTGCTCAGAAATTAGGTTCCAGTTTTCCCATAAACATGTTCAGAAAAGTGGTTTTGATTTTTTTAAAAAATAGGTTTTGATTTACTTAAAAAATAGGATATGATTTTACTATAAAATGGGTTCCGATATTCAAGAAAACATTCTCCAAAAACAGGTTTTTATTACTTTAGAAATATGCTGGGGAAAGTGGTTCTAGTTTATTTAGAGAAAAGGTTCCGGTTTAGAAATGTTTGATCTGATTTTAAAATGTTGGATATGATTTTCTTCCTTCTAAAACATACTTTCTTCATCCAACATATTGATCTATTGACAAAAAATAAAACCAAAACATAACTGGGGACCAACAATCTCTCCCTTTGTGTATTTTGTCAATACCCACTTCAATACCTCCACATTTCCACTAAAAAACAATAAGTTGTATTATTTTATTTTCCCACATTTTCTTCTCCATGTCTAGTTTTATTTCTCCTTCTATCCCTTTTCTCCTCCATGTTTATTTTCATCTCCCCCTAAATATATTTTATCCCCTATGCTAATAATTAAATTCAAATGGGTCATCCCAAAATGTTTCCATCCTTATTGAAAAATTAATTATTTCAAAAGTTTGGGACATTTATCTCAAAAACATGAATCTATTCTTTAGAATAACATAAGTATAAAATGATTTTCATAACAAGGAGAAATTAACTATATAACTCTTTGTCTACATGGGTGATCTCGAGGTATAAAACAAGAGTGTATAATCAATGTTGTCAATGTTTTCCATTACACAACTTTTTTGTAATACTTATTCATATTTCCTTCAAAATTCTCATTTCATGTGGAATCATGGAAAGAATGTATTTTAAAAAAATACTCACCCGTATAAGTGAAAATATCATAATGTTCAGGTGGATATACATAACATTCAAAAAAATTTATAACCACATTTTTTTCAAATGCATGGGAAGATATTCAACAACATAAGATTCCTTACATCAACTCCTTTAATTCCTTTAATGTTAGTAAAAATAATGATTTTGGGAATAAGGATGATCCTCATATATTTTCAAATGCACTGTTCATGATTAGAGTCTTCTATTAGTATTTATATTTTATTATTCATCTTTTTGGATTTTGAATTGTATGTGTTTTCTTATTTCTAATCATTATTCTATGATTTTGTATCATGTTTTTTATCTATAGTCTTTTATGACAAGGATTTCAACTTATTTTCATTATTAGTAACCTCTTTGTTATAATTATTTTCAAAAAAATATTTCATACATTTTTATTTTTCTAACATGATAGACAAAATAAATTTAATAATATTACCTTCATACACAAGTATCTTTCATATTTCTTGAATTATCCACCAACAATCTGTTGATACCTTTCTTTTCAACTTTGTTGACATTATTTGATACCTTTTTAATCCCTCTTTCTTATACTAATTTTTTTGGTTATTCAAAACATTTTTCCATATCAACTTGTTCTGGAAAAATAACTAATAACCTTTTAATTTTGAATTCAACATGTTCATTTTATAACCCTTACTTACCATAATCATCGTTCTTCATCTTTCGGGATTCCTTCTTCAGTTACACATAATATTTAAGAACATTTGATCTTCTTTCCTCATCATAATTCCCCATAGATTCATGTCAATTTCCAATTAATGGTATGATATACCAACATAAATAAGATCCCTATCAAAAAATTCCACAACACCAATGGTGACCTCTAAATCATGATCTTTTTTATTAAGTTTAAAACTAATCCGAACATGGTTAATGTTGTTTCTTGATGAATCATAGGAAAATTTACATCGGATGATACTTTATAGAAAAATTCATATCTTATATGATGAAAGTTGTCTTTTCAAAAATAGCTTTTGGAATTCCATCCTTCCACCTTCTTTAGAATATTCACATTTAACATAAATTTCCATGGTGGTTTTTTCTCTCAATTTTTATATCCAACTTTTAGATGTTAGTAGTATTGATTATGTTTTTGAAAACTCTTCGACATTCTCATCCAACATACTTTTCTAACAATCATATATTTTTTTTGGATTTAGCTACCTTATACATTTTATGTTTTCATTCTTAAATATGTATAGATTCACTATTATAGAGAATCTAACTGTAAGCTAACTTGCATTCATGTCTTTTTAGTTTTATTTCTAGATCAACATTCATAAGATTTGTGCATTCTACACCATTCATCAACTTCATTTTACCTTTTTTGAGTTGAGTAATCTTCTCAATTTTATTCTCCATATCCTTTTTAGGAATACATTCCATTTAAATCTAATAATTATTCTCTTCATCAATTCTAAATGAATCACATCAATTTCAAAATTGAGAAATAAAGTTGATTTTATGATTATATTTATTATCATATAAGGAATCAGTCTTCTTTCTTCTACTGAGATATCTTTTCTTTTTTTTATAAAGAAATATCTCCTTATGTTTCTTTATCTTTTTTCTGAGGTTTTTCATCATCATATTCCCCACCCTTATTCCAAGGACAATTTTTTGAAAAATTTACTTTCCCATCATAATTCAAAAATTTGAGAGTTACACTATTCAATATTACCATAATATATTCCATTAAACAGAGGGAAAAAATGTTATTAAAATATCTATCTTCTTCATCAGCTTATGAATCACTTGATTCTTCTTTAACTTATTCATATTTGATTTTCCCTTTTAACAATTATTTGAAGGCCATTTCCTTATCAAACATTTTTTACTTTCTCACTATATAATATATTCATCTTTCATAAGTAACATGAATAATAAGTAGATCATATAGATATTTAGTTTCAAGATCACTATATTCCACTGAAAATCCCCTTACATCAAGGATATCAGTTATAATTTTCAATATTTTTTCTATAATATTATAGTCTTCAAATTTCTCAGCAATACAACTCATAGTTCTAACATTATTATATACCCTTGTAATGAAGTCACCAAAATATACTTTCTCATCCATTTTTATATCTTCATAGATCAGCATCTAGAGTCATAAATTTTCCTTATTCACCTTTTTATTTCTTTTGTAAATGTTTTTCAACATATCCCAAATTACAATGTGCTTACAACTACCATTACACTAAGAAACTCCCTTTTAGTATGTGATTAGAGTAAATCATTTTTTTTTCTCTTCAATCATTATCATCATTTTACTTTTTAGCTGTAGTAGGAAGAGTATTCTCAATACAAAAAGGAAATCATTCTATATTAACTTTAAAAACATCATACCCCTTATATATGAGACATTGAGACATTATACCCTTCGATATATGATAGATCATTCCATTAAAAAATGGAATCCACTTATTTTTCATAGAATATATTTTCTCTATTCTAGGAGATAGATTTTATGGAGGTAACTTGCCATTAATTCTAATTACAGTTCCCAAGTAAGATAAAAAACACTGAGAGGTTGGGATGAATTAGTGGAACCTTTTAATTTTATAATAAGGTTTTGTATCTTCTAAACAAAAAAATTATTAACCTATGAAACTAGTTACAGTTACGATCCAATCATGTATAACTCACATCCTCACCATTCATATGTAACAAATATTAAAAGAAGGTATCACAAGATATTTACAAGGTTGGGCACAAAGACCTACTTTTTAAAATGTTGGATAGTCCCACCAACATGGATTTTTTCATTATAATCATTCCTAAATACAAATCCACAAGAAAAGTGAAATTCTAAAATCCTAGTAGCAACATTCAGGGAGTAGTTGGCTATACCCCAAAATATCCTTTCTAGTAACCACTTTAAAAAAGCCTCTTTAGCAACTAGTAAGCACACGCAGTCATAGACTTCACATTCTTTATTTATATATGATCCACCTCAGAATGTCTTCACCTCCTCTAGAAGTAATATTAATCAAACATCAGAAGTACAATTTTTCCATAACATCAAAAATTTACTTATGAATATGTTGGTCATGAATAGTTTTCTAGATCCTCAGTCCCAAAATGTTCCTCAAAAACAACCTAAAACACAGGATTTAGTTGGATACTCAATACATATCCCCACAAATTATGGAGCTCATAAACATGAACAGTGAAGGGTAATACATACAAATGAACTCAGATCTCCTTTTTTTAGAACCTAAAAAATTTCTTAGGAAGTATTCTAAAAATCATTTCTCCATAACAAAACATCTTGAATAAAAATTTCTCAATAAATATCAAGTATATCTTTGAATCATTCAATTAATTTTGAAATATTCAAATCTCTTTGATTTTTGGAACTTCCTTTGACTTCTTCATTACTTTATAAATTTAATATAAAAAAAATTTTCAGAAACTTTTCCGTGCATAAGAATTTTTCTATAAGAAACATTTTTTTTGAGAAATATCAATTTCATTATTAAGATCTTCTTATTGAGTAAGATCTTTTATTGAGCATGCTCTTTTCCTGAAAAAGATCTTTTCTTGAGTGAGATGTTTTTTTTAGAATGATCTTTTTCTTAAGCAATATCATTTTCTTGAGGAAGAACTTTTCCTGAGAAATATCTTCTTATAACTCAATCCCAACAACATATTTATTAACATATTTTAATTCCTTATGTTTTCTTAAATAAATAATTTATCAAAAGTTTCACAAATTACATATAATTTATGAGAACTCCAACATTTGCAAAGCATCATCAGATTTAATGATGTATCTGATTATCTAAATATTTCTGATCTCATAAACCTAAAATGATGGTTTAGATTTTCTCATTGCTCTGGATAGTATTTTCTCATATATATATTCTTATTTTCTTAGAAAATAGATTCTGGTTTTTTCATAAACATTATTATAAATGTGGTTGTAATTTTTTCAAAAATCGGGTTTTGATTTTGTCAAAAAACTAGTTCCAAGTTTCTCAAAAAACTTGTCTTTATTTTTATAGAATCACGGTCAAAATAGTTGTTCTGATTTTTTTGGAAACATACTCAGAAATTGGTTTCAAATTCTTCACATAACATGATCTTATTTTCTCAAAAAATAGGTTATGATTTTCTAAAAAAACATGTTACAATTTTATCTAGAACATGCTTAGAAAAGTGGTTATGGTTTCTTAAAAAATATGATCAGAAAAGTGGTTTGGATTTATTTAGAAAAAGGTTCAAATTTTGTAATGTTGGATCTGATTTTTAAATGCTGGATCTGATTTTCATTATTCCTCATCATACTTTCCTTATGAACAAATTGATCTCTTGACCAAAAAACCACTAAAACAAAACTCGGTTCCAACAATAGACATAGTTTCTAGTAATTTTTTCTTTATCATGGGTCTTGTTTGAGACTTGAGGATTCTAGTTCAACTATGGAATAGACCCATATGCTTGGAGAATACTACCATTGGAATCTTATTGATCATTCTTTAGTGTGTACTGTGTGACCTAACTTTTGGATGTGATAGTTTCGGTTGGGGTCTCTTGGTAGCGGTTTCAATTCCTTACGATTTAATTATTGTATGGACTGGTTACCCATAGTTCATGCTGATATTCACTATTTTAGGTGAAGAGTGAGAAGTTTCCATAGTGGTGGAATTATGTTTTCATTATTGGTAAAAAAATAAACACATGCATCATAGTATGGACTCAAACATAGGAGGGTGTGGTTGATTACTCATAAATTGGCTATCATAACTGTAACACCCGAGAAATTTATGAGAAATATTTTATTTCTGTTATATACAACACCAATGGAATCTTTCATAGAACACAATACGGATTTGGCTTGCATTACACACAATCGCAACCTTCCTCGATAGCTTGTGTAGTACGCAATACCAGGTTTCACTAAACAACGATATATTATTATGGACTAGCTGTTATGAATATTATTAACTATATTTTGAATTTTATAACATTATTATTCATCTTACACAATTTCTAGAACATGGTAAGTGAACAAAATAAATTTTTCAGGTAAAATAAGTATTTTTTTCAAAAAATACAGTTTCGCCGCCTTTTGATGGAGCACCCACATTAAATCTAGTTTTAACATGGTTATAAGTTCAATTTGACAAAATATAATTCTTCTTTGGAATAAGGATATAAAAATTTACTTTGTATAATGTTTTGATATTTTTCTGATAACTTTCATATTTTGATGAATAGTAAAAATACGCCAATTTTTAAATAAATTTTTTTTTCATTGAGATAATTTATATGGTTAAATTATAATATTGAATGTTTTTAAAGTATAAATAGAATATTTTATACCATTTAATATAATGTGTTTCATTATCATTAATTTCACATTGAATTCATAGGTAAAAACATTTTAATCTTTGGCAATGTTTTAACTTCTAAAACCCGTTTTTTTAAATACGGGATTAATTTTAAATTAATTATTGCAACTTATGTGTTTTGAATTTTGAAAAATGGATTCCATATTTGGAATTAGTGGGTCCAAATTATGTTAATAGGCTACTTTTTATTTTTGGGCATTTTGAATAGTAACTACGGTAAATTTTATTTACAGTAGTTAAATGTAAATCGGGTAATTAAGGGTAAATATATGATTATAAAATTACCCTAAATCCTGCCAAAATCTTATTGGATGACTGAAAGTCGACCCATACCACCTATAGGTCAGATTAGATTCATTTAATGGACTTTTTCCCCTGAAAATAATTAAATTATTATTAAAACCAATGAAAGTGACAACATGTCACTTTCTTAAATCTTATAAGTATAATAATTTTAATTTAGTGATACACTTAATGAAATTTCGAACATGAATAGTATCCATAAATATAATACAATTATACAAATCATATAAATTTATTTATTATTTTTAGGGATTAAATAATTGTCATTAATTATGACACAATAGTGATGTTGAAATTATTTTATTGATTGAAATATCAAATAAATGATCTTAAAAATATTATAAAAAATGTTATATGAACTATTTAATGTTATCCAATAATTTTATAGATACATATGACATTTTATTAAACTATTAAAGCTTTTACATCGAACATATCTTCTGTATATTGTTTATTTAAATTCAAATAAATGAATAGTGTCAAAATTGACACTATTGTTATTTTATAAAAATAACATATTATAAAATTGTCTAAAAATCACAAAAATATTTAAAAATTGTAAGTTTATATTTATATGGTCTAAAACATCACAATGTTTAAAATTATGGAAAATTCACAATATATATGTAATTATTTAAATAATTTAAAATTTAGAATATTATTACCAAAAATAAAATTAAATTGATAAATAAGGATAAATCAAGTTGATAATGTTTAAAATAAATTCCAAACATGTCTAAATTTTATTTTGTATTTATATTACGACCCTATATCATCTAATCTTAAGATATGATTAATTTTGGAAGTTTTTATGTGGGGTTGGGATTTAAAATAAACTAATATTTCTTATATTTCCAAAGGTGTCCCTCTCCTCCCTTATAAAAGGGAACCACCACCCACTCCTCCTCACACCAATTTGAGCCTTCAGTCTAGGCCAACCCCTACCAAATTATCTTCTCCACTTCCATAGAAACATCCTAGAGGTTCTGGTCTTCTTCAAAGTCCAATTTTAGTTCCCTAATAGGAGGTCTTAAAGAGGCACATCAAAGAAGAGGTAATATCAGTTAACGATTCTATCAACTTTATTTCATCTTCCACTTCTTCCTCTTCAGTTGTTTAATTATGAATTAATAACATTAGTATCACTAATATACTGATATTTTTTTATAAGTATTAAACAACCCTATTTCACCATCTATCCATCCTACGAAAAACGAAATCACTGTGTGTGCGTACGTACAGAATACCATCTCCACGCCGTTGTGTAATCTATTTTCGGCCACCACCTTACATGGATGGGTATAATGGTGTAAATAAATAACTATATATGGTTATTTTAAAGTGATATTGATTCTGTAATATTATACATACACTTCAATACAATTACACGATCTTGGGAATGATATCATCGCTCGTGTGTACGTATGGACTACCGTCTCCACGAATGCGACGAGATTCATTTTCCATGATTTACCATTCAAGAATGATTATAAAGTATGTATAATTAATAATAATGAAATATATGACATATTTAAGCTACTAGATTTATGTATATATATATATATATATCATCTACTTAATTCCATTCAATTCAATAAGGAAATGAAAACAGCGTTCATGCGTACGTACGAACTACCATCTCCATGAACGGTGTATTTATTTCCATTTATCGATCTATTATATATATGTATATTATGAATATATATTATATATAAATCATGTTTTACATTCTGTATATATTTAATCATGATCTAAGTAATCATATGAATAATTACAAGATAAAACATGAATGACAAATAAAACGATTTTACCCAAAATGCTACTTTAACATGAATTTACAAATGAACAGGTAATATAAAGTCATAAGTGAACCATATATGATATAATAACAATGAATATGATTATTTAATAAGTAAATGACATTATTTAAATCATTATACAAGAGTTTGGGATCCATACGAAGCATATCAGACCTAAGGTAAGGGATAATTTTGCAAATCTCATTTTTATCAGAGATTGCTTATACGTAAATATTTACTGGGGTTATTGTTATCATCCATGTACATGTTTTCTAAAAGTCTTTTTATGTATTTTTAATGTCCTTTTTACCCATTATGACTTTTACTACATGGTATGTAAGGAATCTTTCTTTTGTTTACGTTACGAGGTATTTTTTTGACTTTTTCGACAAAAGTAAGAGGAAAATGTTTTTTTTATACGGCACGAACATATTTTTACGGATTTATAAAGCCTTATTTTCATGAAGTTTCCTCCAAAATATTTCATGACTATTTTCAACAAAATACTTTTCTTTTAAAATTGCATGACTTTTTGTGAAAAGTAATTGATTTTGAAGAAGAAAGGATATTTTCCTCAAGAATTCATTTCAAGTGTTTTATCAAAATCATTTTACATATAAGATGAAATTATTTCATATGTGTATATTTCAAGTATAATGTCTCTATGATTTACGTGGTTTCACTTTTATTATGACGAAATATCCATTACTTTTATATGGATTATGTGATGATGGGATGATGTTTATGAAACCCATTTCATTCTATGAGTTATTATGAATGATGTACGTTTATTTTGTGGCACATGTAAGAATGATTCCATTATGAGATGGGTGGGACTTATATCTCCCTCTAATGCATTGGGTAATGGTTATATATCTCATGAGATAGACATAGCTGAAATGGTAAGTTATTCTGGTTCAGTGATATCAGACTGGATCGAGGAGTGAACTCGATTCAGAAAGGGACTTTATCCACTATGATGGTCTTGGCAGCAATGCCTTGGCTATTATGGAAATCATAACAAGTGCTGAATGGTTTCCCCAATTAAATGTTTTATTCCCATGATATTTTATCTTGATTGATGTTCCTTTATGATAAATGACTTACTTACTTCCAAGATTTATGTCTTTGCTCGAGGTTTTAAGGTTTAGATTTCATGTTCATGTTTTTTCTTTCAAATATTAATGGATTTCATTATGTTCTCTATGTTTTCCCTTATTGAGCATTTGAGCTCACCCTTTTTATGTTTTATTTTCCCCAGGAAATAAATAATGTTTTTAGGTAATGAAACGAAAAGGGGAAGATCGTTATCGGAGATGTTGAAGATCTTTCAACATGATTAGATTTTTATATTACGAGTTTCCAAAGATACTAAACTATTACGGTCCTTGTGTGTCTATTTTTGTTATGTATTAAGTATTCCGCAAAAGTAATGTAATGTCCATGTACGTCAAGCTTTGGGTCTCTACAATAACCCTCGATGAAGTAGGTGTTATGAGTCCTTGGTATCTTATAGTGGTGACAGAGTTGTAGTGGATCCATTGAAGACTATGACAGAGGAATTGGATAGAGATCATCTAGTACTATGACTTAATGATTTCCTATAATCATGGTAAGGGGAACGTGGGGGAATATTCTCCTTGAAGATGATCTAGATTGCAGTTACTGAACCAGATGTCAAAATAGTCATTATATTTGTATTTATCCTTTCTGAATGGAGATAGAGATTCTTGCTTATAGTCGATGGTTGTCGCCCCTCCACTATTACAGAGATTTGGGAATTGCTTGGGAATGATTAATTTGAAACCATACATCCTCTAATATCCACATGGAATGCTCTTGATGGATATTCTAAATGTGTGGAGAGAGTTTTTATTTTAATAGGATGCATGGTAGTTCCAGTGGAGTTGTGGGAGGTGGCTTTGAGGGAGTTCCATACATCACCATTAGAGGTACATCCAGTTATGGAAACATTGTACCCAAACCTCCAATGTTATTTTTGGTAACTGTGGATGAATAATGGAGTTGAAATATTTTCCTCTAGATGCTTTACATGTCAAAATGTATTGGAAGAGTACTTGGTTATAGCAGGTTTAGCTAAACCCCTTGAGGTGGTCGAATGAGAGTGATATGAGATATTGATATACTTCATGAAGGGTTTACCACATGCATCCAGGGCACATGATTCCATCTCGGTGATCGTTGAATGACTCACCATGTTATCCCACTTCTCCTAAAAATCTCTGAGATTCATTGGACCTTTTCAAATACTATGTAGAGTTGGGGAAGTGGCGTCCAATGTTAATCTAGCACCATAGTTAGACCAAGAAGTCGACATCTTCCATATGTCATAGAAGAGGAGATACGTACCCAAACCATCACATGATTGACTGGGGTGAGCTTGACATCATAGATGGAGAAACATTTTCTTACTACCAATTAGAGTTCGAGGATCGGTGGGAGTGTATCTTACATGGGTGAGTGATTCTTTTAGTGAATTTTTGTGGTAGTACTAGAATCTCAAGGAGAGAACATCGTAGTGGGGGGATCATATCCATACACAACACCCTCATCTATTTGATTATCCTTTGTTTTTTATTTTAGGGATATAAATCTAGGAAATTGAGAGAATGTAACATCTCAGATTTTACATGTACTATTTTTAGATATTATATTTATTGATATTGAGACCGATTTCTTAGACGACATGTTATTTTGAGACCCAGTGGGCCTAAAACAATTGCTTTGAAAAATATTAAACTTTATAGAAGCACTAGTTTTCAGTTTTCCTGAAAAAATGGGATAACATTTAAATGGGTGACTGAATTAGAAATAAAGGGGCACTATTGAGCTCAAAATGGATAATTTTCCAAAGGATCAACCAAAATTTTGTCATCATGTTTCATTTGTAGAGTAAGTCACAAAGCACATAATTGTACGTAAAATCCATAAATAAAATTATTTTATTTTTAAATCATAATAACTCTAGAATGGTGAATTGGATTGGAGATATGAGATAACAATTTATTTTTTAATGTGATGTTCTCCCTAGGCACAACATAACATTATTCATCATGGTAGTTTTATGAAAAAATAAATCACGAGACGTAGAAGGATTAATATAATTTAAAAAATAAAATTATCACAAAGTGATATATCTATTTGTTATGTATTTGTAAGAAATTATGGGTTACCATGATAACCTTGGAATTCATCTGAGATGTGGAGAAAGAACTATCTCAAACCAATATCAATGGAAAATATATCAACTATCAATGCACAACTAATTCGAAGGGACCTCAAAACAACGAGAACACTACGATCATCCTTCATCAATGAATGGTTCAAAATTAGGTATAATGGACATTATTTTTTATTTCCCCATTATTTATTTCCATGGAGAATATTGTTCAATCCACAAATAGATTGATCTGTGGTTCAGTCATTACAGGATGGTTTATAAGTACATGGTTTATTTTTGTGGATTTCATGATTTAAATATAATTTCATCATCCTAAAAAGAACATATTGTGGATAACATGAACAAAGGATGAGGTTCATTCCTCAGGTTGTTATATTTAATTTTCTCACCCCTCCCATATTAAATTATATTCTTTTTGCTTCCCCATAGTAATAAATTTAATTTTTCTCGGGCTTTGAACATAACTAAATGCCCAGATTGTAGGAATATCAAGAACGGAGTCCGTGTATGTGTATATGAGGACTAAAGGAGCGCTACTCTATGAATGTTTCGAATTATAGATATCATATGGGGATTAGTGTCCCATGAAAGGGACCACCACCTTAGGTCTAGAACATTGGTCTACCAAGTTTAGGTGGCAGCGTCAGAAGATCGAGGCGTGGCGATCACATGCGAACAACGGCTGGAGGTGGTGGCATTGAAGGTGACGAAGTCGGTGGCATGAAATGTGGTGGGAATCAGCAGACATCGATACACAGGCTTTATGTAGTGGTCCAGGTAGACAACATATAAGTGGGTTAGGACAGGGGAGATAGGGTCGGGCCAAAGTGGGCAGGTCAAGCGGGTCTGGCCAACAATGACATAGTTGGATCTCAGATATGATAGACTGTGACAGTCAACTATGACCCACAGTAGATCCATTTTTTGTATGTTCAGCGCAGCAGGAGTTAGTTGACTATGGTAGTTAACCGCGACAGCCACAGGTTGGCCAGTTCAAGCGGTCGATGGCCATTGTCAGTGGACTATCCTTGTAGTCATACTAGAGGCCTATAGACCCCCCATTTGAATCATTGAAGTTCTAAAACTTTCCAACGGTATATCTGTTTAAAGAGATGACTTCTGTGATGGGACCCTAACATTGAGATGGTTCATTGGAGATAATGTAGTGAGATTTTAGTTTTAACTAGTATTTTCAGAGATCATTCCCTTCGTGTTTTCTTTTATGGCTCAGTAATTAATTAAATCCACATTAATTTATTGTAGTCCCCTACAGAGGATGAGTCTCATATAGAGTATGGTATCACTCTTTTGGACTAGAGTATAGATCCTCTATCAACTATAATATAGTTTTTTTTTGAAATCGACATAGCATCGAGAGTAGGACATGCGACCTCCATATAGTAGGAAACATCAGTAGAGTTAGTGGTATTCCCCAATGTGTCTAGGTAGTACCCATGATTTTTACGAATTGATCAAGATTGTGTTAGAGGTAGTCCGTAGTGTGTTTGGTAAGGATCTACTCGTTTTTGAATCATGGAATTCCTTGATCAATACATTCTCTTTGGGTGGGGATAAAATGAGATAGACATCTTCGTGAGTGTCTTTAATGATATCAGGGCTCGAGAGTGCGTTCTCTCAGAAAAAGTGTACATTGAGTAGAATCCTATAGAAGGTAATTGTTTATTACTTACCTTTAGACTATGTGTCTTGGACAGTGAATATCTGTATTTTATTATTATATCTTCTTTATACATATAAATTTGTAGAGATGACTATACAATATTGTGTGGTTATTCTATGTGGTATTCTTGTGTTGTAATCTATGTAGTATTACACTATGGTAATACCAAGTGGTAATTATGTGTGATATTCTTATTTGGAATAGGTATTTCTGTGTTGTATTCATGTGTGGTAATCCAATTTGGTATTCTTGTGTGGTATTCCTATGTGGTAATATATTTTTGTAATCATGTGTGGTATTCTTGTTTAGTAATCCTATATGATATTCTTTCATGGAATTCATTTGTGGTATTGATTTTTTGAATTCTCTTAGGGTATTCCTTTGTAATATTCCTTTGTGTTATTTTATTTTGTATACATTTATTTTATTCATTTTAGGTTTTCTTTGGGGTTTTGTAGCATCCTACTGATTATTGTTATACTCAACCTTGCATTGTCTTTTCCCACACATGTTGTGCATTTTTTATATGATTGACTATTCGATGGAGTCCTAGCTAGACCAAGACTAGGTAGTTCTTTTTTAGACCAAATAGACCAATGTGTGTTCCTATGGATTTTCAGACAGATGTCTTAGTACCTATATTCTTAAAGGTTGTACTTATGGTTACAAAATATTTTTGGTCTCATTGTATTTGGCCATGTTGACATTCATGTATTTTCACTATTATACTCTGGTTGTGGGAGATGTGGTTCCATGCATTGTTTATTTAGTATTTTTAAATTTCAGCATTTGTGGCTCCGAAATGTGTTGGGTCGTACATGTTCTACTGGCTAATGGTTCCCATTTTTTGGATATTCCTTCTAGGTTCTAGTCACCAGACTTTGTCCTATTTTAGGTGGGTTTGGGGTAGTCACGGTATAGACCCCTTTGGGGAGGTTCCTGACAAGAAAATTTACAAAATATTCTTCAATATAAGTTAAGAAACTCATTATTTAAACACCCACATGAATATCTTAAGATGTCCAAAAATAGGTTAATGTCATATTTATATTGAAGTGTAGAGTAAGTGAATAAAAAAATCTATCACACATAATCAAATTTTTGTATCAAAATAAATAAAAAATATAATTAAAACTAAGCTTCATTAAAAAATAATGGAATATGACCCAAAAAATCATGTTTATTATTTCAATCCTAGAAAATCAATGAAAATGATTGTTGAAATAAGAAATGAAGTATTTGGAAGATACCAATTTTTTATTCAAGAATAATCAAATGAAACCCATAAAAGATATGATATTTCTAGGGATGGGTACAAAATTGAATTCTTTATAAAAGTATTATTGATAGTAATATTACCAATATTATATTGGAGAACAATAGAAAGAAAATAAATAATAATATTGGATCATCACACATTGATAAATTTGATCACCATGCATGAGAATACCAACTTTTATGGATGAATACGAATTGAACTCGGAAACAACGAGGGTTTTTTCCCAATGGTGCTTGGGGTACACTATGAGGATGATTTCTTTAAAATCTTCTTTTATATAGAATGAATACCAAAAATTTTAAAAACTCATTTGTATGCCTTATTCCCTTGAACCATATATTGAAAGAAATATATTTACTTTTAGTATGTACATAAATTTTATAAATAATCAATGATATACACATAATTTGTAAAATCATTTTCACATTCTCAGCCATTTCCTCTACCAATTATGGTCCCATAAACATTCTTTCACCAAATTCATTAAAATTCATGATTCTAACAACATATTGTACATATTTCCTTAAGAGGGTATATCTATATAATGGAATGAAAACAATTAGTATAAAACACTCAAAACAATGAGAAATTATGATCCCAAATTCATTGATAATCCATTTTACTTCAATGAATAATGTCTTCCATGTCCTAAATTATTTATTTAGATTATCCATCATAATGAATATGACCGCTAGTACTAAAAATTAATTCTGTAGCAAATATGATCAGAATTTATTTAAAAAAATTATTATTCAACCCTAGATAATGATCATATACAATTGGGTGAGAAAATATATGTAATGGGAGAAAATTCATGAGATATATCCATGAAATTTTATCTAATGACATAGTATCACGAAGGGAGATAAATTCATATGTCTAGTTAATCTGTCTTCAGTAACACAAATTTCATATTTACCATAGGATGACTTTCACAAACCCACCATGAAATCCATTGATATATATTCCCATTTACATTAAAGTAATTGAAAATAATAATTAATTTTATTTTTCAAATTACATTCACTTTTACCTATTTATAAGAAAAAAAATTATGGAAAAGTCAACAGTATATCATTTCATTCCATCAAATTAATAGCACTGTTGAAGGTGTATATACAAAACAGTCCAACTAGGATTAATAGAAAATGAGAGAATATTATATTCCAAAAAAAAATCTATCTTTAAATGGGATTCATAAGGCATCATGGTTTATTTTGATTTTTTCAAAAAACTTTCATTTGCCATATTATATTCTGAAAATATACCATTCATAACAAACGCTTACTTTTTCTAAAAATAATGATCCTACATTTGAGATTTATTATTTAATTTTAACATATATTATTAAACTAACTCATAATAAAATAGAGGATGTTTCTACATCCACAACATCATGCTCATAATTCATCAAATCAGTAGTCATAGTTTCATGTTCCAAACATTACATGGTTAATTATTCATGAAGATCTCAACTCAATACAACATATACTTTTTCATTTACAGGGATTGTAATGAATCATCCAGTCATTGGAGATGGTGCCTCACCTTATGGGTTTCTTCTGATCCATCAACCTTCGTAGGGTTTTTAATTCTCCCAGTGGTGATCCTCTACTCCATTCCTCTCATGTTCTTTCTTCACCCTCACTCACTCTAGTTGTGATCTCTCATAGTTTTAAATCACTCTTTCTCACATTTCCATTATATGTGTTAGAAGTTCAGTTCACTCCACATTGTCCTTTTTATAATCTAATCTGGTGTTCCATAAAATTTATCAAGGTCATATTGGGAGCTTGAGATAGACTAAGGTTTTGCGAAATCGTTTTTCCATAAGGCAGATTTCCATCCATTACCAGAGTTGGTCATTCTTCCAAGGGTTTCAATCTGAATCCACTATTTAGGTTTTATCTCGCTCTCTTATTTATTGTTCCAGATTCTTCATGTTAGGGGTCTATTTTCATGTTTCCTTCTTCTTTAGGTTCCTTCATAAGGATCAATCCCAAATCATATTTTGGGTCTTTCCCGTTTTCATCTTTCTCTCTCGATTTTTACTAATGTGTTTCATTGGTTGTTTTGTTTTTTTTCGGCTCATATGAATGTATTTCAAGTAGTTTCTACATTAGTGAATTGTGAAGACTGGTAGTTTCATTTTTTTTCATGGTTTCTTCTTCGTTTTTTGTTCATATGCTTATTGTATATTGCGACTACAATTTTCACTCTCTTGGTGATGTTGTTGATTTGTGTTATGTTCAGTTATTTTCTTTTTTTTTGTGTGGAGATGGATTTGATGTTGATGATAAAGATGAGGGTGATGTAATTTTTGTTCATTTTCTACATATTATGATGTATGACTTAGGTTTTGGAGTTTTTGTATATGTTTTACGAGGATGGATGTATTTTTTTCGGTGACGAGGATGATATGTGATGACTATGGTGGGTGGTTTTGATCAGCAACGGTGATAGTGGTATTGGAATGCATTGATGATAGAGTTGAAAATGAACAGATGATAGTGCTGATGATGAATGTGATATTGAACGGCGCAACCACTATTGGTTTGTGGTCATGATAGATGATGGCTTGTGGATCGAGATGGGGTTTCTCATGGTTTAAGGTAGATGTGGTAGTATTTTTTAATTTTTCCTTTTGAAATATGAATATAGAATTTTTTTAATATAGAATGATGTTGTTTTAGTGGATGTGGTAGATACATGAACCGGTGCTTCTCTTGTATGGTTCCAACATACCCAAAAATTGGATTTTATATAATAATATAAATATGGATTAAGGTGTGGTGTGAGGCTTGCAGTTATAATCCATGATCATTTCAAACCATAATATCATATTTATATTAAAATACTAATGATTGAATATATACTTCAATATTTAATGATCAATATATATCTTATAGTATTCTATATAAAAATTATTCCTAAAAATTTGTATAGAATAATGTACACCAGCTAATTCCAAATCAGGTGTAGGATAAATTATCCCATGTTGTTTTTATTAACAGGATGAATAAAAATTACATTATTATTCTATATAAGGATAGATTAATTCCTTATTATTAGAATAATTATATATATAATTCACTATTCCTAGTGGGATGAGGTATATTTGAAGAATTCAAAAATATTCTTTTTAATTCATAAAAAATTCCTCTCATTCATTTATCTAGATGAACACAACTCTTTTTCCAGATAACATAGTTAGTGGGACACACACCTGAGGAACTTTTTCAACAAACCACTGATAGTAACCCACTAATCGTAGAAATATATGAATATCTGTGATATTTGATTCTCTTCGACATTCTTCAACAACTCTAGTTTTAGGAGGGTTAATAGTAACGGTATATTCATGAGTAATATTTCAAAGTAACAATTTTTTTTTACAAAGAAAATTCACATTTGATAAATTTTTATATATATTTACCTTTAATTTATGGTTTAAAAACAATAATTTGTTGTATTTTATTTTCCTCATGGAATTTAGAAAAGAAAATTATATCATCAATAAAATACAAAAATATTATCCATGATCTTTTCTAAAGCTTTATTCATCATATAAATAAATACGACTACTGTATTGGAAAATGCATATTGTAAAACTACACACTCATAATTCATATATCTTGTCTAAAATGAAGTATTTAGAACATATTCATCCTTCAAATTCAATTTATAGAAACTCAAACTAATATCAATGATTGAAAATACTAAACATTCTAAAGATGGCCTATAGAATAATTAATATGAGGATAGGTGAACTTTTTCTTAACACTGATGATATTCACATCTCTATAATCTACAAAAAGCCTCATGAAACGTAATTAAATTTAACAAAAAATAGGATCACCCAAAGGTGATGTATGTGGATGAATAAAAACGTTTTATAGAAACACATTTAATATCTTTTTCAATTCAAAAATTTATACTTCTTCCATTCAATATGGGGGAATTAAAATTGTCTTAGTATCAGGAACTAAGACATTAGTACACTCAACCTATTGATTAGGAAAAACAATAAGATAATCATCATGAAAATAACATATATTAAATAACTACTATCACATCAATAATTTGAATAGTTTTATCATTCTTAAAAATATGATCTAGGTAACATTCACTACCATTAATAGTAAATTTCCCAACAACATTTGTCGTTTCCAAAGTACAAAGTAATATAAAAAATTCAAGTATAAATTGTATATATTTTCATGATAAAAAAATACTACACATACCCAAAAAAAATTTATAAATCTATAATGGGATGTTCAATAATATTTTTGAGTAAAACCGTCCCACAAATAAAAAGTATCCTATAAAACATCGCTGCTTTAATTTTTCAACCATGAGTTTTCACCAAAAGTTATTTCATACATTTATTATGTGATATTAAAAATTTAGTGAAAGGTTTCATATAAATTAATGAATTAAAATATCCATAATCAAATTGGGTGTTGGAAAAATTTTAACAAACAAGAAATATACCTATCATAACATTATATGATGCCCCAACATCAACCATAGTGGTAGAAAAATATTTCCCACAACCATTTAATTCTGATCATGATTGTTAGCACCATTTGTAAATATTTTCTCTCACTCATTATAATAATGTTTCTACTCATTTCATTTTAAAACACAAATTTATCTATAGATATATATTGTCCCATTGTTGTATTTTTTAGAACTCCTTTCTTTGTATTCGGGGGCCATATAAACCATCTAACTAAGCTAGAAAATTTTTACAGAACATGTCAAACATTTCATAAAAGTTATTTTAACACACATAAAACATTTAAGGTCCTCCATCCAAACTACTTCTCTTCATTGTTATTGGTTTATTACCAACAAAATGGTTTCTTAATCATTTCATATCAAGGAACATAAGTGTAAAAAAACTCCATCTCGAATTTCTCAACAAAATATTTTTTTTTTCCAAAACATTATATTTCTGGTTTTACTAATTCATTTAACAAACATTATAAAAATACTGCATAAAATATATTAATTTTACAATCATTTTCATGAATATATATTTGAATTTACCTTGTTATTCTTGTAAATTGTATTTCTAGGAAGCCACATAATCATTATCTTTCTACCAAAGTTCATGAAAATGTTTATCCATTATAATTCAGAAAAACATAGTTAGATATATATATAGAGAAATAATGTTTCATTTTATCCATTACATAATATCAATATCATATGTCTCTCTGGTATTCATAAATACAGACCAACATCTACTAAATTCACCTTGAAAATGATAAATGAGAAGGTTAATGTTTTTATTTTCTAAATGTCTCATGGATATAAATATTTTATCCATGAAATTTATCCATCCTTTAACTACCACTAGGTTAGAATATCTATAGAGTGATATAGGTTGTTGCCTCATTAAATTACAAACTATTATCATGTTCCTTTGTATTAGATTTGACTACTCTCAAGCATGGATTACAAAATATTTTTTAGATTGTTTCAACTTATCTATTACATTAAAAAAATCTCTATTTCAATTAAAACCATTCCATATTATTTATTAGGTAGTACAAAGTCTCCATTTTTTATCATACTATATCCTACTAATTTCCTCTATAGAAAACCATACTAAACAACCATACTTTAGATGAAGAAACATGAAAAGATTCAAATTCAATATCATATAAAATGTTAAGTAACATAATTTAAGGGTATTCTATTTTCAATATACAAGTATCTAAATATATATAAATAATGATATTATACCAAATAACAATATCCTATCTATAAAAATAACATTATCATGATTATATAGAATAAATTTCACCTTAAATATCATTTAGGTTGGTGGTTTTAGAGATTTAGGTCATAATATTACATAGTAAACCCATGAATTACCAGTTTACACTTCTAATTGGGTTATATTTTCCCCATGAAACTAAAATATTTACAATAAAATATGATTACCTTTCTTGAATAGTATTTTGAATTTTTATCTTTAATTAATCGGTGTCCCTAAAAAACCATAAAACTTATAAAAAGTATTTAAAAACATGGGATAGAAGAAAAAATATTAATAAAGTATATAAAAAAGAAAATTTTTATTCTACTAAAATAAAAAACAATTAAGATTTTAACATTATCTCAATTATCATTGTGGATATCAAATAAATCTTTTACCCCAGAAAATCACATAGAATTTATCTCAATAGAAACCAAAAAAAAATAATTGTATTAATATAAAAACTATTTTGGAAAATAGGCAAATACATTCATCACACCTTGTTATAAATAATTGGATCCCAATTAAATACACATTTGAAATCCCCTCAATAAATCTCTTCTTATTCGTTGTTAATACAAGGATCATTATCGAATACATTGAAGAGCAATTTGTTTTCATCCATTATATATATTGTATCAGGCCCACCCAATGCTTTCTATGGGAACCCAATGTTTTTCATTGTTATTATTAATTATTTTTTCGTTTCATACAATGTTATATATATTTTCATAATCAATTAAGCAAATGTCATGTGTTTTTAATGATATTCAGTTCACATATGATAAATGAATCTGGTTCAGTGACTTTAGTCAAATAGGACATTACTAAAAAATATATAGAATAGTAATCATGAAATATTTATAATTTTGATTCATCAGTTACATTTATAATACCAACCAGAATAAATGGTTATTAAAAATTAACTACCAAACAATCGTTGAGATGGTAGGACCCACGTATCCATGACTGACATTTCCATTTTTCAACGATCATTACATAAACAAGGTATATACTATATTGTCCTTAAATAATCATAATAGTATCAAAATTATAATATTATGTCATTAAATATAATTATATATATCATCTATGTGTTTGGATGGTGAAAAATGAACCACATCTCTTCCTGAATGTGGTATTCTACACATACAAATGAACAACATTATCATTGTCATGTAAATGGATGGGTAAGAAGTTAAATGATATATTATCATTATAGAATGAAAAAAATTTCTTTATTAAATTATATAAACATAAATTCTATCATTATAACTTGTACTGATAAATGGTGAGGAGATATTTATAAAATCTTTTCAGGATGAGGTAGTCCACCAGACACACGAATTGTGATTTTGTTTCCCATTAAATGGATTATGTATATTGATATAGGATATTCCATTAACATAACCACGCCCCATTATATTGATTATATAGTTATTATAATTTTATCAAGTTTATGAAATATTTTATAGAGGTGGAAGGATATATAAAGCTAATACATGTGGATAAAAACGATACATATTGTTTGTAAAAACTGCATTTATTAACACCTTAATCCCTCTGAGGTCTCTATTGCTTCTGAAAAAAGGTATAACGAGTGGATTTATTCTTGGAATTAATTTTTTTTCAGGTATTGGCTGAACAAAATGGGTTTTATGTTTGAAGGAGTGAGAAGATGATTTTCGATTTTATAATAGTGGGGAGGGTACTCATGTAAATTAAGAAAATAATAAATTAATTTTAATTAATTTTATTTTTAAAATTATAATAAACTAATTTATTTTTAACATAGGAAGTGTAATGTTAGAAATAATCCCATGAAATAAAATTTAGACAAGTTTTGAATTAATTTTTACCCTTATATATTTCTTTTGACCCCTTTTTAACCCTTTTAAAACATTTCATAACAACAATTTTTTTCATACATTAAGAGTTTATATAGTTACTATAAATGGAAAAAGCTCATAAATATACTATGGAAAATATAATATAACATATAATAGTTACATGGACCAGTCCATTAATTTTTTGAAATGTATATCTTTTATTAAAATATTATTTGTTATTATATAAAATTATGGTCAATTTTTTGAACTATTCACTAAATAAAATTTCATATCATCAAGATATGAATTAATATTCAAGGAAAGTATTTGAAATCATCCCTTCAATTTAATGTTCATATAGAAATTTTTGGGATCACATTAATTATAAAAAATTATATTATGTTAAATATTATTAATGTCATTTAATTTAATTTTCCATTAATTGAAAAATTAATGCATCCCTATTGTGTAAGCATTAAAGGTAATTAATTTTTCACAATAAATTAAAATAAATCCCAATGATGAATATAAGTATTATTTAATTTGAAATATTATTTATAAAGGAATATTTCATTTGGTTATTTTTATGTTAAAAATATTTTATTTATTAAAAACCAGAGTGATATATTTTTGACCTTTCTTGAAATGAAATATTTTAAATGTCGTAATCTCATTTCAATGTAAAAAACTGATATATAATGGGATTTTATATTATTTGGGATGAAATATTATAGTATAGTGAAATTATTACAAGTAATATGGTCTTCATTTCTTTTTATTTTTAACCATTAATTATCTAATTTCTCATTGCCTTTATAATAAAAAAATACTAAGGTTATTTTTCATTACCACTGGAAAATATTATTTATTATTTTACCATACGTGTACATCATAATTATGAATACATTATCCAATTTCGATGCATCAATTAATGGAAGTGGAAGAATTCGATTTAGATATTTTTTTGAAAAACACGAGGAACAAGTTGTTTTCTTAGAAAAATAGGGATATTATATATAAAATATCTTTATGCTAAATTTAAATAAAAAAACATTTCAAAAAAATTGGATTATTTAATATTAAATAGAAAAAAAAAAAAAAATTTATATCTATTATAAAACATAATACAATATTTTAAATATAAATTTTCATTAAAATCTATATTTTTTATATTTCATTTACAAATCAATATTATCATAAAATTCCCAAAAATTATTCCCAGGGTAATTTTGAAATTTTTTATCAAACAATAAAAATCAATTTTTCAAATTACCATTTTATTATATTTAAATTAATCATTAAAATAAACCATGATGAGAAATGAGTTTATAAAAATTATTATTTTTTTGAATGAAAAAATGATTAATATATTTTTAATGAATAAAACAATTTAATTTATTATAAATTAAGTAAAAATGATTTATTATATCATTAAATGAGTTATTAAATAATGGTTACCTTATATTGATATATAAATGATATTAAATAGGGTAGATCATGCTCATTTTTCTTTTTTGGGAGTAATTATTTTCCATTTGATAAGAGCCTCATCTATAGAATCTAAGACCACCGTTGGTTTCATAATTCATGGTTTACCCTAGGTTTGATATATAGTTTGTTATAATCAGATATTTTTTTGATGCGTAGTCACAAGTGGTTTTTTAATGAAATAATTTATTTTATAATAATTTTTAATTTATTATTTTAGATTTATGAATTAACTTTAAAACCCTCTATTAAAATCCCTTCTATAGTAGTTCTCTAGGGATTTCCACATAATCTTGGTGATTGACAGATCTACCTATGAGTGAATTTATAACAAAAAAATGTTTGTAGATTGAAGATAGATGATTGAATTTTTTAGAACTCATCACCAACATTCATGGTAAACTGCCAAAATCATTCATCACTTGATATAAATGTAAAAATGACATAGGGTTTTGTTATTTTTGGAAACATTCCCCATTATTTGACCATCCAATAATGGATTATCATTATTCCATAGATTCTAACTCTAGTCCATTTATATCATACCTCGATTAACTTCATTGTTTTTCCTTTCACCATGATTATATTTTTTTGTATAATTTCATGTTTATTTCTTGGGAATCCATTATTTTTATTGATAACCATATTTTCTATGAAATTTGTCAAATTCAAAAAAAAAAAATAATGCCATCAGACCTAATTTCTCAACATATTAATCATTGGAATGTGGTAAGATGATGATTCAATGGGGAATATGATTGTAGACATGATGAAACAATGGAGACATGTTTTTGACTATGTTCAGAAATATAGATAAGGATTTGTATATTGTGTAATGATCTACAAAGGTTTATTAAATAAAATATAGGGGGATCAAACCTTCAAATAGTGCCATATTTGAAACAACATTCACGTAGCCTAATAGAAAATAAGTTATCTTGCCATCGGAGGTCAGAAAATTGTGACCAAAGGAGCTTCCTTTGAGATTAAGACCTTAGGCAGAACATTGGGTGAGAATGAAAATTGAATAAATGGAATTAGGATGATATAGTGAGAGAGATATCTTCCTTAATTTTTTTGACTTTATGTAATGTGTGACAATGTAACATATGCTATATAGTCATCTTCTATGATATATATTGTCATAAGTTAAGTTAAATATCACATGGTTGGGTGGAGGTCACACATAATGTGTAACCTTTCCAGGATAACCAAGACGTATATATAGATTACACACATAGGACATCATGGGGTCCTAGACATCTTATTCCATGTCATACATGTAATTTATGGGAATATCCACACATAAAATTGAGGAAAATCATGAATAAAAATAGAATTCAGAGTACACACCACATACACTAGGTGAAATACGATATAATTTTCATGGAATAGTAGACCTATCATGTCTCATTTTTTTGCTTAGATTCAGACTAACGAGCAGTACATCCTGAGTAAAATTCTTCATATACTGTGATGGTGATATTCATTTTGATATAAGATGATCAATTAGAAGTGGCGGGAAAATATATATTTTTCAGTATAGTTGGATGATATTGAGACTCAATTGGGATATCTTCACTTATAGTATGGTCAAACCCCCCTATGAGATACACATATGTTGGGGAATGGGTCCCCCATTTCCTATATAAACAGTATTCAAACCCCCTACCCAGACCAGTAAAAAACATGTATTTTGGGTATTATATCAATGAATTGGAACCATCTCTCTGTTGTTAAAATAAGAGGTATGGGTCCTCAACCATATTAAGATCAAGATACCAACTATTTTATGTAGCTTTGGTGATTAATGTGAATCCCATATCTAGTGAGTTCTACATTTGGATATTAAAATCGTGGAAAAATTTACACATAGAGATATAGAAGAACTCATAATAATTAGTTGTTTATGTATACTGAGAGATTCCTTTCAGTATTTGTTGATTTTATTTTATAATCGTATTTATTGTTGGGTTTCATCCACCCTTATTTTTCTAATTATATGATTATACCATTTATTTATAGTTAATACCATTTAATTTTTTTGGGAGATCTATAAGGTATGCATATACTCACCAATATATGGAATTTTACCTCAAATTTCATGTTTTATATAGACAATATTTAGTTATATAGTGGCCTTGGAAGACCAAATATTTCTAGATTTTAGATGTACATGGTGACTGGAATTGTTGGTTGATCATCGATATTAGATATAATGAGTAGGACCTTCCTTTCCCTAAGTTTTCTAGATTCAATTCTATTTATTTCTTGGTTGTAATGTATTCTACCCCTGTCAAACCTTTGATATATTTATATTATTGCACGATTTTTATTTCATAGGTTATTACATGAATTTGTTATATATTGGTATAATACATAATTTTTCTAAATATGGTGATTCACATGGTGGTATTCATGTGTAAATAATCATTATAACACATTCACCCATTTATGGGATGTACCGACTAAAATTTGGTCCCCAACCCCATACCTATTATTGGTGAGCTTCTGGTATCACACATATTTTTACAGTAATCTAGTTAGGTCCCTAGTTTTGTTGGTCATGATATATTGGCATCAATTGTTAGTCTATCATCAGAAATGGGTTTGAAGGTTAACATGTTGTGAGAAATGTTTGGTTAAAATAATTAAAATTTTTTAAGGTGTATTGAGATTGTATTTCAGGATGGGAAACCTATGATGATATGACGATTGACATATCCAAAGAAAAATAGTCTGATGAATTGATTTTTGAATTTGTATTTTTAGACATAAGGTATAGGTAAATATATTATACATGAATCGTAATGGAATATTTTATTGAAATACATTTCCAAATAAATTAAAATACAAATATATGTTTATTTAGTCATTCTATTTCATATAATCCATTAGGATATTGATATGATGGAAACTAACTACGATTCCAAGGTATGTTCATGATGATGATCAACTGAGTGATGATGGCTCATTATAGGAAATTTTCAAAATGTTTTCATTCTAGGTGAGAAGAGATGAGTTATTAAACCATATGACAGGTGAGTGGACACACATAAAGTAGTCTAGGATGATGATCATCTACATGTTGAGTAGATAATTTTTTCAGAAATACATGAAGATGATGTACACAGGTGCAATTCACATGAGAAGTTTTAGTAGTAGAGACCACTCGGGATTTGTTTAATTATAGACCCTTATACACTATATTTTTTAATTGTATCATGGCTTCTAGTTTTTTTTTCTTTTTTAGACAACAACCAATCATATGGTTTCAATTTATAGATTTTCCTCAAAAAATGATCAGGAGATTGTGGGGTACAATCGCCCAGGCCAATAATGAGATAAAATTCAGATGGACTAAGCTATAGAAATTATTTCATTTTGAGTACTATCTTTTGAGCATTCTCTCTGTGTGAATTATAGATCATATGGTGTCGTAGTAACTTGATATGACTGCTTGGGATTATGTTTATGAGTTTTTCGACCACACCTACTACTCTCTCAACATGATGTAAGATAGATTCTAATGTTCATGGATACCATATATACATCTTATATTGTATTGTCACTATATGAATTACCACATATGTTGATGTCCTAGAGTTAGACTTTGTGAAAATGATCTTCATGGTATTTAATCCATGGGAAAATAAACATGATAATGGACATAATTTATTAGGGTAATATATATCTTCTAGTAGAAGTAAAATAAATTATTTTCATATTCAGACATCAAAATAGCATGATAAGTCTTAGGGATTAGTAGATAAAGTATCTTGAGAGTGATAAAATCAACCAAGATACAATTGGATTTATGATTTCAATAGGTGGGGAAACATGGAATGTGATTTCCCATCCTAATGCATTATAGATTTTTGGTAGGTAGTGGAATGACCTTCAAATAGGAAGCATCATCATTATATAGGGATCTACCAATAGTCATCATGGAAGACCATGAGAAGGAGAAGCTTATTGGGGAAATGGAGTGTCACTAACAAGAGAAACAATAGGTGCAGAATGGTATTATGAACTACTTATACCATAAAAACTAGTTGGTACTTCTTATGATCATATTTATAGTGTCCAATAATAAAATTTGTCACAATATATTAAGTTATATGATCAGGTTGTGAAAGATATTCTATTTGGTACAAAATATTTTTTCTATACACTCGGACCTATAATTTTAACACCAATGTGATTCATTATTTCAGTAACTTATCCATTAAAAAATATATTGATATTCTTATGGATCTATTTTCACTTTATTTATGTCTTGAGATTCCTATAAAATGTTATTCCACTATTTGTAACATCTTTTGATAGTATGAGATAATCCTTGGTGGAGAGTGATTTTTAATAATATCATGGTAGTTTTAATGAAGTTTAATGATGTCATAGAATGTATATGATGGATATCCAGGGTATGTTACCACATATAATCCCACCATTGGAGTATTAGATGTGTAAATATATAATGTATTATATTCTTCTTAAATGGATGGGACCCTTTGAGAGACTGCGTAGGGACCATGAGTAGAGATATATAAGAAATATCTCATTAGTTTGTGATTTTATTCATCTGTCTGATGATATATATATTGAGATATATCTTCTTACAACTATGGATACATACATTGATTTATTCTCTAATTATATTTCAAGAATTCCTACGCATTTCTAGATTCACATATACAATGACATTATCTAAATGACTTCTTTGATATCTTTTATAATATATTAGATGTACCATGTATAGTTCCAATAGATGGGGGTCCAGTTCGAGAAATATCATGAGAATATTAATTTAAAACCCAGTGTGTCACCTTGTATAGCAATAATTTTTTTTATATAAATGAATATGTAGATTGAGGTTGTGTGTTGACTATCATCACATGAACCAAGTAACTGTCATGAAAATATACTCTCTATCCAGGATCAATGGACCCTTAATCGAATTAATATTAACAAAATGAATCTTAAAGTTTTATCTCGTGTTAAAATACAACCATTTCTTGTTTAATGATGAGGATATACCATAAATTGTAGTCATATATCTCTATGGAAACAATGAGTAATTAGTGATTCCCTTAGGTGTGAGAAAGATCCCTACTAAATTCATAGGAAATATAAATCATATCATTCAATCATTCATATATTGTTTTTTGATGTATTTATCAATGAAAATATCATTTAATATATATCATACTAGGACAACATATCATGCCTGATGATGGTTATGAACTTACTCTACATGAACAAGTTATACTATAATAACTTAATGTGTTAGTTTTGAATTACCTAGGATCAATTTCCAGTGCACTCCATCTCTAAATTTGGGTTATTGATAAAATCACTAAATACAATATATGTTCTAACTTCTTATGTAACTAGGAGTGTGACATAGGTTCCTTATTTCCTCTAGATGTAAAATTATTATCAAAGGGTTTTCCAAGAAATTTAATGTACTATGGCCATTTTGATTTCTTTGATATGACAAGGGTAGTTATTCACCAAGACCAAGTGATTTTAGAAGTATTTAGAGTAGGTGATTGAAATTATGGCTAGAAATTCTATATTGAAACATCCAAAAGATGGTGTTGATTATTTGTTGATATTAGATCCCTCTAAAATGTTTCTTAGTTGTTATTTCATGGAGGGTAAAATATTGATAGCTTATGGTTCTATGATTTTGAGACACCATGATATGAATTACATGATCCAAGATATAAATCTAGAAATAATGGTCTTTATCTTAGTGATGCGGAGGCATTATCTTCTTGGGTTGGTAGTTTCTAGTTACTATGAAAACCAGAGTATTGGGTATAAATATTCATAGAGATGCCTCAACCGGAGGTAGGGTCATTTGGTGGAGTTCATGTAGTAATATATCTTATATAATTTCTATACACTTGGGAAGGGAATAATTGTATAATGTTACATTAGAAGTAAATAATTTTTCAACTTTGTGGAGCAGTTATCAGATATGTTTTCCCCTTTATAATTGAACTATGTAAAGGAGATATGGTCAAATTATATCCAGTTGATTGAACTGAAACCTATGCTTCCCTAGTAAAAGATAGTGGCTTAGTTGGGGAAGTCAATTTTTATGTTCAATGTGACTATATATCTTCTGGTGGTTCATCAAATGGATTTTATAACGGGGTTGACCATTCAATTATTTTATATGGATAGAAATTATTTCCAATATTGTTTTAGGAATAATTTCTTAGTGAGTTCTATAATCCATTTTTGTTACATCCATGGGTGATGAAAATGTACCATGTCCTTTGATTTTTTAGATTGAATGTATGTGGTAGAGAATTTTTTATATTACTTCACGATGCCTAGTCTATCATTCAGTGAAGAAAGAGAGTCAAGTTCCATATTTATTTAAAAACCCTATTGGGATCCCTGTGTAAAATGTGGGATAGAATATTGATGTATTTTATGAAGTGGGTTTTGTAGATATTGAAATTTCACTACACTATCTAGTTGTTATTTTATTATTAGAAAAAATCATCCCTCTTTCATTAAATATTGATGTGTACTATAATAGAGATTTTTGAGTGATTATCCATGTAAGAGGTATATCAACCTCATGGGTTACCCTGGATAATATTCTATGAATATGATACTTGGTTTGTGTCTAGTATTTGGGGAGTTTTCAAAAGGATTTTAAGACCTAGTTATGTATGATTATGAAATTCCTACCCAAAATGATTTCTAGAAAAATAATACATCTAGATTTCAAAGGGTATGATAAGAGCCTTCCATTTAGACATCAGTATGACATTGGAAGATCACATTCCATTGGCGGAGATCCTTTATAATAACATATATCAATCCTCTATCATTATTGAACCATTTTTAGATCGTTATAGGCGACCCTAAATGTCAACCTTATATAAGACACACATATGAAATTCATTTCTTATGAGACCATAGATAGATTAGATTATTTTTGTGAAATATTAAGTAATCTATGAGAAAATGAAGACGGATCAGAGTCAGTAGAAATGTTATGTTGATTAAATTTATTGACCATTGAATTCATAGTATGGAAACAAATTATTTCAATATTTCACTATTGGATATTTTTTTTGATGTTTGGTAAGAGTATAAATCATTCCTTGAGTTATATAGGGTATCTCTAGGTAATATGTAGTGTTAGTAAGGTTTTTTATCATCTATCCAAACCCATTTAGATAGAACTAGTGCATGAAAACTTCAGTATGATTCATTTTAGGAGGTAATCGAATGTCCCTAAATTTGTTATTGATGAAGATAAGTCAGTTATCAATGACACATACACCTTTTCTGAGTTTATAGTGTCTATTAAAGATCTTATAAATGTGATCCTTCATAACATACCTATCAAATTCGTGTGAGTTATTTGGTATCCTATGAGCTTCTTGGAGAGACCCTGAGAGAATGAGAGTCAAATGTAAGCAATGTAGTGTCACCATTTTGAGTAAGGTTTTTTATTTTAGATTAAATATCCTTGAAGGTGGGGAGAATATAGTTAATATATTTTCGATATTTGGAAATTTTTATTTTCTGGTATATATACATGTGATTTTATTTAGATATCATGTGATAGGATTTGATTTATGAGACCTCATAATTGATATTTTAAAAATATAAAATATACTGAACATTTCACAGAAATAATTTTTTAAAAAAATTATTTTCATTTATCAGAGTATTATAGGGAAAACCATTTATCATTATTAGTTATGGAACTCATGATTTTTTCGAGGCTTGATATAAGGTTCATTTATATTGAACCATTGTACAATTCAAGATCACAAATATATGTTATGTGAAATAAATATGTTAAATTTTTTTATTAATTTAACTGTATAAATTAGTTATTTAAACTTTTTACTCTCTATTTTAATATATTCTAGGTCATTTAAAAATTTTATCATTGAAAATATAGAAATTGAGAGAGTTACTATTGAGAGGATATTCAAAGAAAAAACATGGGAATTTCATGGGTTACTGACTTAATTGATCAAAAATAATCACTAACATCGATGAAGATCCTGAAAATATATTCTTAATGTTTCTAATATAATGATGATGTATATATTTTTTATTTAAGGATTATTACCTGTTTTTGTTGACTTTTCTCATCAATTGTTGTTTTCCTTTTGATTCTACCTTTACCCCATTGGTAGAATGGCCTTGTCAATTTAATTATTATTCCTATAAACCTAATTATATTTTTAACACTGATATTCCCATTATTTTATATATTTTTCATGATTATGATCTATAGACTATTTTTCTATTATTTATTTTTATTTCACTTCATTTATAGTTCCTTTATCCCACATTTCATTACATGTTCATCATCAGCCTCTGGTAGGTCGGTGATTTAATGTTTGATAAGGTTTTAAATGTGATAGAACCTCCAATTAATGTGGTTTTGTGTGCATGGAATTAAAGGTAATGATTTGAAAATGTTATTATGTTACATATAAGAATTACATAAGATTGATGGAGGATCATACCCTCACCTGACAATTGATGCATGATGTCATTCACATGGGTTGATGGAAAATCGGTCTACCATATATCAGAGGTTATAATATAGGGATCCTAGGAGTTTTTTTAGATCAAGGCCTTGGATATAGCTTCATTCGATAATGGTGTCATACATGATGGAACCAATATGATAATATAAAGCATATATCAATAATTATAAATTCACAGAGTGTGTCCTAGAGAAACAAAAATGATGTATTAAACTTCTATAGTTGATAAGGATATATATTGAGTTAATTATCACTCAAACATATGGGTGGAAAACACATCATGGAACTATACATAACCAGTCAATCTGTATATTGTGTGTATATTGATATAACCATGAATATTCTCACAAAACATGTCGTTTGTTTATCATTCCATGTATATGAATCTTCATAACCTATGTGAAGCGATAAGAAACTATCAGAATTGGACTTGGTAGTACATATCAAGTATATTAAGGGACATATCATGTTCAATTTTTATAAGGTTAGGTATCTTCAATGTCCTCCCTTAACACATGGAATTGAAACTATGAGTAGTCCTTCATCGATCAAATTCCACATAGAACACAATATAGATCTTCATTTATAGAAAATAATTTATATCGGAGTGCCATGATTATATATCTCTTTATAACAAGGGTGATATATAATGATACATGATTTTTATAAATGTAGTTCTAATGGGGATGGAAACCACTAAATGGAATTAGTAGGCTAGGGTGTCGGACCCCATTTCAAGTATAGATAGGATTTAAAGCCCCTATAAACACCATATGGTTTTTATATTCTATCTAGGAACTAGAACCTAATATCAATCTAGAATAGATAATTCATGATTCCTCCACTCTATTAGGTTCATCATCACCTCATACATGACATTAATTAGAATAGGTGTGATTCCCTTGTATCTTGTGAGGATTACATTGGTCTAATGGTGGTTGAAAATAACTATAACCTTTAGATATAGATAATTTCTCCATTTTAACTCATTATGAAGATCAAAATATTCCTCCCTCTCTCTTCAATTGGTTTATTCTATTAATATATCTATTTATGGTTTCATCTCACCACTTTTTACCATTATTTGAGACGACTATTTATTATTATTGATACCAATTTGGGTTTTAGGGTGACTTTCTAGGTATGAATATATTCACCCTGAAATAGGATTTTCCCACAAATATAATGTCTCATGTTGATGATATTCAAATTTAAATTTACCTTGGTAGGTTTAGTATTGAAATAGATTAGTATTAGTCAGGGATGAATGTAGAGACCCGTATCTTGACGTACATGAACATTACATTACTTTTGCGGAATACTTAGTACATAAAAAAACACACACAAAAGGATCGTAATAGTTTAGTGTCTTTGGAAACTCGGAACTTAATCTTCTAATCGTGGTGAAAGATCTCCAACATCTCCCATAAAGATCTTCTTTTTTTTACCTAAAACCTTTATTTATATCCTGGGGAAAAGAAAACATAAAAGGGTGAGCTCAAATGCTCAGTAAGGGTAAACAAAGGAAATAAAAATCATATCATATCTTTTTGAAAATCATAACCTGCAAAAGAGATCATAATATCTTAACATGGAATAAATCATAGAAGTGAAAATGAGATCCCCATAATCATAACATGAAACTTGAATCTTTGTGGCATGCACACATAATCATGGAAAATAATTTCTTGTTAGTCATGACTCATTTCCAAGACTATCTTAGTGGACAAAGTCCCTTTCTGAATCGAGTAACCCTCGTTTCAGTCCGGTTTCACTGAACCGGTATATCCTACCATTCCAGCCATGTCTATCTCATGAGATATAAAATCTTTACCCAATTCATTGGAGGGAGATATAGTTCCCACCCATCTTATAATGAATCCTTTCTTATGTGTGCCACATAATCATAAAACATACATCATCGCATAACACATGTAACAAAAATGGGATTCTTGAATCATCATGACATCATAAATAAATTCATATAAGATAAAGGAATTCATAAAAATTATTCCATCACAACATGATCAAATCAATGTAATAATAGGGATAAAAACAGAACCCTTTATTATCTTAGATGGAAAATAATTTTGATAAAACACTTGAACTCCATTCTTGAGGAAAATATCCTTTCTTCTTCAAAAACATTTTTCCTTTCATAACATGTCATAAAACTTTAAAATAAAAGAAGTTGATTAAAACTTTTAAAGGAAGCTTCTTGGAAATAATGTTTAAAAATCCATTCATGTCGTATAAGTTTAAAAAAACATTCTTCGTACTTTTGTCGGAAAAGTCAAAAAGTACCTCGTACGAAAAAAACGACAAAAGATTCCTTTCATTTCATTTACTAAAAACTCACCAAATGGGAAACATTGGATTGAAACAATTGTAGGTGGTTGGAAATAATATTACATATTGATGAAACATGGATGTGGATGATAAAATACACCCCAGTAAATACTTACGAATAAACAATCTCGGATAAAAATGAGATTGTGATATTTCCCTTACCTTAGGTCCGATTTTCTTTGTACGTGTCCGAAGCTCTTGTATAATGGTTTAAATAATGTTATTGACTTATTAAAGAATCATATTCATTGTTATGATATCATATATGGTTCACGTATGACATTATATTACCCATTCTTTTGTAAATTCCATGTTAAAGAAGCGTTTTGGGTAAAATCGTTTCATTTATCGTAGGCGTTTTGACTTGTTGTTCTTGACATTATTATTACTTATATCATGATTTACATACTTCCAGAATATAAAATATGATTTATATATCATATATATTCAGTATATATATATATATAACAGATAGATAAATGAAATGAAAAACACCATTCATGGAGACGGTAGTCCATACGTACGCATGAACGCTGTTTTCCTTTCCTTATTGTCTTGAATTGAAGTAAGTAGATGACATACATATATATATATATATATAAATAAATCCAGTAGCTTTATAATGTCATATATTTCATTATTATTTCTTATATATACTTTATAATCATTCTTAAATGGTTAACATGGAGAATGAATCTCATCGCGTCGTGGAGACGGTATTCCGTACGTACGCACGCGCGGTGATTTCTTTTTCCGTAGGATGGATAGATGGTGAAATAGGGTTGTTTCATACGTAAAATAACATATCAGTATATGAGTGATACTGATGTTATTACTTCATAATGAAACAACCTAAGAAGAAGAAGTGGAAGAAGAAATAAAGATGAAAGAATTGGTAACGGTAATTACCTCTTCTTTGAAGCGCCTCTTTGAGACCTCCTCTTAGGGCACTAAAATTGGTCTTTGATGAAGACCAGAACCTCTAGGATGTTTCTAGGGAAGTGGAGAAGAGATTTTGTCAGGGGTTGGCCGAGCTTGAGTGCTCAAATTGGTGTGAGGAGGAGGCGGAGGAGGTGTCATTTTATAAGGGAGGAGAGGGGCACCTTAGGAATATCTCAAAATATTATGTTATATTAAAGTCAAAATCGGTTTATATTGGTTCCAAAGGGTCTTATTTAGAAGCTAAAGTGGGGATTGGTCGAAATCATATCATCCAATAGGATTTAGACAAGTTTAGGGTATTATTTCAACCTTATCAATTATATTTAACTCTAAGTTAAATAATTTAACTTTTACCGTGTCTTTTTGTTTTCTTTCACTATATGGTTAATACACTTACTATAACATTCAAAAAGAACCCCAAATTGTTTATTATTAATATATATATCCTTATCTAAGTCATTTGGCCGAACCTTAGGTTTTTAGGAATAAAATAACAATTAATAATATAATATTTGATTTAAAACTATTTTGTGTCAATTTTGACACTATTTGATATATGATTTTTGTGAAAGTCATAACAGAATTATATGTTCGAAACAAGTTGATTAAATCAACACTAATATATCATAGTAACCTAGAAAATTAGTGGAATTTATAAAAAGTCTCAAATTGCATTTAGTTTGGTGTTTATAACATCAATTATGTCAATATTTCATTAATAAGATAATTACTGCATCATCATTGTGTCATAAATAATTTAAATTATTTAATGTCAAAAAATTATAAATAAAATACCATTATGTAGAAATCTTTTTAGATTTCTAATGAATATTTATAGTCGAATTTATCTTATGTATAACCCCATATTAAAAATGTTTTAGTTATTAAACTTTGATTTTAACTATTTTAACTATTCATTAAATAAATTAATAATAAATGTCCTAATCTAACCCAAGTGGGCCTAAATGGTCATATTTTATTCCTAATTTTTTTTTTGTCGAATTAAACTTATCCAATAGAATTAGGACATGTGTTAGGGTAATAGTAATATCATATTTATCCTTAATTACCATATTTACTCTTAACCGTGGTAAATAAAAGTAAAAAATTACTATTCACCAAAAAATATTTTCATCTCATTGAACCACATTTTACTTACTGACATCAACCGTGTCTCTCGGATTTTTGAAATTCCATTCACAGAAGCGGTAAAATTACGTTTTATGAAAAAATCAGTTTTTTTAACTACCACTTAGTAGTTTCACTATTCATCAAAAATTGATGTTTTTCAGAACAATGCCAAAATTTCATCCTAAGCTATATTTCATATTCCGAATTCAAAAATGAAGTCTATTTTACCAAATTCATAACATAGAAGTTGCATTAATTATTTTTATAATTAAATCCCGCTGTTAAAACAAATAGCGTGTTTTTAAAAAACAATATCTATCAAAAGATTGACACTTGATTATGTCTGGTTTAAATGTGAAATTACATCCAATGACCAACATTGTATTAAATTGTAAAAATATATTCTAAATATACTTTTAAACCACTCAAATTAATGATTTATCACTATTAATTATTTCGATTAAAAAAGTGGTTTTTAATTATAATTTAGTAATTTTCACTATTCATTAGAATATGAAAGTTATCCGAAAAGTACGAAAATTTCACCTTAGGCTTATTTTGATATTTTGAGTCCAAAAATGAAGTCCATTTTGAAAAATAAAATTTCTAAAATTTTAAAAGGTGGTTATTACTGTTCATAACGGCTAGTTATAATAATATTTTAATAGCATATTGTTGTTTAGTGAAACTCGGTATTGCGTACTACACACGCTATCAAGGAAGGTTGCGATTGTGTGTAATGCAAGGCAAGTCAAGGATGCGTGTTGTGCAAGCTCCTTTTTGTGTTGCGTACAACACAAGACATTAGTGAAATTAAAAAGAATATTTTTCATAAAATCTTGGGCTGTTACATTCTACCCCCCTTAAAATGAATTTCGCCCTCGAAATTCGTCGGGGTTATAAATAGTTTACTATTCGAAAGTTTCTTTAATAGAAACCCACATCGTAAAAAGGAATACCAAAACTTGTCTTTAAAAACTAAAGTATGAAATGTAATGATTACCCAAATAAACTAATCACTGGGTTTCCACATAGGTGAAAATATGGATATGGAAGAAAAATCTAACCATCATGTTCTGATGGAGAGTGGTAGAGAACATGGCTATAGAAAAGCCAACAATCACAAATCCATAAATTTGTGACGATCTAAGGTACCATCCGATTAATCAGATATAAGATCACTAGGACAACATTTTTTTGGTTTTCAAGATCGCTTCCCTAATGTTGAAGAATTTGAATTAGAATAAATACTTACTTTATTTTGGTACAATCGCACTATTGTTCGTGCCTTGAACAATTTCTACTTCATCTCTTAAATAAATGAAGTTGAATTTGTTATTCGTGAAGTGTTAGCAGATCATGTGATAGAATGACGGGTCATTCCATCTATCTCAAACAAAAGGTTAGCAAATATTATATACATAAGTCGATCTATAGTGAGATTAATCATATATGGTTCCTAAAATGGACTTATACTTCATATATCATACTGCTTAATATAATAAAACTAGTTTGTATTAAACAGGGACTTCCTGTAGGCCAGTGGTAGGCGATAAAGGCCAGTCGCACTTCGGTTGTGGGTTCGATTCCCACAGCCTTGTCCGAAGCGATGGGCTGTCGCCCGTCCTGTAGGTTGTCCTTTTTCTAAAACTACGTTACTATAACATCCCATCAATAATATCGAAAATCTTCTATCCTTAAACAATAATAACTTATGTCCAACATAATCCATTCTAATCTTTAGGCTTATACATAATACTGCAGTCCACTCTCATAATATAGTGACAATGATTACCAGAGATTTAATATTGTCATTAATCCCCACATATCATAAGATATGTCTTGTTGGTCACATTCCAAACATTCAAAGGCCTTAATCATGTATTCTCTTGAATACCCATTGAACCATAGTGAAAACTTGAATGTAGTTAAAAGTTAACACTTTCCACATACCAAAATCCTCAAAATTCTATATACTCAAACCATGATATCACTTAGTCCTTATATCAATCATCAGCTCATGCATACAATCAAACATCTCATTATCGTCTTATCCCTTCATTATGCGCATATCATCTACTTTCCAAAAATACTGGTACCATTCATCACATACTTTCAAAACTTAAGGAAATACAACAATGTAACAATCCTTATATGTCTCTTTATCCCATAGTACCATGAGATTACTTATACAACATTACACTTGATAAACATGTAATCATTCCACTATATTCTTAAACCATTGACCGAGCTTCAACAATTCTTTCATCTCACATATCATTTGTAGTCTCATCATCATCATCAATATAAATACTACCCATACGACCATATTGATTATATTCATGAGACATTCCCTTAGGGAATTGGTTTTCATAATGCCCGTACATTCCACATTTAAAACATTTAACCATTGTTGATGTCGTAGCAATACCATTATCCTCATCCCTGGTGTTAACTGAACCTTTTCCTTTGCACTTACTAGATTTGTGTCCTTCTTTTCCACACCCAAAGCATCTTCTAGTTCCTTTGAAACATTCTCCTTGATGCCTCTTCCCACATGATTTACATAGGGGAAATTGAACTTTCTTTCCTCTATGATCATCCTGAAACTCCATCTTTCTCTTATTAGCCGAGTCAGGAAACATACCAAATTTTACTTTATTGATCATATCATGAGATTGCTGATTCGGCATAATGATGATGTTTGGACTTCCAAATCCCATTTCATTTGGTTGCTCATGAAGAATATCATTCCATTGTCCATCATATCCTCCATGATCGTGAATCACCTTGTTTCCAGCCATTTTCTAAAACCCAAAAAGAATAGTGTGAGAGGCAAAAATCATAATAAAGGGGGAGTAACTTAAATATCTAACATCTTTGGTTTTATCTAATACCGTTACCATAGTTCTAGGACTATATCCTATACGTATACTTATCCTTAGGGGCATCCCTAGACATACCTTAGAAATATCTCTAGGGATCTCACTAACGTTTTCGCATCCTAGTTTCCAAAGGTTGACTAAACCTTTCCTCTGATAGCAACTCTAGAGACCCGTATCTTGACGTACATGAACATTACATTACTTTTTCGGAATACTTAGTACATAAAAAAAACACACACACAAGGATCGTAATAGTTTAGTGTCTTTGGAAACTCGGAACGTAATCTTCTAATCGTGGTGAAAGATCTTCAACATCTCCCATAAAGATCTTCTTTTTTTTATACCTAAAACCTTTCTTTATATCCTGGGGAAAAGAAAACAAAAAAGGGGGAGCTCAAATGCTCAGTAAGGGTAAACAAAGGAAATAAAAATCGTATCATATCTTTTTGAAAATCAAAACCTGAAAAAGAGATCATAATATCTTAACATGGAATAAATCATAGAAGTGAAAATGAGATCCCCATAATCATAACATGAAACTTGAAACTTTGTGGCATGCACACATAATCATGTAAAATCATTTCTTGTTAGTCATGACTCATTTCCAAGACTATCTTAGTGGAAAAAGTCCCTTTCTGAATCGAGTAACCCTCGTTTCAGTCCTGTTTCACTGAACCGGTATAACCTACCATTCCAGCCATGTCTATCTCATGAGATATAAAATCTTTACCCAATGCATTGGAGGGAGATATAGGTCCCACCCATCTTATAATGAATCCTTTCTTATGTGTGCCACATAATCATAAAACATACATCATCGCATAACACGTGTAACAAAAATGGGATTCATGAAACATCATGACATCATAAATCAATTCATATAAGATAAAGGAATTCATAAAAATAATTCCATCACAACATGATCAAATCAATGTAATAATAGGGATAAAAACAGAACCCTTTATTATCTTAGATGGAAAATAATTTTGATAAAACACTTGAACTCCATTCATGAGGAAAATATCCTTTCTTCTTCAAAAACATTTTTCCTTTCATAACATGTCATAAAACTTTAAAATAAAAGAAGTAGATTAAAACTTGTAAAGGAAGCTTCTTGGAAATAATGTTTAAAAATCCATTCATGTCGTATAAGTTAAAAAAAACATTCTTCGTACTTTTGTCGGAAAAGTCAAAAAGTACCTCGTACGAAAAAAAAACGACAAAAGATTTCTTTCATTTCTTTTACTAAAAACTCACCGAAGGGTAAAATTGGATTTAAACAATTGTAGGTGGATGGAAATAATATTACATATTGATGAAACATGGATGTGGATGATAAAATACACCCCAGTAAATACTTACGAATGAACAATCTCGGATAAAAATGAGATTGTGATATTTCCCTTACCTTAGGTCCGATTTTCTTTGTACGTGTCCGAATCTCCTGTATAATGGTTTAAATAATGTTATTGACTTATTAAAGAATCATATTCATTGTTATGATATCATATATGGTTCACTTATGACATTATATTACCGGTTCTTTTGTAAATTCCATGTTAAAGAAGCGTTTTGGGTAAAATAGTTTCATTTATCATAGGCGTTTTGACTTGTTGTTCTTGACATTATTATTACTTATATCATGATTTACTTACTTCCAGAATATAAAATATGATTTATATATCATATATATTCAGTATATATATATATATAATAGATAGATAAATGAAATGTAAAACACCGTTCATGGAGACGGTAGTCCGTACGTACGCATGAACGTTGTTTTCCTTTCCTTATTGTCTTGAATGGAAGTAAGTAGATGACATACATATATATATATATATATATACATAAATCCAGTATCTTTATAATGCCATATATTTCAATATTATTTCTAATATATACTTTATAATCATTCTTAAATGGTTAACATGGAGAATGAATCTCATCGCGTCGTGGAGACGGTATTCCGTACGTACGCACGCGCGGTGATTTCTTTTTCCGTAGGATGGATAGATGGTGAAATAGGGTTGTTTCATACGTAAAATAACATATCAGTATATGAGTGATACTGATGTTATTACTTCATAATGAAACAACCTAAGAAGAAGAAGTGGAAGAAGAAATAAAGATGAAAGAATTGGTAACGGTAATTACCTCTTCTTTGAAGCGCCTCTTTGAGACCTCCTCTTAGGGCACTAAAATTGGTCTTTGATGAAGACCAGAACCTCTAGAATGTTTCTAGGGATGTGGAGAAGAGATTTTGGCAGGGGTTGGCAGAGCTTGAGTGCTCAAATTGGTGTGAGGAGGAGGGGGAGGAGGTGTCCTTTTATAAGGGAGGAGAGGGGCACCTTAGGAATATCTCAAAATATTATTTTATATTAAAGTCAAAATCGGTTTATAATGGTTCCAAAGGGTCTTATTTAGAAGCTAAAGTGGGGATTGGTCGAAATCCTATCATCCAATAGTATTTAGACAAGTTTAGGGTATTATTTCAACCTTATCAATTAGATTTAACTCTAAGTTAAATAATTTAACTTTTACCGTGTCTTTTTGTTTTCTTTCACTATATGGTTAATACATTTACTATAACATTCCAAAAGAACCCCAAATTGTTTATTATTAATATATATATCCTTATCTAAGTCATTTGGCCGAACCTTAGATTTTTAGGAATAAAATAACAATTAATAATATAATATTTGATTTAAAAACTATTATGTGCCAATTTTGACACTGTTTGATATATGATTTTTGTGAAAGTCATAAAAGAATTATATGTTCAAACCAAGTTGATTAAATCAACACTAATATATCATAGGAACCTAGAAAATTAGTGGAATTTATAAAAAGTCTCAAATTGCATTTATTTTGGTGTTTATAACATCAATTATGTCAATATTTCATTAATAAGATAATTACTGCATCATCATTGTGTCATAAATAATTTAAATTATTTAATGTCTAAAAATTATAAATAAAATACCATTATGTAGGAAACCTTTTTATATTTCTAATGAATATTTATAGTCGAATTTATCTTATGTATAACCCCATATTAAAAATATTTTAGTTATTAAACTTTGATTTTAAATATTTTAACTATTCATTAAATAAATTAATAATAAATGTCCTAATCTAACCCAAGTGGGCCTAAATGGTCATATTTTATTCCTAAGTTTGTTTTTGGTCGAATTAAACTTATCCAATAGAATTAGGACATGTGTTAGGGTAATAGTAATATCATGTTTATCCTTAATTACCCTATTTACTTTTAACCGTGGTAAATAAAAGAAAAAAGTTACTATTCACCAAAAATTATTTTCATCTCATTGAACCACATTTTACTTACTGACATCAACCGTGTCTCTCGGATTTTTGAAATTCCATTCACAGAAGCGGTAAAATTAAGTTTTATGAAAAATTCAGTTTTTTTAACTACCACTTAGTAGTTTCACTATTCATCAAAAATTGATGTTTTTCAGAACAATGCCAAAATTTCATCCTAAGCTATATTTCATATTCCGAATTCAAAAATGAAGTCTATTTTACCAAATTCATAACATAGAATTTGCATTAATTATTTTTATAATTAAATCCCGCTGTTAAAACAAATAGCGTGTTTTTAAGAAACAATATCTATCAAAAGATTGACACTTGATTATGTCTGGTTTAAATGTGAAATTACATCCAATGACCAACATTGTATTAAATTGTAAAAATATATTCTAAATATACTTTAAAACCACTCAAATTAATGATTTATCACTGTTAATTATTTCGAATAAAAAAGTTGTTTTTAATTATAATTTAGTAATTTTCACTATTCATTAGAAAATGAAAGTTATCCGAAAAGTACCAAAATTTCACCTTAGGCTAATTTCGATATTCTGAGTCCAAAAATGAAGTCCATTTTGAAAAATAAAATTTCTATAATTTTAAAAGGTGGTTATTACTGTTCATAACGGCTGGTTATAATAATATTTTAATAGCATATTGTTGTTTAGTGAAACTCGGTATTGCGTACTAAACACGGTATCGAGGAAGGTTGCGATTATGTGTAATGCAAGGAAAGTCAAGGATGCGTGTTGTGCAAGCTCCTTTTTGTGTTGCGTACAACACAAGACATTAGTGAAATTAAAAAGAATATTTTTCATAAAATCTTCGGCTGTTACATTCTACCCCCCTTAAAATGAATTTCGCCCTCGAAATTCGTCGGGGTTATAAATAGTTTACTATTCGAATGTTTCTTTAATAGAAACCCACATCGTAAAAAGGAATACCAAAACTTGTCTTTAAATACTAAATTATGAAATGTAACGATTACCCAAATAAACTAATCACTGGGTTTCCACATAGGTGAAAATATGGATATGGAAGAAAAATCATACCATCATGTTCTGATGGAGAGTGGTAGAGAACATGGCTATGGAAAATCCAACAATCACAGATCCATAAATTTGTGACGATCTAAGGTACCATCCGATTAATCAGATATAAGATCACTAGGACAACATTTTTTTGGTTTTCAAGATCGCTTCCCTAAAGTTGAAGAATTTGAATTAGAATAAATACTTACTTTATTTTGGTACAATCGCACTATTGTTCGTGCCTTGAACAATTTCTACTTCATCTCTTAAATAAATGAAGTTGAATTTGTTATTTGTGAAGTGTTAGCAGATCATGTGATAGAATGACGGGTCATTCCTTCTGTCTCAAACAAAAGGTTAGCAAAAATTATATACATAAGTTTATCTATAGTGAGATTAATCATATATGGTTCCTAAAATGGACTTATACTTCATATATCATACTGCTTAATATAATAAAACTAGTTTATATTAAACAGGGGCTTCCTATAGGCCAGTGGTAGGCGATAAAGGCCAGTCACACTTCGGTTGTGGGTTCGATTCCCACAGCCTTGTCCGAAGCGATGGGCTGTCGCCCGTCCTGTAGGTTTTCCTTTTTCTAAAACTACGTTACTATAACATCCCATCAATAATTTCGAAAATCTTCTATCCTTAAACAATACTAACTTATGTCCAACATAATCCATTCTAATCTTTAGGCTTATACATAATACTGCAGTCCACTCTCATAATATAGTGACAACGATTACCAGAGATTTAATATTGTCGTTTATCCCCACATATCATAAGATATGTCTTGTTGGTCACATTCCAAACATTCAAAGGCCTTAATCATGTATTCTCTTGAATACCCATTGAACCATAGTGAAAACTTGAATGTAGTTAAAAGTTAACACTTTCCACATACCAAGATCCTCAAAATTCTATATACTCAATCCATGATATCACTTAGTCCTTATATCAATCATCAGCTCATGAATACAATCAAACATCTCATTATCGTCTAATCCCTTCATTATGCGCATATCATCTACTTTCCAAAAATACTGGTACCATTCATCACATACTTTCAAAACTTAAGGAAATACAACAATGTAACAATCCTTAGATGTCTCTTTATCCCATAGTACCATGAGATTACTTATACAACATTACACTTGATAAACATGTAATCATTCCACTATATTCTTAAACCATTGACCGAGCTTCAACAATTCTTTCATCTCACATATCATTTGTAGTCTCATCATCATCATCAATATAAATACTACCCATACGACAATACTGATTATCTTCATGAGACTTTCCCTTAGGGAATTGGTTTGCATAATGCCCGTACATTCCACATTTAAAACATTTAACCATTGTTGATGTCGTAGCAATACCATTATCCTCATCCCTGGTGTTAACTGAACCTTTTCCTTTGCACTTACTGGCTTTGTGTCCTTCTTTTACACACCCAAAGAATCTTCCAGTTCCTTTGAAACATTCTCCTTGATGCCTCTTCCCACATGATTTACATAGGGGAAATTGAACTTTCTTTCCTCTATGATCATCATGAAACTCCATCTTTCTCTTATTAGCCGAGTCAGGAAACTTACCAAATTTTACTTTATTGATCATATCATGAGATTGCTGATTCAGAATAATGATGATGTTTGTACTTCCAAATCCCATTTCATTTGGTTTCTCATGAAGAATATCATTCCATTGTCCATCATATCCTCCATTATCGTGAATCACCTTGTTTCCAGCCATTTTCTAAAACCCAAAAAGAATAGTGTGAGAGGAAAAAATCATAATAAAGGGGGAGTAACTTAAATATCTAACATCTTTGGTTTTATCTAATATCGTTACCATAGTTCTAGGACTATATCCTATACGTATACTTATCCTTAGGGGCATCCCTAGACATACCTTAGAAATATCTCTAGGGATCTCACTAACGTTTTCGCATCCTAGTTTCCAAAGGTTGACTAAACCTTTCCTCTGATACCAACTGTAGAGACCCGTATCTTGACGTACATGAACATTACATTACTTTTGCGGAATACTTAGTACATAAAAAAACACACACACAAGGATCGTAATAGTTTAGTGTCTATGGAAACTCGGAACGTAATCTTCTAATCGTGGTGAAAGATTTTCAACATCTCCCATAAAGTTCTTCTTTTTTTTACCTAAAACCTTTCTTTATATCCTGGGGAAAAGAAAACATAAAAGGGTGAGCTCAAATGCTCAGTAAGGGTAAACAAAGGAAATAAAAATCATATCATATCTTTTTGAAAATCATAACCTGCAAAAGAGATCATAATATCTTAACATGGAATAAATCATATAAGTGAAAATGAGATCCCCATAATCATAACATGAAACTTGAAACTTTGTGGCATGCACACATAATCATGGAAAATCATTTCTTGTTAGTCATGACTCATTTCCAAGACTATCTTAGTGGACAAAGTCCCTTTCTGAATCGAGTAACCCTCGTTTCAGTCATGTTTCACTGAACCGGTATAACCTACCATTCTAGCCATGTCTATCTCATGAGATATAAAGTCTTTAACCAATGCATTGGAGGGAGATATAGGTCCCACCCATCTTATAATGAATCCTTTCTTATGTGTGCCACATAATCATAAAACATACATCATCGCATAACACATGTAACAAAAATGGGATTCTTGAAACATCATGACATCATAAATCAATTCATATAAGATAAAGGAATTCATAAAAATAATTCCATCACAACATGATCAAATCAATGTAATAATAGGGATAAAAACAGAACCCTTTATTATCTTAGATGGAAAATAATTTTGATAAAACACTTGAACTCCATTCTTGAGGAAAATATCATTTCTTCTTCAAAAACATTTTTCCTTTCATAACATGTCATAAAACTTTAAAATAAAAGAAGTTGATTAAAACTTGTAAAGGAAGCTTCTTGGAAATAATGTTTAAAAATCCATTCATGCCGTATAAGTTAAAAAAAACATTCTTCGTACTTTTGTCGGAAAAGTCAAAAAGTACCTCGTACGAAAAAAACGACAAAAGATTCCTTTCATTTCTTTTACTAAAAACTCACCGAAGGGTAAAATTGGATTTAAACAATTTTAGGTGGATGGAAATAATATTACATATTGATGAAACATGGATGTGGATGATAAAATACACCCCAGTAAATACTTACGAATAAACAATCTCAGATAAAAATGAGATTGTGATATTTCCCTTACCTTAGGTCCGATTTGCTTTGTACGTGTCTGATGCTCCTGTATAATGGTTTAAATAATGTTATTGACTTATTAAAGAATCTTATTCATTGTTATGATATCATATATGGTTCACTTATGACATTATATTACCCGTTCTTTTGTAAATTCCATGTTAATGAAACGTTTTGGGTAGAATCGTTTCATTTATCGTAGGCGTTTTGACTTGTTGTTCTTGACATTATTATTACTTATATCATGATTTACTTACTTCCAGAATATAAAATATGATTTATATATCATATATATTCAGTATATATATATATATATATATATAATAGATAGATAAATGAAATGAAAAACACCGTTCATGGAGACGGTAGTCCGTACGTACGCATGAACGCTGTTTTCCTTTCCTTATTGTCTTGAATGGAAGTAAGTAGATGACATACATATATATATATATATATATAAATCCAGTAGCTTTATAATTTCATATATTTCATTATTATTTCTTATATATACTTTATAATCATTCTTAAATGGTTAACATGGATAATGAATCTCATCGCGTCGTGGAGACGGTATTCCGTACGTACGCACGCGCGGTGATTTCTTTTTCCGTAGGATGGATAGATGGTGAAATAGAGTTGTTTAATACTTAAAATAACATATCAGTATATGAGTGATACTGATGTTATTACTTCATAATGAAACAACCTAAGAAGAAGAAGTGGAAGAAGAAATAAAGATGAAAGAATTGGTAACGGTAATTACCTCTTCTTTGAAGCGCCTCTTTGAGACCTCCTCTTAGGGCACTAAAATTGGTCTTTGATGAAGACCAGAACCTCTAGGATGTTTCTAGGGAAGTGGAGAAGAGATTTTTTCATGGGTTGGCCGAGTTTGAGTGCTCAAATTGGTGTGAGGGGGAGGGGGAGGTGGTGTCCTTTTATAAGGGAGGAGAGGGGCACCTTAGGAATATCTCAAAATATTATTTTATATTAAAGTCAAAATCGGTTTATAATGGTTCCAAAGGGTCTTATTTCAAAGCTAAAGTGGGGATGGGTCTAAATCCTATCATCCAATAGGATTTAGACAAGTTTATGGTATTATTTCAATCTTATCAATTAGATTTAACTCTAAGTTAAATAATTTAACTTTTACCGTGTCTTTTTTGTTTTCTTTCACTATATGGTTAATACACATACTATAACATGTTAAACGAACCCCAAATTGTTTATTATTAATATATATATACTTATCTAAGTCATTTGGCCGAACCTTAAATTTTTATGAATAAAATAACAATTAATAATATAATACTTGATTTAAAAACTATTTTGTGTCAATTTTGACACTTTTTGATATATGATTTTTGTGAAAGTCATAACAGAATTATATGTTCGAAACAAGTTGATTAAATCAACAATAATATATCATAGTAACCTAGAAAATTAGTGTAATTTACAAAAAGTCTCAAATTGCATTTATTTTGGTGTTTATAACATCAATTATGTCAATATTTCATTAATAAGATAATTACTGCATCATCATTGTGTCATAAATAATTTAAATTATTTAATGTATAAAAATTATAAATAAAATACCATTATGTAGGAAATATTTTTAGATTTCTAATGAATATTTATAGTCTAATTTATCTTATGTATAACCCCATATTAAAAATGTTTTAGTTATTAAAATTTGATTTTAACTATTTTAACTATTCATTAAATAAATTAATAATAAATGTCCTAATCTAACCCAAGTGGGCCTAAATGGTCATATTTTATTCCTAAGATTGTTTTTGGTCGAATTAAACTTATCCAATAGAATTAGGACATGTGTTAGGGTAATAGTAATATCATATTTATCCTTAATTACCCTATTTACTTTTAACCGTGGTAAATAAAAGTAAAAAGTTACTATTCACCAAAAATTATTTTCATCTCATTGAACCACATTTTACTTACTGACATCAACCGTGTCTCTCGGATTTTTGAAATTCCATTCACAGAAGTGGTAAAATTAAGTTTTATGAAAAATTCAGTTTTTTTAACTACCACATAGTAGTTTCACTATTCATCAAAAATTGATGTTTTTCAGAACAATGCCAAAATTTCATCCTAAGCTATATTTCATATTCCGAATTCAAAAATGAAGTCTATTTTACCAAATTCATAACATATAAGTTGCATTAATTATTTTTATAATTAAATCCCTCTGTTAAAACAAATAGCGTGTTTTTAAGAAACAATATCTATCAAAAGATTGACACTTGATTATGTCTGGTTTAAATGTGAAATTACATCCAATGACCAACATTGTATTAAATTGTAAAAATATATTCTAAATATACTTTAAAACCACTCAAATTAATGATTTATCACTATTAATTATTTCGATTAAAAAAGTTGTTTTTAATTATAATTTAGTAATTTTCACTATTCATTAGAATATGAAAGTTATCCGAAAAGTACCAAAATTTCACCTTAAGCTAATTTCGATATTCTGAGTCCAAAAATGAAGTCCATTTTGAAAAAAAAATTCTAAAATTTTAAAAGGTGGTTATTACTGTTCATAACGGCTAGTTATAATAATATTTTAATAGCATATTGTTGTTTAGTGAAACTCGGTATTGCGTACTACACACGCTATCGAGGAAGGTTGCGATTGTGTGTAATGCAAGGCAAGTCAAGGATGTGTGTTGTTCAAGCTCCTTTTTGTGTTGCGTACAACACAAGACATTAGTGAAATTAAAAAGAATATTTTTCATAAAATCTTGGGCTGTTACATTCTACCCCCCTTAAAATGAATTTCGCCCTCAAAATTCGTCGGGGTTATAAATAGTTTACTATTAGAAAGTTTCTTTAATAGAAACCCACATCGTAAAAAGGAATAAAAAAACTTGTCTTTAAAAACTAAAGTATGAAATGTAAAGATTACCCAAATAAACTAATCACTGGTTTTCCACATAGGTGAAAATATGGATATGGAAGAAAAATCTAACCATCATGTTCTGATGGAGAGTGGTAGAGAACATGGCTATGGAAAAGACAACAATCACAAATCCATAAATTTGTGACGATCTAAGGTACCATCCGATTAATCAGATATAAGATCACTAGGACAACATTTTTTTGGTTTTCAAGATCGCTTCCCTAAAGTTGAAGAATTTGAATTAGAATAAATACTTACTTTATTTTGGTACAATCGCACTATTGTTCGTGCCTTGAACAATTTCTACTTCATCTCTTAAATAAATGAAGTTGAATTTGTTATTCGTGAAGTGTTAGCAGATCATGTGATAGAATGACGGGTCATTCCATCTGTCTCAAACTAAAGGTTAGCAAAAATTATATACATAAGTCGATCTATAGTGAGATTAATCATATATGGTTCTTAAAATGGACTTATACTTCATATATCATACTGGTTAATATAATAAAACTAGTTTATATTAAACAGGGACTTCCTGTAGGCCAGTGGTAGGCGATAAAGGCCAGTCGCACTTCGGTTGTGGGTTCGATTCCCACAGCCTTGTCCGAAGCGATGGGCTGCCGCCCATCCTGTAGGTTGTCCTTTTTCTAAAACTACGTTACTATAACATCCCATCAATAATATCGAAAATCTTCTATCCTTAAACAATACTAACTTATGTCCAACATAATCCATTCTAATCTTTAGGCTTATACATAATACTGCAGTCCACTCTCATAATATAGTGACAACGATTACCAGAGATTTAATACTGTCGTTGATCCCCACATATCATATGATATGTCTTGTTGGTCACATTCCAAACATTCAAAGGCCTTAATCATGTATTCTCTTGAATACCCATTGAACCATAGTGAAAACTTGAATGTAGTTAAAAGTTAACACTTTCCACATACCAAAATCCTCAAAATTCTATATACTCAAACCATGATATCACTTAGTCCTTATATCAATCATGAGCTCATGTATACAATCAAACATCTCATTATCATCTTATCCCTTCATTATGCGCATATCATCTACTTTCCAAAAATATTGGTACCATTCATCACATACTTTCAAAACTTAAGGAAATACAACAATGTAACAATCCTTAGATGTCTCTTTATCCCATAGTACCATGAGATTACTTATACAACATTACACTTGATAAACATGTAATCATTCTACTATATTCTTAAACCATTGACCGAGCTTCAACAATTCTTTCATCTCACATATCATTTGTAGTCTCATCATCATCATCAATATAAATACTACCCATACGACCATACTGATTCTCTTCATGAGACTTTCCCTTAGGGCATTGGTTTGCATAATACCCGTACATTCCACATTTAAAACATTTAACCATTGTTGATATCGTAGCAATACCATTGTCCTCATCCCTGGTGTTAATTGAACCTTTTCCTTTGCACTTACTGGCTTTGTGTCCTTCTTTTCCACACCCAAAGCATCTTCCAGTTCCTTTGAAACATTCTCCTTGATGCCTCTTCCCACATGATTTACATAGGGGAAATTGAACTTTCTTTCCTCTATGATCATCGTGAAACTCCATCTTTCTCTTATTAGCCGAGTTAGGAAACTTACCAAATTTTACTTTATTGATCATATCATGAGATTTCTGATTCGGCATAATGATGATGTTTGGACTTCCAAATCCCATTTCATTTGGTTTCTCATGAAGAATATCATTCCATTGTCCATCATATCCTCCATTATCGTGAATCACCTTATTTCCAGCCATTATCTAAAACCCAAAAAGAATAGTGTGAGAGGGAAAAATAATAATAAAGGTGGGGTAACTTAAATATCTAACATCTTTGGTTTAATCTAATATCGTTACCATAGTTCTAGGACTATATCCTATATGTATACATATCCTTAGGGGCATCCCTAGACATACCTTAGAAATATCTTTAGGGATCTCACTAACGTTTTCGCATCCTAGTTTCCAAAGGATAACTAAACCTTTCCTCTGATACCAACTGTAGAGACCCGTATCTTGACCTACATGAACATTACATTACTTTTGCGCAATACTTAGTACATAAAAAAAACACACACAAGGATCGTAATAGTTTAGTGTCATTGGAAAATCGGAACGTAATCTTCTAATCGTGGTGAAAGATCTTCAACATCTCCCATAAAGATCTTCTTTTTTTACCTAAAACCTTTCTTTATATCCTGGGGAAAGGGAAACATAAAAGGGTGAGCTCAAATGCTCAGTAAGGGTAAACAAAGGAAATAAAAATCATATCATATCTTTTTGAAAATCATAACCTGCAAAAGAGATCATAATATCTTAACATGGAATAAATCATAGAAGTGAAAATGAGATCCCCATAATCATAACATGAAACTTGAAACTTTGTGGCATGCACACATAATCATGGATAATCATTTCTTGTTAGTCATGACTCATTGCCAAGACTATCTTAATGGACAAAGTCCCTTTCTGAATCGAGTAACCCTCGTTTCAGTCCTGTTTCACTGAACCGGTATAACCTACCATTCCAGCCATGTCTATCTCATGAGATATAAAATCTTTACCCAATGCATTGGAGGGAGATATAGGTCCCACCCATCTTATAATGAATCCTTTCTTATGTGTGCCACATAATCATAAAACATACATCATCGCATAAAACATATAACAAAAATGGGATTCTTGAAACATCATGACATCATAAATCAATTCATATAAGATAAAGGAATTCATAAAAATAATTCCATCACAACATGATCAAATCAATGTAATAATAGGGATAAAAACCGAACCCTTTATTATCTTAGATGGAAAATAATTTTGATAAAACACTTGAACTCCATTCTTGAGGAAAATATCCTTTCTTCTTCAAAAACATTTTTCCTTTCATAAAATGTCATAAAACATTAAAATAAAAGAAGTTTATTAAAACTTGTAAAGGAAGCTTCTTGGAAATAATGTTTAAAAATCCATTCATGCCGTATAAGTTAAAAAAACCATTCTTCGTACTTTTGTCAGAAAAGTCAAAAAGTACCTCGTACGAAAAAAATGACAAAAGATTCCTTTCATTTCTTTTACTAAAAACTCACCAAAGGGTAAAATTGGATTTAAACAATTGTAGGTGGATGGAAATAATATTACATATTGATGAAACATGCATGTGGATGATAAAATACACCCCAGTAAATACTTACGAATAAACAATCTCGGATAAAAATGAGATTGTGATATTTCCCTTACCTAAGGTCTGATTTGCTTTGTACGTGTCCGAAACTCCTGTATAATGGTTTAAATAATGTTATTGACTTATTAAAGAATCATATTAATTGTTATGATATCATATATGGTTCACTTATGACATTATATTACCCATTCTTTTGTAAATTCCACGTTAAAGAAGTGTTTTGGGTAAAATCGTTTCATTTATCGTAGGCGTTTTGACTTGTTGTTCTTGACATTATTATTACTTATATCATGATTTACATACTTACAGAATATAAAATATGATTTATATATCATATATATTCAGTATATATATATATATAATAGATAGATAAATGAAATGAAAAACACCGTTCATGGAGACGGTAGTCCGTACGTACGCATGAACGTTGTTTTCCATTCCTTATTGTCTTGAATGGAAATAAGTAGATGACATACATATATATATATATAAATAAATCCAGTATCTTTATAATGTCATATATTTCATTATTATTTCTTATATATACTTTATAATCATTCTTAAATGGTTAACATGGAGAATGAATCTCATCGCGTCATGGAGACGGTATTCCGTACGTACGCACGCGCGGTGATTTCTTTTTCCGTAGGATGGATAGATGGTGAAATAGGTTTGTTTCATACTTAAAATAACATATCAGTATATGAGTGATACTGATGTTATTACTTCATAATGAAACAACCTAAGAAGAAGAAGTGGAAGAAGAAATAAAGATGAAAGAATTGGTAATGGTAATTACCTCTTCTTTGAAGCGCCTCTTTGAGACCTCCTCTTAGGGCACTAAAATTGGTCTTTGATGAAGACAAAAACCTCTAGGATGTTTCTAGGGAAGTGGATAAGAGATTTTGGCAGGGTTTGGCCGATCTTGAGTGCTCAAATTGGTGTGAGGAGGAGGGGGAGGAGGTGTCCTTTTATAAGGGAGGAGAGGGGCACCTTAGGTATATCTCAAAATATTATTTTATATTAAAGTAAAAATCGGTTTATAAAGGTTCCAAAGGGTCTTATTTCGAAGCTAAAGTGGGTATGGGTCGAAATCCTATCATACAATAGGATTTAGACAAGTTTAGGGTATTATTGCAACCTTATCAATTAGATTTAACTCTAAGTGAAATAATTTAACTTTTACCGTGTCTTTTTGTTTTCTTTCACTATATGGTTAATACACTTACTATAACATGCCAAACTAACCCCAAATTGTTTATTATTAATATATATCCTTATCTAACTCATTTGGACGAACCTTAGATTTTTAGGAATAAAATAACAATTAATAATATAATATTTGATTTAAAAACTATTTTGTGTCAATTTTGACACTATTTGATATATGATTTTTGTGAAAGTCATAATAGAATTATATGTTCGAAACAAGTTGATTAAATCAACACTAATATATCATAGTAACCTAGAAAAGTAGTGGAATTTATAAAAAGTCTCAAATTGCATTTATGTTTGTGTTTATAACATCAATTATGTCAATATTTCATTAATCAGATAATTACTGCATCATCATTGTGTCATAAATAATTTAAATTATTTAATGTCTAAAAATTATAAATAAAATACCATTATGTAGGAAATCTATTTAAGTTTCTAATGAATATTTATAGTCGAATTTATCTTATGTATATCCCCATATTAAAAATGTTTTAGTTATTAAACTTTGATTTTAACTATTTTGACTATTCATTAAATAAATTAATAATAAATGTCCTAATCTAACCCAAGTGGGCCTAAATGGTCATATTTTATTCCTAAGTTTGTTTTTGGTCGAATTAAACTTATCCAATAGAATTAGGACATGTGTTAGGGTAATAGTAATATCATATTTATCCTTAATTACCCTATTTACTTTTAACCGTGGTAAATAAAAGTAAAAAGTTACTATTCACCAAAAATTATTTTCATCTCATTGAACCATATTTTACTTACTGACATCAACCGTGTCTCTCGGATTTTTGAAATTCCATTCACAGAAGCGGTAAAATTAAGTTTTATGAAAATTTCAGTTTTTTTAACTACCACTTAGTAGTTTCACTATTCATCAAAAATTGATGTTTTTCAGAACAATGCCAAAATTTCATCCTATGCTATATTTCATATTCCGAATTCAAAAATGATGTTTATTTTACCAAATTCATAACATAGAAGTTTCATTAATTATTTTTATAATTAAATCCCGCTGTTAAAACAAATAGCGTGTTTTTAAGAAACAATATCTATCAAAAGATTGACACTTGATTATGTCTGGTTTAAATGTGAAATTACATCCAATGACCAACATTGTATTAAATTGTAAAAATATATTCTAAATATACTTCAATACCACTCAAATTAATGATTTATCACTATTAATTATTTCGATTAAAAAAGTTGTTTTTAATTATAATTTAGTAATTTTCACTATTCATTAGAATATGAAAGTTATCCGAAAAGTACCAAAATTTCACCTTAGGCTAATTTCGATATTCTGAGTCCAAAAATGAAGTCCATTTTGAAAAATAAAATTTCTAAAATTTTAAAAGGTGGTTATTACTGTTCATAACGGCTAGTTATAATAATATTTTAATAGCATATTGTTGTTTAGTGAAACTCGGTATTGCGTACTACACACGCTATCGAGGAAGGTTGCGATTGTGTGTAATGAAAGGCAAGTCAAGGATACGTGTTGTGCAAGATCCTTTTTGTGTTGCGTACAACACAAGACATTAGTGAAATTAAAAAGAATATTTTTCATAAAATCGTGGGCTGTTATAATGAAGATCATATATTGGTGGTCAGTATGAGAGATAGTTAAAATGACCTTCAACCTCATTAGTATTTTGGTTTCGACAGCCGTTTTTTCTGGGTGGATGTGTATTTTTCATTTCTCAAAATGAGGATATCTTAATACTATTAAAATATGGATATTTTTTATGTTATTTCATGCATTTTTCAGCTCTAAGGTTTGTGAAATATTCAATCTTGATAGGATGTGGGAAATATGGAGGCATACTTGTGTACTAGATCGTTAGAAAAAAGAATCCCTTTTTTGAAAAATTATTAAATGGTGATAATAAATAACACTGATTTATTTGAGATGATATTTTGGTGTCACACTCAACTTAGTATTGGTCTCAGGGGAACCCAATGGGTTGATTCCTGACATGATTTGACCCATAAATTCAAAAATAACATCTAATACACTTAGGTTTTCTTTTGTTATTTAATAGAATTTTTAAAAGAGTAATCCAAATGTATTTTTTATGGATTTAGAATGATGATATTAAAAGGATAATTATTCTATAGATTTTAATTTTTTGTGAATACTCAATTATTATAGTGTTTTTTAATTTGTGATTTTTTTCTGATATTTGTAATTGAATTTTTGTTGTTTTATTGTAACTGTTTCTTTTATTTTTTGTGTAATATAATTATACAAAGTGGTTAAGATTTATTTTTTTAATTGTCTCTACAAGATGTTTCCTATCCATTTTACTATTCTTTAGTTCCCATTATGTAATAAAATATTTTTGATGGATTAGTTAGGGGCTCATGAACATTAAAAAAAATATTATAGCGTTTCTATGGAAAATTTATTCCAAATATTTTTCATAAATAAATAATAATTCATAAAATATAATTTTAAATTATACGAATGGATTTTTTCTAATAGTTTTTAAATGAAATTTTTTTGTTTATTAATTTTTTTTGTGAAAAATTATGTAAATAAATTTATTACAAATTATTTCATTAGGAACTCTATATTAATGACTAAATTAGTGTTGGATATGGTAAATTCTATGTCATATCAATACATTTTTTTAATGGGATGATATTTATTGAGTTCCACTTTGATATTTATAATTTTTTTATTTCAATTTTTTTTTAATTCTATTATAAACACGGAATCATGTATATCGTCATATTCCAATGATAAACGTTATTTTATATCTTAAAATGCTTATAAATATTATATTATTATATTTATATTAAAATATATACATTATACCATTCATCATATGGTTGTTTTAAAATAGATATTTGGATATGAATTTACCATATATATTATAGCATAAATAGTTGACTATATACTACCTAGGATTTAACTCCCCAATATGGGTTCCATTTAATAAGTGAAATAAGCTAGTGTTCCAGATCACCTCAGGTGTGCCGACATATACACCAGAAGATACCAACTTGTTTTATGGGTCTAAGATGGTATATTGAGGATAAAATATCCACATATAAATGAAAATATACATTTTAAATAACACCAATCAGAAAAGAAACATAGATAGAGTATTAAATAAAACCCTAGAAAGTCCCTGCAATAATAAACATAATCATGCCATATTTAATGACCTATAAAATAATCTTTTAATGTAGTAAAAAACAATATACTTGAAGTACACAAAACAAAAATTAATTAAAAAAATAATATAGGAAACCTCTAGAAAAAATCCAAATTCATAGACCGGTTGGAATATCTCATTCTCCATCCTAGAAAACAATCAAACACTAATAATCAGGCCTCTTTCCTTTTCCAAACCAATAATACAGTGGCATTTTCTTTTTTACCAATAATCCATGGTGTTCTTAGAAGAGTGTTATTATAACTCATAATGACACCGCTATTATCATCCATAAAATATGCAATGTAAATTGTATGTTTATGAGAGGTATAATAATGTAAATTATATGATACCAAATACACAAATTAACAAATGTTTTGATGTACAAGGACACATTTTCATTCCTAAGGTTTGACATACAAACATTTTCACACCTTGACCTTGTGTTTTATTTTACTATATTCATATTCTAGTTGGGATATTTTTCCCTATGTTCAGGTTGAATTAACATTTCTAATTTTTTGTGTTTCGAATATTCCAAGTGAGGTTTTTGGTTGGTTCACAGTCTTTGAGCACGATTTAAGGTTTTACCATGTGGTATATAGTTAAATATGATGTTTCAATTTCATTATATTATTCCATGTTTTGAATTTCATGGTATTATTATGGATTGGGACCAAGCTTGTGAGGTTAGTGGTAGACTGTGCATCTTGAGGGTCGGTGTCTGGGAATAGGTGTATATATTTCACATGATCATAAGAAACCCTTCATTAATATTATGATTGGATATATAGTTTTTATAGTGGTGGTAGAAATTATTGGTACTTAGTTTGATTTCCCATGATTCTAGCTCATGCAGGGTGCACAATTCTCTAGTATGGTGTGCACTGTTTGAACATAGTTTGTCAAATATTATGACTATACATTGCAAGATTCCTATGTCATTAAATGTTTGAAATTACACTATTACCCCCCACTATTTAACTCCATTTTAGTATTTTTATCACTTGTTTGACTTCAGTGCACCAGGGACCCCTCATGCATTTATTTCCTTCCTCTATTGAATCTCTATAAAGGATCCAAGGTATGATTCTTTTATTTTTAGTAAATTTCATCCTATACCCATTCTCCATAACTATTTTCTTATTTTTTTCCTTAGATGGTTCACTCTTGGTCAATTTTTAGTAGCGGGTTTTCTTATGTTGTTCGATTTCATTGATGTTGGGGTGTGAAATGTATATTTTAATGTGTATTAATCCTTCTCCTTGTGGTTTATTGAATTCTCACAACATTAGGGTAGGGGTTTCTATCCATTTTCTTTTTGTCACAATTCATTTAAATCATAATCTTTCCAAAATGGTATATAAATTTGTTTCCCATGATTGGGATGTTTTAGTGTAAGTTAATTTTTTATTTTCAAAGTGGAAAATGGGTGCGAAATAGTTTTCAAAGGGTTGTATTAATTATTATTATATTTTAATGCATGCAGGGTGTTTCATAAAATGAAATATTGTATTTTAAAGTAAAATTAGGTGTTTTGGTTGTGATTTAAATTGGTTATGTTTTGTAAAAATGGTTGGATTTTGAATTGGGGGTTACATGTAGAAATTTGTGACTTTTATATTGTGGAACTTATGTGTGTCTTGTTTTGTTGGATTTGCTGAAAGTGATTTCTGTTTGAAAATGGTTTTTTGGTGATTTCATGGATAATTGAATAGAATAGTGGAATTTTGGTCAGGTTTTTATTATTATATTTTTATGTGTTTTTGTATTTTTAAATGATTTTATTGATTATTTTTGAAATTTGGGGGTTCCTAATGGTTTCTTAAGGCCTGTTTGGAACTTTGATATAATTTGTTATTTTTTGAACCATGGATTTTCAATGGGTTATCCTCTTTTCCCTATTATATTCTCAATAATTTTTTATTTATTTCTAAATGGTGTGTTGGTGGTTCACGTGTATTAAAAAACTAGTTTCAATTGTGATTCCTAAAGCTTTTCTAAATTTTTACTTTCAGATATTGTTTAGAGAGAAATTGTTATAATGGAATTTTTGAAACATTAAGACATAAATGGTAACTAGGTGGTCTAAAAAGACCTTCTAGGAGCTTTTATTATTGTCTCATTCATTCAATTTATTTGGGAATGGTTTTGGATTTAAAATTTAAAGGCCTTTTTTCATTAAGAGGTTTTTAATATTTAATTTGGGGGTAGTGTCGAAATCGCTTTGTAAATGTGTTTGGATTGGAAATGTTGATGACCTGGTTGGAACATTCTATTTTAATTAAAATTTTCATTTTGAGGTGATGGTATGTGAAGTCCTGGTTGGTTCCTAGTGAGGTTTTTGGAAATTGGTTTCCGAAATCAAGTGACGTATAGGCCTGGTGGGAATCTAAGCATGTTCTGGAATATAGATTGAATACATGGGTAGTGTGAAGTCCTGATTGGTATTTCAAATTGATTTAGAAATTGGTTTTTATTATATATAATGGTGGCTTAAATGTGATATTTAATTTTTAAGATGGATGTTTTTGTGATTGAAATATTTTTTATGTGTTTGTTCGCGTTGCTTGGTTCATGTTTGGAGACCACTAGACCTTGGGACGAGATCCCCTCTAGTTGATCCTGAAAAGTTAAGTTGTTGGTTTTGTCTTATGATTGGAAACCAATATACCTTCTTATGAATACCCATCAATTTTTTTGTTCGTAAGGATGTTATCTATAAAGGATACTAAACCATGTTTCGTGGAGTACTATAATCATGGAATTAATGATTTTAATTAATAGGGTCATGTGGTGGATCCTTGTTAACCATGATTTGATGGGTTGGTACAAATGTATTTTTTTATTGGTGTGGTGGGATGTAAAAATAGATTAGATGATTTATATAGTTCTTTTTATTGTTGAATATGGTGATTTGAAGTATATTAGTAGGTGAGTATAAAATGAGTATGTTAAGGGATTACAACTATCGATGTTTAAGAAATTCCATAGATCTACTATAAGTATGTTCTATTAATTTTTTCATCAAGTGGGTATTCTCCATAAAAGTTTATTCGTGTTTATTTTATTATTATTAATTTCAAAATAGACCCTTTTTTTACTTTTTAGGCATTTTCATTTTGGATTTGGTTTTTTACTAGGTTGTGAAATATGGAGATATTTTGAAAAGGAAAGGTATGTGTGTGGTTTTGAAAAATATTATGGAAATCAATGTTCTGTTTTTCAAAATAATTAAAAGCTTTTATTATGTATATATTTCAATATAGTGTTTTTGGACTATTTTTATAAAGTATATGCATGGAATATGTGGTGATTTCCTACTGATATGTTTAAGATCACACACTACTTGTGCCACATGGTGTTGGTAGACCCGAGCTATTTTGTAGTTTAGGGATTCTAATTCTATAATATATTATAGAATATTTGTCCTATAGTTGGTGGTTACTAAGGGAACACATGTAGATTATATTTCATGGATGTATTTTTGTTTTGAATTTAGTTTCTATTTTTTTAATAAGCTCTATTTTGATCAATTATCTATTTATTTATGCTCAGTCATTGTCAGTTCTACTGTGTATTTAGTGTTTATTATGGATCAAGGTTATTTTTCTTGGGATAAATCATTCCTGTTGGACTATTTTTATTCTCGAAACTAGTTTCCATCTAATGGGGATTGGGAACACCCTTTGGCCATCATCTTGGGATGGTTCGAATTTCGGGTTGTAAGGAATACCATCATGGATTATCAAATAAATCATTAAGTGTTGGGGTGTCTCATATCACATCATGATGACCATGCCTCAATAATTTACCACATAGAATCTAGGTTCATATCCTACCCCTACCAACCTCATAAATTAAAAAAGTAATCCAAAATTCCATAATTGTATTCCCAAGGAATTCAAACACACATGTCGACTTTCCCAAATATCATGTTTCATAAAAAACCATGTACTCTTACTATTATCCCAAAACATCTATTATATAGTGATTCTATAGGGATCATCCCAATATTCATATTCATTCCTAGTGAAAAATTTAGTTTCTCATCAATTCATTCATAATAATCAAGCATCACATGAAATCTGAGTGCTCATATCCACATTCCCTATATCAAGTACCATCATTATCCCATGATATTAAATTTCATATAAATTTTATTTTATAAAGGGACATATAAATTTATTGCTTCATTATTGAATTATTATTTATCACATTTTACCCATATTATAAATAAAAATTGGGATGATAACCTCACATTTTCAATTGAATCTATAAGTGAATGATTCATAATATAACACTTATTTCCCATTTCCAAGAGAAATTTAATGATTTGTTACTAAATTGAGGAATTATATTAGAGGTGTAGATTATTTTGGTTCATTAACCCATGGGGAACATTAAATAAAAATAATTTTATTCATTTACTAATTCATAGTATAATCATGGACTAATCCCAAAACCTCATTTTCTATATCTAGATCTTTCACATTAATCATAGTCATTGTGCCTTCACACTTTTACATAAACACATTATATGGTGACTTTATCGTTTGATTATTCCCATTTGAATCACCCTTAAAAACATTTTGGAAATACATCTATTAAAATACACCAAATGAAAATTAAAAAATAATTTTCTAGATTTAGTTTCCTAGTCAGTAATAAATATGTCAGTAAGATAAATTTCCAATGAACATGAAAATAATTAAAAAATATAGGAGAAACATAGGGACTACCTAACTTGTATATGTTGCCTTTATATTTAAACCCAATCCTAAAAACCCACTGATCGAGATCATCCATGACGAACGACTAATTCATTAACAACACGTATACCTACATAACATATAATAAAATTCAAAAAATTTGAAATAAAATTATAAATAATTAAATAGAATAATCTACATATTAATAATAGAAAATTCACTCAATGGGTTCTCCCAATGCATTTGAACCATGTCTAATAACCCCTTTGTATTCATCTTTCACGCATTAGGAAGTAATCTGGGATGAATCATTATCAACTAGAACTATAACCATAATAGAAGATATATTATTTAGCATAAAAGGATTGAAAATACCCATTCCATTTAACACCACCAAAATGACAAGTGAGACATGTTTATGTAGTTTTGGGACACCCATTCACTAGGAATTAGAAATTACATATTACCATATTGATTCCATCATTCTTAGAGACTACTTATAAATAGGAATTTACATGAAATCATGAAAAATAATTGGCGATTTTTCTAAGAAACTCACAACTACGGTAGATTGATACTTTTACAAAAAAACATGTCTCAAAGATAATAATATTGGTTAATAATAGACAATAAAGAATATTTAATGGGTTTTAATTTTAATAGTATAAAAAAATTCATAGAATATTAAAACATCTTCTTAAATTTTTTGATGAAAAAGTTGGTAAAGAACATTTTAAAATTTCACATTAAAAAAATATTTTAGAAAACTATTCATACTGAAAACATTCAATGCACTTTTATTTCATTTAGTAAAACAACACAATAAAAAAATATTTTAAACCCATTATTTTATTAGAGATTAATAAAACATGAAATTCACTTGAAATGAAAAAAATTATTTTTAGTGATTATAGTTTTGATATGTAAATTATGGGAATAGAAGAAAAATAACCATTGGAAAGTATAGGATTTATTTATAAAAACATAGTGATTCTACATGAGTAATTATATAAAGTAAATAATTAGTATTAATAACCATGGGAAAAATTAAATCCATAATTGGAAAAGATAATTGTGGGATGAGAGACTTGGAAGATCATAATCATGTTGGGATTTCAAGGCATAAGGGACAAAAAAAATGAGCCGAGAAAACAATTATGACATGAGTAATATTTTTTATCAAACCCAGAGTAAGATAAATTTCATAAAAACTAACCCAAAAAACATTTAATAACACATATTTTAAAACAACATACCGATTGGGAAGAATATACACCATATAAAAGTACATTTATGAAAAATGTAAGACAAGTCTTAGCAGAGGGAGTTTGGAATAAAAATCGCTTATATATTAATAAAAACTAAATAAAACCCCATTAATTAAAATTTTCTTCATTTTGATGTCAAAATACAAGATATTAAATAACTAATTGGTATTATTGACACTATTTAAAATAGATAAGGTGTATTAATGAACACATTATTTCCATTATTTTAAGAATTCATTATCTGACCTAGTATAAAAAAACATTATTATCTAATTGAATAATTTAAAAACAATAATATATGAATATATTTATAATTTATATTAATTATCATTATCTACAAGTTTATTAATATGTTTTATTAAATTTCCAAGTATATGAGTTTGTAATTTATACAGTTTTAATTGTTTTCGTAGGAGCATTGTTGGTATTCAATCCCCTAATAGAGATATTTGTGACAAGTTCATTAATTTTATGTTAATGAAATAATTATAATGATTTATTGTGTTTAATTTTCCTTGCATAAGTTCTTTAATAATTAACCTAGATGTTGAAATTGACCACCATAAATTTTTGTTCATCTTTAACCCATGGATTGTTTTTATAAATTAATGTGTTAATTATTATTGTACATTATCGAGAACCATTAAAATTAATTATTTTCATATTAATATCATATTATATATATAATTATATTTTCAAAATGAACCATTTCATAATTTAATTGGTTTATTAATGTACATTCTCTGATCATCCCAAATATGAACACGCTTTAACTTGATTGGTGACAACAGTAAAAGAATTGATTTTTTTAAATTTTAACATTAAAAATAATCACGGTAATGTTTTTATGTTTTTATTATGGTGAAATATATTTTATTATTATTATATAAACAATTAAAAATATATTAAAAATGAAAAAATTGATTTTATTTGTAGGTAGTGGTCTTTAAAATAGACCATTAGAAACTTATTTACCCAACAAATGATAAGGGATAATGGGTATAAAATGTGGTAATTTAAAAATGATAAAAAATTATATAATAAAATGTATTCATAAATAATGTCATTATGATCATTTGTGAGAGGTGGTGTTTAAAATAAGGGTTTATTATTGAATGGGTAGAAATGATCACCCATTTATATGTGCGGAAGATGGTCTTTTCCATTGAAATTAATTGTAGGTAAGGGGTAATAATTGGTATTCTTGAATGCTAGGTGAGTTCGGTAATGGAATTTTATTAAGACATCTATTTAATAATTTAAAATAAAATTTTTTTTATATGGCCTAAAGGTTAGGTAAATATACAATAATTCAATTCCACATTAGATTAGTCATTTAAACACGTAATAATTTTAATTAAATATTAACCATGTCAATTATAATGTTGCTAAAAAATAAGTAGACAAATTTTTCCAAATTTTTACATCATAATTTTAAATATTGGATTCATGTGGAATATTTATTTTCATAAATATTATAAAATAATATTTTAAATTTAACACAGAGAACACATTTTTTAAATATAAAAGAGTATTTTAAAAAATTTAACTTATATGTAAGATATTTATTTCATGGTTAATATTTATTATGACAGTAGTTTATTTATAAAAAAATAAGTTTATGTGAAATTAAAATCATTTTATATCTTAATTATTTTTAAAAGATTATAAATTATTGAAATTAAAAAAATATTGTTTTATTTTCATTATTATAGTAAACTTTAAATTTTGTTTTAAAGAAATGTTTGGATGGAATTTTAAAAGTACAAATAATATTTTAAAATTTTAAATTGTATTCCTTAGAGTCATAATTTTGTTCACTTAATATGTGTTTTTTTCTTTTAGGTCATGAAAATTTACTAATAATTTGATGATAATTATATTTTTTATAATAATTCATAGTCTCTACACTAAACCATTAATTTTAAAAAATGATCCAGATTTAATACTATGTAAATTATTATATAATAAATTCATAAATAAAATTAATCTTATATATATGATTTTTTAAGAATTATTTTTTTACCTTATAATAGTTAAAAAAAAATTAGAAAGATCAACTCATTTTAATTAAAAAGGACTTATCAAACATGTAGTTTTTCTAATATTATTTCCTATAAATTATATAATTGAATGAGATTTTATATTTAATTTTATATATAAATCTATATTATTTTAACAAAATGATATTTTAGCAACAGTTATATTAGTTTATTAATGTATCATGAAATCCAATTTAGTGCGTATAAAAATATATTAAACTCGCCATTATTTAGATAAAAACATATATAATAAATTATCCGGATGTTACATTATATCAACCATATATAAATTGAATCCACATAATTATTTGACAAAAAAAATATTTATTCCAGAAAATATTGAAATGAATTATGATAAAATTTCAAATTAAAATTTCACATTAATAACGTAAGTACAACAAGTAGAAAATTATCTTTATACACCGAGATAATAAATGATTTATATTCCCATAGTATATTAATTATTTATATCCTCTATTTCAAAAGGTAAAATAGTTTGTACTTTAGTTGATACATTACACTTTATGATTCTTCGAAATTATTTGACGTGAATGAAATAATATCTTCTTTCCCTACATCAACTTCATAACATAAGTTTTCTTAAGATTCCATTGTTAACATACTTAGTGTAATATGAAATTAAATTATGTTCACATTTTTAATCATAATGAATTATATTTTGTTTGTCATAATAAAACTATTTATAGTAGTAGTTTTAATTTCATTAGTTTTTTGTTCTATAGAATAACAAAATTTTCCTTATCCTACATTTGTATATCAGTTCCTCCATTATCCATCCATTAAAATAAATGATTTATTAGGGATGAGAATACAAATATTAGAAGTTATTAAAAGATAAAACTATAATTTTAAAATAAATCATGCATAAATGATATGAATAAACTATATATTTATTCATTAACTTAAAAGTACGATATCAATTGTCCTTTAATAATTAATTTCTCCATTATAGTTAACTTCCATAAAATAATATGTTCAAATACATTAAATTCATATGTATATAGAATGTGAATTAACCTTAGAATAACCCACTGGATTGTAAAACAAGTTTATTGATAAGGGAACATTCACCATGGAAATAAATAATGGTTGATATATAATTCACCAACACTTTATGGGGTTATTACCCCAAGATTAATCTAGGAAAAACTCATGTCCACCTATAGTATCCAAAGAGGGATGTATTTCTTGGAAATCAACAGAAAATATCTTTTACCAAAATTTCATGATGATATCTTATACATAATATTATAAATATGTTTTATAGTAAATATATCATATCTGAATCCCTCAAAAATCGTAAATTACTCGCAACATGTATCTTAAATGTTTTTATATACCACTGAATAAGTGATCATTATTAACTCATCAAACCTTAATTCCATTGTGTAATATTAAATAATCCTTAATAAGTAATATCTAATCCTATAAATCATGTAAAATATCTATTGATACCATCTATACCTCCCATGAAATCATTCTCCCTAATAAGATGTTAGAAACAAATAATTTACAATTTTACAGTTTATATACGTCTATGATTACAATATTTTTCCATCATTTACAATCTAAATAAAATTTATTTTATAGTTATAGAGTATTAAGAATAATACTAATTAATATATCTCAATTATTCTCATAAAATGGATAATTAATTTCCTCTCTATAATAAGTTAGTAAATCAATAATAGGTCTTTAACATTACCCAAAAATTCTCTACCAAATGAAATATTCAAGTCTCAATATATATAATAATTTCTTTCACAACTTGCGAAAATAAAAACACGAGGATGGGATGAGATCTATATTTTAGTAATGGTAAACATAAAAATAAAAAAAATGACATGAGATATATGACTCATAAAATTATATCATGATGAGAATGATAATTATCTTGAGAGCACATAATAATAAGATGATATCTTAAACACATGGAATAAAAAATGATCCTAACCTTTGAAAATTGGATAATATTAATGTAGAAACCATATAAACATGATACCATAGAGATATTATATTAATTAATCCCTCATCCATCAATATCATATTTAATGTATTACTCCCTATGGTACTATCATATTCCAAGAATTCAACCCTAGTATCTCATAATAGAATCATGATTACACCAAAATACTACACATATATTCACATGATACATTTCAATTACCCAATTCATTAGAGAACTTATATATATTTCCCTTGATAGTTTAAAATCATACATAATATTTCCCCATTATTTTAATCAATATATCATAAAACCTATAAGAAATAAAATGAGTTTTTTTTATCATTTTTATGTGACTAAATAATTAAGTATTTTTGGTTTTATCAACACAAATAACATGATAAAATCGTGACAATTAAATTGTTTTCTAATGTCATTAGGCATTAATCTAGTCAAATACCACTAAAAATGATTATTACACATATGGTATTTAAACTATGAAGTAAATTGATATATGATTTAGAAAAAAAATCTTCAATCAATATATATATTGTGAATCAATGTGAAAATGTTTCAATCATGTAATTGAAGTAATTTCATTTATAGAGGATAATAATTTGAAGAAAATTATTCTTATACAAGTAGATGGTTATATGTAAAAATTATGGATGAATAACATAGATATAAAAGGTAATTTATAATGATATCCATAAATATATGGATTATTTTTTAATTTTATGAATACCAATAATTAAGAAAAAAATAGATAATTAGTTTTTTTAGAACATTTAGTAATATTTATTTGAAAATAAGAATTTAATTTATCTTCTGCCTTTAAAAAAAATATTATTTATTGTACTATTAGAATGATACATTCATATATGAAAACCTAAAAATTTACAGAGTATATTCCTTAGAAAATGGCCATAGTGATGAAAATATATGTTCAGATATAAAAAAGAAAAATATATTGTTTTTGGTTGAAAACAACCCATACAGAAACATTTAAAACATTTCCTCTTATTTTGTTTACTAAAATTATAGTTTTTAAAAATTAAATTTTTAATTTTATTTCAATGAATGAATTATGAAACAAAAAAATATACTTTGGAATAAATATTTATTTAAAACTATTCTTACTGAAAATGTTTAATGAACATTAAAAAAATTTAGTGAAACCACAACATGAAAAGAATGTAATGAAATTTCATTTATAATCAGTGAAGTTAAAATTTAAGGTCATTGAGATAAAACAGTTTAAAATTATATATCACACTTTTTAAATGATAAATATTGACATGTAAGAATATTAACCAATGGAATGTATAATAGTTACTGTTACCAACATCATGCATTTATATGAGTATGTGTTTAATCAAAATAAAGAGAGTTATTATTCTCAGTGAAAAAAGAATTATAACATTTTAAAATATAATGGTATGAAATAGATTCATAGATGATAAAACAAAGACTGTTTTCCAACTCACGATAAAAATAACATGAGTCAATAAAACAACAATGAATAGAGTAAAATTCTAATCAAATCCATATAAGGAGGATAAAATTGAAAATAACCCTCAAATAACATTAATAAATTTTATTTAAAGATAAAATATCAATTATGAATATATAAACCCTATAAATTTAAATTTTCTCATAGATTAAAACATGGATGAACAAAGGGTGTCTGAGAGAGAAATCCCTTATAGATTACAAAAAATTATAAAAAATTACATTGATAAATGGAGATCATGAAATTGATGTTCAACTACATCATATTAAATATCCAACTCGTATTATATATGTGAATTTAAAAAACTTGTTTCATAAAAGATCATGTGTCTCAAAAAATTATGTTTTTAGATAAAATAGTAAACATGTTTCCCTACTAATTTGGATACAGAAATGTATTTGGATACAAAAAATGAAAATATTAATCTATTATTTCAAAAGCATATTCATACCTAAAAAAATTTATAATTTCATATAATGTTCTATAACTCTTTAGAAAATTAAGATTAGAAAATATTTTGGTTGTAGTGTTCTAAGAGGTCAAGGTGACATGATTCAAAACTTTGCAAATTTTTCTACTTTTTCAGGTTCTCCAATAGCAAGTCACAAGGATTATTGGAAATTATGAATTTCACCGGTAGGTCGGTAGTGGTGATCCATGATGGTAATTTGTGACGGTATGTTGTGACGGTGACTCCTGAGGGTGACATTCCCCATAGACGTTCGGTGGTGAGTCATATTGGTGAGTCGCGATGGTGATTCTTCCATAGGTATCTCATAATGGGGAGTCAAAATGTTCAGTCACACCTGTAGGTCACCAGTGGGGATTCTCGATGGTTATTTATGATAGAGACTCGAGATGGTGGGTTTTCCACTGGTTTCCTGTGATGGTCAGTCTCAATGGTCACTCACACTGATAGGTTGCCGGTAGTGAGTCGTGAATATGAGTCATTAATGTGACTCTTGATGGTGAGACACTGAGAGTAGCTCACCGAATGGTGAGTCACACTGGCGACTTGATTTGGTGACTCTCACCGGTGACTCAACCATTGGTGGGTCATTTCCAATAGTTTCTCAAACTTTTATATTTCATCTTCTTTATCCATTTTTGTCGTCTTTTTAATTATTTAGTTGACATAAAATGGGTTTAATACCATGTTTAATGGGTTTTGATCCATTTCATATCATATCTATATCTTCTTAAAATTTTGTGTTTCCATGACATCCAAACCACATGGTCATTGTCTTGATTAACCATTAATGGATTTTTTAAACTGATTCTCATGTTTATTGAGGATCTGTACTTATTGAATATGAGATATTCTTTTCATTGTGCACTTCTCCTTTACCATGATACAATATTTTTTCAAATACAATATTTTCTAATGATTCATTGGTTTGAGTTGTATCCCTTTAATTCTTTTTTCTATGGAGGCTTTTCATGGTTCATGAGCGCCCCCTACATTAATGAAATAAAGTTGTTTTGATCGCTTATTCTACCAATATGGTTTCCTTCATTCCTATTTTAACTATGCATCATGTGGGGTGGGAGTATCAATGTATCTGGATAACACAGTTGAATTATAAATAATGGAGATAATTAAACTGATAAGAATATATCTATAGGTTTTGGGGAATGTGATGTATGATCATAAGATATTATTTCTATTATTATAAATTTTTTGAATTAAATGGGCTATATACCAACCAAAAATCCTTTTAGTTTGGGGTTCTTGGTTACGCATATAATGCTTATGGGTTCATTTTTGTCTATTCTACATTAAAAAAATAAATGTAAATAGTTAACCATGTACACTCGGCTAATAAATGGATGCCCTAGGATCAAATTGTTAATGTGATAACCCCTTAATTAAAAAGTGGAAATTTAGTGAAGATTTCCATGTTAATTCTGAATACTCCTTGTCTTGGTTTGTGAGGAGGTGTGGTATATGTGGATTTGTTCTGACCTATGATGTAGTGGGATTTTGGGTATGGCTACGTGATGTGTGGTGGTTCGGGTGGTGTAATGGAATCTCATGTTGAGAGATTATTTGATAGTGGAATCTATGGGAAGTGTTGTAAAAAAGGGTGTGGAGTTATTTTTTTCTAGGTTCGGTTATTAGTTAGGGGGTTTTCTATATTGATAGGATGTATTGGGTAAAAGTACATGCAATTATGATGATGGAATTGGTTAGTGTGGGTAATTCTTTCAAATTTTCTCCAAGATTATCACGACAAAATCTTTACCTTATTAGTTGACGTATTTGTATGGTGTGAATTTAATGTGAAGCTACTTTGGTTTATCAAGATCTTTACCTTCTGAAATTAATATGACTGCGCTGACTATTTCTTTTATTCATAGTCTCATGGGTAGATATGGAATAAATGAATGAATTGTTTAATAAATAATGAGAATTGATTAAATAAATTGGTTGGGGGTATGTGTTGATTTTGTGGTTGGTTTTGTGGTTATGCATTTATAAGTGGCAGTAATGGTGGTATTGTGAGTTGATTTATTTTTTAAAACAAAATGTTTGGGCTTTAGTTTTTGGTATCATATATATATATATATATATACATGTATTTTCCCTTTTTATTACTATACACACCCTATATTATTTGAGAACTGTGTGAAAAACACCCACATTGACACGAGGGAGGGTGTCTTCCCTAAACATCTCCGTAGGAGGATGGATTTCTTGTTACCCACTCTTCCCTTATTTTTTTCTGTGTGGTGGTAGACCATGATTCTTCAAGAATTTAGTGATTTGTGAGGAGCATGTTTGTGCGAGAGATTTTTTTTCCCATCATTCATTAATATGATTTGGGTTGTGTTTTTTATGTGTATTTGGGATGATATGTGTTGTGTTTTACTAGGAATTTTCAGGATCTGGTGTAGTATGTGGAATAGGTGTCTACAGGAGGTAAGTGATGAGCTTTGTTTTCCCAGGTGGAAAGACTAGTTGTGAGGCTCAGGTGTGTGTGGGAGGGATGTGATAAACTTCTTTTTCCCAGGTGATAAGAAAATATATAAAGACAATGTGTGTGTATGTGGGTAGTGATGTCGTCCTATAGGAAGTGGTGGGAGAACCTTGACATTTGTTGTTAGGGTGTGAGTGAAGCTAATCAGTATAACTTTTTAGGTGCTATTGGGTTTTACAATTTTTCTCACATCAGAATAATTGTGCTTCTCTCACTTATGAAAGAGAGACAACGGTTTTTCCAACCTTTTATACTTGTTTGATCATCCAACATATATAATACAAATTTCAAGTTTTTGGGAGGATTCTGTTGACCATTCTTGACCTGACTATCTTAGAAATTGGGATAGTTGTTGTTTTGTTGCTTATTCATGCTTTTGATTTTTTACTTTGGAGATTCATGCTATTCATAATTTTTTAATTATAAACATGAATCTTCAATGGATTTTGGATTTTTTTATATATTTTACTTAAAGTTGTTTTGAGATTGACCATCTTATCTCCTGAACCTACTTTTGAATATAAAAATGGAAATGCCTCACAATTTTTGGGAATATATATACCCTTAATTCTAGTAACTGCCCAAAGTACTTCTAGATAGGAGACTTGGGGGTCATTATCTCCCTTCCTTCTATGATAGCTTAAGAGGTTAATATTTAGAGGGAGGGGTAATGATAGAATGGTATTAGTGGTAGGTTGAGAGATATGTTGGATTTTAGAGTTTTGATCAAAGAGGATTGCAGGGTTTTTTAGGGAAACAGTGTCGGGTGATCGTAGCTTGTGGGATAGGCTGGGGAACACCGTTTAGGACACGAGATTTTAGGGACTCCTTATGATAAGATGAAAGTACTCTAATCATACCAAACAACCAAGAGAGAATAAATCATTTTCAAGTTAGATAAACTATAAAAGGTAAATGAATCATAATGACTTGTGTTCTTATTTTAAATGCATTTTTTTAGAATTTTATATTAATAATGAGTTAATGGAGTTAAAATGAGCCATAAATAAAATTACCTACTACTCAGGCTTAGTAATTCCTTGTTTATCTCTTTCAAATTTGAAAAATAGTCATCGTTAACTTGTGGCTCAAGAAGTGGTGTCTCAATAGGACAATCTAGTTGATCGGTTTAGGGTTTATCTAGTATATGTGGATGACCTGTGGAAGATAAAATTATGTGATTTATAGAAAAAATTCTTGGGAAAGTACAAGGGATGTGTTTCAGAAATAGATATTGAGAGATAGATCGAGGATCTTGAGTTCACCTTTAGTTTGATTCAGTATCCGACCGAGAATTGGGATCCTTTCGTAGAAGTCAGGACATGGGGAAGTACATTTCAGTGGTGGATGTTGTATCTATGTGAAATTAAGGAGGAAAAAAGTTGTTGGTTGATTTTCAAAAATATTTTCGAACAAAATTACATTCATCGATCATGATTTTTGAGAAGTTATAGGAGTTACTCACCATCCATTTTAGGAATATGTTATTATGAAATATGGGGATTAGTTTCAAGGATGTCCTTCATTTTTCGCTGGATTTATTTCGGAATGGGGAGTCTCATTTGAGGGGCCTAGAGGAGGCACTTAGTCTTTCTATCAATTATGTGGTTTATCGCTTTAAATTATTGATGTACATCGATGTTCAAAAGAGGTGGAGATAATCGAGTGGATTCAATCACATAGAGGTTTACCGTGAGAGTGGATCCATTAGATATTGTTAATAGGTCAGGTTTCTAATGGTTGGTCTTCGGTTCTAAGGGATTTGTGGTTTCTTCGGACAAGGATTCAACCTCAGTAGTATATTTTTCGACATTCTAAACCTAGTGTGTTTTCATTGAACATGGGACAAAAGTGTTTTCTTTATAGATCCAGCTCGAAACTTCATAATTAGTGTCTAGTGGTTGTTCAAGCTAAGTTTAGTGGATGTGAACAGGTTTTACACCAGCCTCAGCAAGCGTTTCCATCTAGGCCATTTCCATAGCAGTGATAGAAGGATCATGCTCCACTGAGGGGAGATAGAGGGTGTAATGGATAACCTTAGGATGATCCTCAAGGACCTCATCTCGGGCGTGGTCATGGAGGTAGCTATTTACAAAGGGGAATAGGATATAGATGTGGAATGTTTCACATAGTATATGATATAGTTGTGGAAGGACCATAGATCATCAATGGTATGATCTGCTGGTCTAGTACCCCTTCATGTGCTTTGTTTGATTTAGGATATTCACACTCCACTATTACACCTATTATAGCCCATGCTCTGAGACTATATGTATAAATTATTCTCATCCCATGTTGTTGAGTATGCTAGTCAGAGGTCAGAAAAACTTGTTTGATGTGTGTCATGGATTTAGACTGATGATGGGACCACATCAGTGCCATGGGGATCTCTTCTTTCTATAGATGAAGCCATACAGTGTCATTCTTAGCATCAACTATTTGTATTCAATAGAAGCTATTGTTGACTACATATGGATATGATTAATGTTTTTTGGGATTGGATGGACATCACATGGATTTCATTGGAGAGTGGAGTTTTCAGGTGGACAGTTGGTTTGTGGAGCCTCATATTTCATTATTGGTTGAGATGTCGATGGACTTGTTAGATGCTGATATGATGGAGGTTATAGGATTTGTGAGGGTGTTCCTTAATTTTTTACCTAAGGAGGTTGCAAAGAAACCCCCTTGATATGTTCTTGAGTTTGGGATAGACCTAATGCCTGGTGCTTGTCTGATTTTTATTACATATTATAGGATTTAAGATTCTAAGATGTTAGAGTTGAAGATTCAGATATATTATATGATGAAGAAGGTCATTATCCACCCAACTGTGTCTCCGTGGGTTGCTCTAGTCATGTTCTCTAAAAATGAAGATGGTGGTATGAGGCTGTGAATAGCCAACTCGAGATTGAATCAGGTGATGTTTAAGAACCATTACCCTCTTCCAAGGATAGGAGATCATTTCGACTTGATAAGAGGGGAATTAAGGTTTTCTGTGATTGATATGTTGTCTAGATATCACCAGTTGAGGTTGAAATGGGGAGATGTCCTAAACACTAATTTTGGATTCAGTTATGGGATCTCTGAGTTCGTATTCATGCCATTTGGTGACATTAATGCACCATCCAAATTCATGGGGCTTATGAACTACATCTATTTTCAGTTCTTGGATAGGTACATCACCATATTCATCGATTAAATCCTGATTGTAAAAGGTGGATCATGTTGAGAATTTTATAACTGTATTATATGTTCTTTGACACAACCGGTTCTATTGAACGTTGTCCAAGTCTATGTTCTAGAGATGAGAGGTGAATTTCCTTAGTCATATAGTATCACTACAAAGTGTAGTAGTGGACCAGTCAAAGTTCGATTTAGTTTTCTCCTGGGAAGAACCCAATAATGTGTCATGCGTTTATAATTTTCTTGGTCTCGTAGTCTATTACAAGAGATTTGTTCTTGATTTATCTTTATTTGTAGCTCAGTTGATAACATTAACTAGGAATGATTGAGCTTTCTTATTGAGTGAGTAGTTCTAGGTAGAATTTTTCTATCTGATGGGGAATTTGGTTAGCACTCTTTTGTTTCAGTTTCTTGAATATGGAGTCATGTCTGAGGTCGTTTGGTGATGTATCCTATTTGGGTTTGGGATGTGTGAAAATGCTGTATTATGGAGTGTTCTATTATGAATCTATGTAGTTACATCCCCGGGAACATAACTATTCCACCCATGATCTATATATTTAAGTTCTCAGGTCAGTGCTGAAGTTGTTGTAGAATTACCTTGTTGGGGAGTGGTGTTTGGTCTTCATAAATTGCAAGATCTTTAAGTATATCATTTTTCTAGAGTGACTTATATTTTCCAAATTAGAGTTAGATCTAGTTTTTTCAGTAAAATGATTTTCAGAAATAATATAACTCAAGAACAAAAAAATGTAGTGTATGATGATTTGAGAAAAACGTTTTATAAGCAAGTTACTTGAATATTTTCAAACGTTTGGAAGGTAACGGTGGAGATAAAAGCCTTTCACTTGGATGTAATGGTGGAAAATAGTAGAGGTTGTTTGTTTTAGATGATAGTACAGTCTTATATAATCCATTAAGTAGAGGATTCCCATTGAAGATACTCAATGGCATAGGTGATGTGATATTTTGTTACCCATGGTGATGCTCCATATGTATGGTCATAGGATGATAAGAATCATATGTTGTTTTGTGTAAGTATGTATTTTCTAGTGGCAATGGGTGAGGGATTCTTCAATTACTTTCATACCTCTCCTTTGTTGTTGTATCATATAATTTCAATGATGTACAATTGATTGAGGATCCAATTATTTTGGCTTGGGATGAAATGACCATGGGATGTGTTTTGTGGAAAAATTTTCGTATTCTAGTATGAGATGACTAAGAATAAAGTTCCTCATGGTTTTTGAATTCAGTAAATATCCCTGAGTGGAAGTGTGATGACATCTCAATTAATTTCATCAAATGGTTTTCCAGAACATATAATGGTTGTGATGAAATATGGGAGATGGTGGATCAATTGATGAAACTGGCCCACTTCATATCAATCAAGGATTTGGGCATAGTATATATCTTACCCACGAGGTTTATAAATGAGTTTTTGTGGCTTCATGGAGTTCCAAAATCCGTTTTATCTGATTGGGATACATTTTTTACCACATGATTCTAGAGGGGATTTTATCGAGATTTTAAGACTCAGTTATGACTCAGCACTGCTATCCCCCTCAGACAGATTGGAATACACAACAAATTATTCCCACATTGGATGTTATGTTGCGAGAAATTATATTGGAAACTGGAGAATCTTGGGTATGAAACTTGAACCTGTTAGAGTTTTATTCAATAATATATATAACTCTTCCATTTTAATTGCTATGTTTGTAGCCTTGTACAAAAGATTTTGTCTCTCTACATTGTGCTGAATGGAGGTTAGGGAAACAACTATTCATGGACTGGATGTGGTGAAAAGCATGACTGATAAGGTTCATCTTGTTCTTGAGAAGTTGAAAATGGAACAAGAATGTCACAAGTCTTCTGTTGACCGTAATAGGAGGCCCTTGGAGATCGAGGTTGGGAAAAATGTGTTTTTGAAGGTTTCACCTCTGCGTGGGTAGAGGAGGTTTCAGAGATGTATGAAGCTGTCTTCTAGGTCTATTGGACTCTTCAAGGTGTGGGGAAGAGTTGGAAATGTGGAATATATGTTGGAACTACCACTATAGTTGGAGATGATCCACGACATCTTCCATATCTCCCAACACCATTAGTATCTTCATAATGACCCCCATTTCATTGACTGGGGATTTTTGGATATCGAGGATAACAAGATGTATGTGGATCATCCATTTAGATCCTGGATCATTTGGAGAAGGTGTTATGTGGCTGGACCATCCTCTTGGTTCACATGTTGTGGTGGCATTGTGGGATGGAGGAGAGTACATAGGAGCAATAATCGTAGATGAATGCCTTGCTCCCAAAGTTGTTTTGAGTTTTTCCATATTATGTTATAACATTTGATGTAATGTTTGAACATTGTTTGTTATGAAATGAGTTATTTCCTTATTCTATAATTTTTGATATTGTCATGTCACATGAAGAGGGGTGGACCCGATTCATAATTGCGAAACATTAATTGTGATGTGGTTGAACTTGTTCGAGAGAGTCAGTGCCACCTGGAGTAGATGTGACCTTGACATTGAGGATAGAATTCCCCAGTCCAGGTGTTTGGATAGTTCAGTTGTTATTCTTGAGTAGTGTATCTTCTGGTTAGTTGGGTTAGTAGATGTCGGTGGGGGTGGTCTTGGATGTCAATGTTTCACTACATATTTTATAAAATATATGGTGGTTTATTATATAACTATTATGCCTTCCACATTGTTTCAAGTTTGTAAATATCCTTTATTGGTCACTTATTCAGGGTTGTTCGAACACCTCATTTATTTCGGGTTTTGGTTTTGAAATCACTAGGGTGAGAATATTTTGATAGGTATATAATGTAATGAATCAGAGTTCTCCATCCCATTATATTATTAAAATACTATGGTTGAAATTTTCATGGATGTCAAGTTGACATGTTTCATCACATTGCATGTTTTTATAATTTTTCAGGTTCTCTAATGATAGGCCATGATGGTGAGTCTTGATGGTGCGTCATGACGGTGACTCCTGATGGTGACTCACACTAGTATGTCTCCAAAGGAGAGTCTAAATGGTAAGTAATGATGGTGACTCCCAATGGTGAGTCATTGACTGATATCTTTTGATGGTGAGTCACAATGGTCAATCGCACTGGTAGTTTTCTAGCAATGATCCATGATGTTGCATCGTCCACCGATAGCTCACGACGGTTATTTATAATGGTGACTCATACTGGTAGGCCTCCAGAGGTGATATGTTGTGGTGACTCATGGAAATGACTCCCAATAGTGAGTTGATGATAGTATCTCGCTGAATGGTGAATTTCATGGGTGTCTCCCATTGGTTACTCACAAGGGTGATTCACTCAATAGTTTTTCATTTTCAACAGTTTTTCAAAATACTAGATTTCTTCTAGTTTTTATAGTTTCTCTGCCTTTAAAAATTTCTTTGTCATAAAATGAGTTTAATACCATGTTTAATGGTTTCTGGAGTCATTTAAAATCACATATATATTCTAAAAAATGATTCTTCCCTTTACATCCAAACAATTTGGTCATGGTCATGATCCTCCTTTAATGCCTTTTAAAAACATTTCCCCCATTAATTTAGGAAATGGTCGTTGTAATGATTAGATATTATATTCCTTGTGTGCTTACACTCCTTCATGATACCAGATATCCAAAAAACATTTCTTGCATGAGGAGTCTTGAGTTTGAGTTTAATACCTCTGATTATATTTTTCTTGGAGGATTTTCTTGGTGTATTCACACCCCTTCATTGGTCCAATATGGAATTGTTGACTTCTTCTTTTTTCAAGTTGGTTCATTTTGTCTCTCTTTACTCAGTACACCATGTGGGGTGGGTGTATCAGTTTTCTTGATAACATAGTTGAATTAGAATTAACAATGACAATTAAACAATTATGAATTGATTTTCATGGTCTAGGTAATGTTATGTTTGGTCGTACTATTTCATCAATATTTTGATAAATTTTTTAAAATGTATATTTTATAGGACTACTAGAAATCATAGCTATTTGGGGTCCTTAGTTTTCCACAAAATTTCTATGGATGTATGTTTTTTACTCCTTGTTAGACTAATAAATGGAATTTGTTAACCATGAACACTCAGCTAATAAAATAGAGGTCCTTGGATGAAACTGTTTCATTGATAACCCCTAAACTAACAAGTGGAAACTAAGTGAGAAATTCCATGTTAAATATGAGTATGCCATGCATTTTTTCTCTAGTGGTGTGATGTGTGTGGTTTTTCTTTAACCTGAATTATAGTGGGGTTGTGGACATGGTTGTTTGATGTGGGGTGGTTTAGTTGGTGTAATGGAATCTCAGGGTAAGGTATTGTTTTATTGTGGAATAAATGTGAAGTTTTTGAAAACATGGGTTTTTGGTTATGTGTTTTTTGTCATGGTTGTGTGTTTGGGGTTTCCTATATTGAGAAGATGGATTGGGATGAATCAATTTGAACAATGATGATGGCAGTGGCTAGTGTTTATAATCCAACCAATGTTTCTCCATGAGAAGCAAGCAGAAAGTTTCACCCCATAGTTGGAGGTTGTTTTGTGATGTGACCTTAATGTGAATATACATAGCTTTATCAGGATCTTTACCTTCTTTAATTACTATGTCAATGATTACTAGTTCTTTTTTTCATATATTCATGAGTATATATTTAATCAATGAATTAATTATTTAATAAAAATGATAATTGGTTAAATGAATTGGTTGGGGGAGGTATAAGTAGAATTGTTGGATGGATGTGTGGTTGTTCATTTAGAGGTTGTTGAAATGGTGGTATTGTGGGTTTGTTGTTGGTTGAAAACCCATAGTTTGTTCTTGAGTGTTTGGTATGAGATATATATGTTTATATAGATAAGATGTATGTCCCTTTCTGATTTCTATACGCAACCAACCCTATTTGAGGATTACGTGCCTAACACCCCCATCATGATGGGGGAGGGTGTATTTCCCAAACAACTTGGTGGGAGGATGGTGGGATAGCCACTATCTCTTCACATCACCTTCTTTTTGGTAGTGGTATCCCAAGATTCTTTGGGTAAGTAGTGGTTTGTGAATCCTAGGTGTGTACGGGTGGGTTGTGTTTTCCCAGGATTCTTCTAAATGAAATTCCATGTTATTTCCTAGGTGTTTTTAGGATGTGGCATGGTGTGTATCCTAGCTATCTATAGTTGGGATGTGTTGAGAGTTGTTTTCCAAGGTGATGGGACTAGCTGTAAATCCCAGGTTTGTGCATCTTGGATGTGATGGACATTGTATTACCAAGTAATGGGACTAGTTGTGAGGCCCATGTTTGTGCAGGTGGGTTTTTACACGGTTATTTTGAAATACCTAGGAGTGCATGGATGATTTCTGTTAGAGTGTGAAAGTGGATAATGATTTGGAAAGAGGTACATGTTATCCGATATTCAATTTTCATACTATATTACATTACTTGACTTGCGTTATTTGGTGATTATGACTTGGTGAGTTTGGGGTGCCTAGTATATATTTTTAGGTGTTGTTGGGTATTGTTTTATTCTCACGGGAGAATTAGTATACTTATCCCACCTGTTCGAAATAGAATTTTGTTCTTCATTCTGATTATACTTTTATTCTCACCCTATGTATAAAAAATGTTTTTACATTTCAGGGATGATTACCTGGACTATACTGGATAGTAATAGCTCAATCGTTGGTATAGTTGTTGTGTCGATTCTTACCTTGATTTTTTATTTACTTCGGTGTTTCATTATAATCATAATATAATATATTAAACATGAATCTGGGATGGATTTTCAGATTTATTTATATATAATAAATGCAGTTTTTTTGGGATGGACCATCTTATCTCCCGATCTTGTATTTCAAAATAAAAAGGGAATACCTCAAATTTTGTGAGAATATATCTACCCTTTGTGCTAGTCTCCACCCCTGGTCTTATTGAAGGTGGCACTCAAGGGTGATTATCTCCCTTTCTTCATTATCATCTCTGGAGGGGCATCTTTAGAGGATGGGGGTTATGAAATTTATATCTATAATCATCAAGTTCATTTAAATTAGTTAGTTTTTCTAATATTCTCATAATGGAGGTTTTTAGTTTACAACCATTTTATTAGTTTTATAGGGGTGTGTCAATATTCCTTCCCATTTAAAATTTCATCAATATATATTCATTAATTTTAAAATAATATATAAATTTTTATTATTTTTTAGTTAAAAAGGTTCATCTATGGATACTTTAATCATTATCCTTGACTACAAAATATACCATGAATACTTTTCAGTGATTTTTAATCATGGAAGTGTATTTTTTAATTTACTAGTTAAATATCATTATACAATTTAAAAAATAATGAAAAACTAAATATTTACACACACACACGTATATATTTTTATATATATCATATTATATCATTTATTATTTTTATTATAATCATATATGTCATAATTTCATAGCATTGTTAAGGTATGTGGTCAACATAACAAAAACATGACTTTTACTTAACTCGATTAGTGAGTGTGGTTAACGGGTTGTTTATTTTGAAATAATATTAATATATTATTAAAAACATTAATTGTATTATATCTTTTTTATTTTTATCCATATTTGAGGATGTATAAAAATATTATTAATAACTATAAGTAAAATAAAAATTATTCATTGTGAAAGTTTTAGAATAAAAAATGTGTAATTCATTGTTACTCAATGAATGAAAGAAGTGAATGTGGAAATAGATAGATAATTTAATAATCATATATACATTATATAAATAAAATTTGTACATAAATTTCATATTAAATTCCATCCTTGAGGGTTGGTAATGAAAAAATGAAACCATAACTTTATGGTGGAAGTGATTTTTAGGCATGCACTAATGATGATTCTTGTTTTCATTAGTAGTTGGAAGAAAATAAAACAAAATTATCACATTATAATAATATTTTTTTAACACACTAATTATGATTACTGTATTTTTAAAAATTTATAATAAGAATGAAATATTTTAAAATATTTGATACCTATATTGACACCTTGAACTTCCTCTTGAAAAATTCTATTTCATTGTGGTACTTGGGATAATTTTTTAGAATTGGATAATTAATCAGGGTAATACAATTCAAGGAATCTAATTTTAAGTTTTTATTCTTTGAAAATTATAAATATTTTTTATTTTGTTAAATGGTTGTAAGTGATACCACTTTTTTAAGTGTGGAAGAAGGAATTTACCCTGGAAAATAATGGCAAGATTGGGTTAATATTGTAAAGGAATAAATATATGGAGATTTTTGTGAGGGAAGGTTGGTAAGACATATAGGTAATAGTTTAAAACTATTTCTTTCTAGAAGGTCTAATTTTTATTTAATCAATGGAAATTTCAATCCATTTAATATTAGTAATTTAAACACTTATTAATTTTATTTAAATATTAATCCAATAAATTATATTATTACTAATCAAAATAAGTCTACCCTTATAAAAAAAAGTCAAATTTATCATTCTGAATTTGGGCTCCATGTTTTATATTTCTCTAAAAAAATATGAGAATGTATGTTTTTAAATTAAACAAACATAACACATAGTTGTTTAAAAAAATATGTTTGTATACATTAGGCAGATATATACGATGAATTATTTAAGGTTATAATTTTCATGATAGTAGTCAATTTATTGTAATATATATTATGATTATGTGTTATTAAAATATCACTGTAACATAATTTTTAAAAAATATTATTTAAATAAAATAAAAGGTATAAAATAGTTTTCATTATTAGTGAAACCTATTACTTTAGTATTAAAAAAATCATCGGGGTTTTCTAGAAAAACAATAATATATTAAAATGTTTTATGATATTATGTAGTTTATTATTTTATAAAATAGTTTATTTTATGATAATCTAGGTGATTATTGTATGTTGATAAGTTCATGAGAATTATATTTTTTTGTAAAAACATCATTTTTGATAAAAAGATTAACATTTTCAAAAAAAATTAAAAAATTAATATTTTGTTTTTTAAATTAGAAATTCTAAAATATTTTTACTTTTATATAATTATATTTATATAAGTAATTTATTTTAATTTTTATAAAAATAAAAAACATAAGGATCAACTTTTTTTATTTAAAAAATAACTTCTTAAACATTAAGTATTTATAATTTTATTCCAAAATCATTTTCTTATTTTTTTATCATAAATATATGTTATATATTTTTATATTTATATATTATAAATTATTAATTAAATTTAATTATATATCATTACATTCATTTTAGTGTGCCCAATGAAAAATATCTATCATAGTATAATTTAAATGAAAATATACATATTGAAATCATTGGATGTTATAAAAACCACTTATGATTTGTCATGATACTATACCTAACAAATATTTTTATCTCCAAACCCTGAAAAGAACCCCAATTTCCAAAATCGATTTTCTGGAAACTATTTTAGTATTAAAAAACCATTGAAATATAAAAGGATCAAAAAAAATATTGTAATATATTTCCTAAATATTCATGTTCCATTATAGAAAGAAAATTTCAAAAATGGGAAATATTACTATAGTTAATTTTTATTACAATTAGGTAAATTTTGTAATGGTCTATAAATAAATACCATTTACAGCCCGTGAAATTTATATTTCAAAATAATATACTAAAATTGACATGAAAATATAGTGATATTCTCTATGAGCTGTTGTTAAATTATGTAAAAATATATTCACAAAAATAATTTGAACAATATTTAAACTATAAATTTATAGGGTAAGTAAATAAGAATTTCAATTATTTGGACGTAAAATAAAGAGGGAGTAAGAATTTCACATGGAATAAGAGATTTATAATGTTCCTCAACTTCATTTATTCTGTAAATAGGTATTATATGATTTATAGTTATGATATCACATTACATGTAATAATTTTTTAATCATTGAGAAGATCATATTTGATTAAGGATATGGTTCTATACACCATTAAAATTATGTCATATATAAAATTGAAATACATAATATTAGTGCTAAAACAATGAATGATCTTCTTTAGTCCCCTCCATGTACTTTGATGCATTGATTATGTTTTCACATTATTTAAAATATCAAAACATGACCAAAATTCTCTTATTAACTCTATAAAAATTTATGTTAATAAATATCAGTGTCTTGTTTATATTCCTATTAAATTTGAGATTAGTTATATAGAGTATTATGAACTTCCAAAAGGTTATATTTTCATTTTTATTGTTTTTTATTTTACTTTCTATATCTGAAAACATAATAAAAAATTATTGTCTCCCCATAATTTTGGAGTTGTTTTCCTATAAAAAAATATAACCTAAACCAATTCTAATATAATTTTTTATTTTTCTGTCATGGGGACATAAATAAAACTATATAATCAACAACCTATAAGGGGCACTTCACTTATCTAGGCCCTAAAAACTCCACCATGACATGGTTTTAGTATGTGTAGTGACTAGGAAGTACGATAATATTTTCCCACATACCATGATGAATAAAATCCATGCCCATAATCAACTATATTTTGGTTTAAAAAAATACTTATACATGTCATATAAATTTAAATAAACTATGTAATTTACGTGAACATAGATTATAGACCTTGGATTTTTTATCTTCAAACATAATATGATTTTATTCAATATTATGTGCATTATTTTTATAACAAAAACATGAGTCTATAAAAAAATTTATTCAATAACCACATGTAACATAATTAGTATTTATCCAAAAATTTATGTGCAAAATATTATCTATGAAAATAAACATGAATTTTTTTTTTGAAAAGTACAACATGGTTTTTTCTATTTTTTTATTCTTTTTTGTTTCTTCATCTCTATTTACACTCTTATAAATCCATTAGAAATTTGAAAAAAAACATGAAAGCACATGAAAAACTGATCAACTAATATTTGATGAAAATGGAAATAAAAATATCCCTTCCAGAATGTTATCTAAACAACCCAATATATGATATATATTTTTCTTGAGTTATTCTACCATTACCAAAAAAATTAATTTTGTATTCTCTATCTCCATGTTATTTGATTGATATATATATCCTTTTCCATACATTATTAATTAGGTCTTTTCTATCTCTCCGACTTTTCATTTGTTATCAATATTCATGAATCATGCTTTGAGTATGATTCCAACCTATAGATACTAACCAAACCTCTTGTATAAAATTATATATCCACAATATATACCTTCTATACACCTTTATTATCTCCCTATTTTATTTAGATTCCATATTCAATTCAATATGACTTAAAAATATATTATAATCCACTATAAGCACATATAAATTATTAAAATATGGTAAAAATATTAGTGAACACATTTTTTAGTTTTGGAAAACACTTTATCTTAAAAACATTGTAACTTTCTTGTAGTAATCTTAAATCAATGGTTCTAACATGAAATCTAAGAACATATACGTTACTAAAAACTATTATTTGAACAAAACATGTTCTGAATTCTTTTAAAAACATTTGATACATGATATCAATAAATTTCAACATTGAATATCACACAAAATTATTTAGATATATTATTTCACATTGGTGGTAACTCTTAATCCTCAAAAGTGATTAAACATACACTGTAAATATTTCTTCTTTTTGACTTCATGTATGTAATTAATATTGTGTCATAAAAAATATATAATATGTAGATTTTGTTTAAATTGGGAAATTTTATTTAGGGTTTTATGAAATGAACAATCTACTTATATAGAATTGTAATCCCAAATTAGAATTTTTTTATCCGCAAATTCATAGGACTAATATTTATTTTAATAGAAATAAATATAGAGAACCTAAATTTCATACTTAAATATCAGTTCTTATATGATAAATATTTAATATTAAACATTAAAATTGAATAGAACCTATAAATTTTTAGTTTAAATGGGAATTTGGATACATAAACTATTGGTTAATAAAATGCCTAAATCTGCACCCACACAGTTCTTCATAACTATGACTATTCTTAGAAAAATCAAAGATAAAACTTTTCTTCATATGATGGTAAAAAACATAATAGTGGGTGAACATAGATTTCTATAAAAGGTAAAAATGAAATATATCACTGATTATTTTAGAATAACATAGAAATAATGGGTATGAGAACATGATGTTATATTTTGAAAATGACTCCCAGTAATTAATAAATCCTAAACCTGAGTCGTGGAATATTTCATGGAATTTCACAAGATAATAATTTTAAAGGGGGATAAATAACATGATCCATCAAGGAATAACATTTAAAAAATATCATCTAATAATATTGTGGACAAAATTATTCCATAATAAAATACACTGAAATATTGTGTCAATGCTACCACAAAGACATTCAAAACATGTTAATTATGTACTAATTTCCTGAGTAACTATATTTGTCTTTGGATAACCTATCACATACAATATATTGGGCTTGGTATGACCTTATGTTCACTCCCAATTATCTAGAAATATATGAAATCCCTTGTAAAAATTGATCTCTTTGAAAATGGGTGTTAACCTATTAATTCGAGGGAAATACAATTCTTTGGACCACCTATTAAATAATTATAAATAAAATATATTTTTTCCATAAGATCTTATAAATTTTAATCATAAATTATCCAATTAAAAAATTGATTTCATTAATTTTTCATATTCATATCCATAAACCATCCATAGAAATAATAAATATATTATCATTGGGTAATTTACCATAAAATTCCTAAATAAAATGATAGATGAAAAATTCCTTTAAATGGTCACTAGAATATTTCATTAAGAAAAACAATTTTATATTTTTAAAAAATAATATATATATATAAATATTTTTCAAATAATATGGTAAACATTTTCATATATAATAACTTTGGAAACATGTAGTTAATTATTCAAATCATTTAGTTACCATGATAAGGGAAATTTAATCTCTGTTATGTACGTTAAAAAAATATAGCTTCCACATGTTTGGTAAAATTAAAAAGTAACTCATTTCGAAAATGGTAAGAAGATTTATTTTTAATAATTTTAAAAAATAAAACTTGTGTAAAATGAAATTAATAAATAATAGTTAAATATTATTATTTTGGAAAACCTTTTTAGAAATCATGAATATGAATTAAAAACTCTTATAGAAGAGATAAGTATTGTTGGTTTTCTATTAAAGTTATCATTTGGTATTAAAAAAATTAAATGTGAATAATATGAAAGTAAATAATAAACATTAAATAAATAAAAATAGGGGGACTAAAATCATGATATTTCATAAAATATATGTCAATAAATTTCATCATTATAAACTTAATCATAATAAATATCCATTAACAATGAGATTGTATAAGAAATCCCTTACCTCAGAGTAATATTGCATTAAATGGTATTTAAGATCATGTATACTAAATTTAATGTTTTTATAATTATTCAAATAACGAAATTCATTATTAATAATATCATATATGATAAACTTATAATAGTTCACCACTAATAAATTAATAATTCCATGTAAAAATTGTTGATATTGGGATTTTACTATATTGTTTCTTGTGAGAATTCATATTCTGTAGCTATAGTAATTGTAATTTTATCACTAATCCAACATATAAAATATATTATTTGTGATATCAATATAAATGATATTAATTATATATGTATTTTTATAATCATATATATAATTTAGATATATAAAATATAATTTCAACATTCACTGACCCAGAAGGTCATACGTACACATGAATGCTAATTTTACATTTCAAAATATGGGAAGAAAGAAATATAAATAATAATACACCTATAATGAATAAATATTATAACATAAATATCATATATATTATCTAATTCCATCCGTAGTTTTATACATTAATATAATTAAATATAAAAAATATTATTTCATCACTTCATAGTGGTGGTTGTCCACAAGTGTGCACTAGTTACGTTATATTTTTCCAATAAATGGGAAGGTCAGGAACTAGATCTGGTATTGTAATTTTATAAAAAATAATTATCTAATAAATATCATATATTATCATTATGAGCATCTTGATAACCATCCTTGATGTAATGTGGTGGATGATGAATTATATCATTATGTCGAGTTGGTAGTCCACACGTGTGAACGAGCGATTCATTCACCTCCCATTTGATGAAAAAGATGGTAGAGAATTGTAGTTCCATAATCCTAAGAACATTTATATATTTATATTAATTATATTATTATAATATGATTTATAACGTATATTTATAACAGTTATATGTAAGGACCAGACCTTAAGAATTACAAATTCTAGTGAATTTGATCTAGCTTTTACTTTCATACAATACTAAAGATTATTTCATTTTAGAGTTTAATAAAATTTTAAAATCATCATACATATTAATTCCATACATTACAAGTGGAAACTTATACTGAGTATGAATTTTTTCTACAGAAAAATTAAAATAAAAACTAGTTTCTTTTCATGAAAAATCATTATAATCTTCATATTTAGCCAATACTTATCCCTAATATTCAACGAAACCATTAAAATCATTTTAAAGCTTTTCATTGGGAAAAAAATATCAGTAAGGGTCATGAGATGAATAAATATGTTATTTTAGTGAAAAATAAAAAATTTCATGTAATGATAACTTTTACCTTCAATGTTTTATGGGTGTACGAAATAATACATTTTCGCATGACAAACACCCAAAAAAAATTTACAATGAATAACTTTTGAACACAAAGAATGAAATTAAAAAACCATTTTTTAAACATATAGAATGAAATTAATAAAAATATTATAAACCACTTGAAATTAGAAAAACCATATGGATGACCTGTGATATAATTCTCTAAAAAAGATAATCAATATTGAAGGCTTAGAACAAATATTATAAGGATCACCCTTTTTATAATATATATTAGATTCACCGGTGATAAATAATGGGGACAAAACCTTTATATAATATTTATAGAGATTACATGTGAACAATATTGGTGTTCATTCCATCGTATAAGATGTATCAATCTCACCTAGGTGCTATAATTGGGCTCAACCCTTCGTACAAATAGTATTGAGCTCGCCCATGATTTATAAAACTCATGTACCATTTAATCAATATAACATGTTATGAATTAACCTTTCCGTCATAAAACCCACTTAATAACTATTTAAAACCAAAATAAATCCATATTTGGATATCAAAATATAAATTTCTTTTAAAAATAACTTTTAGCATTAAACTTATTCCCACGTAATAATGAATAACATTTATTTTTGAAAACTATAGAAACATATAACGATAAAATCAAATAATTGAATAATTATAATGGTGGGAAAATACAATAAATATTTATGAGAAAAAATTAACACATTCCATTAATCTATTGTAAAAAATAGTTAAATTAAAAATTGTAAATAGTGTTTTTAATGAAATTATCTGACCTTGAGTCAGACAATTATTATGTGTTATTTATCATCCTAAAAAATAAAATTTTGATATATTTATAATTTCATGATATTTTTATTTATATTTAATATTCATTTTATATCACTTATTAATAATTGGTAAAAATTACATATTTATTTAATTCCACATCAGATTTTTTGATGATATTTGGTTCATGTGTAAAAAATAATCACGATAATATGACAATGGTGAAAAAGTTCATCATTCTTTCATCTATAGAATAGTAACCATGAAAAAAATAAAATTTTTATATATAAATTATAAATTTAAATCTATATATTAATGACATTTATAAAAAATGAGTGATGTTACTATCATAGAGATACAAGGTCGTTTGTACGCATGAGTGACGTTTCCATATGGAAACGATCATTATAGAAAGAAGGTAAGTATTTTTTATCTTCCCTAAATTATCATACTATCATAAATATCATATTAATTATTTATATTAACTCACACACAAACAAAAAAACACATAATCAAACATATATATTTATATATATCATTTATGTGATTTTGGTAATGAAAAAAAATCATATCACATTGTGGAGGTCGAAGTCCACACGTACGCACAAAAGATGTTATAACTTTGTTATGCATGGAATGTTATGAAATAAAATGTTATATTAAATTTTGATAATGATAAAAAATTAAGGAATATCCTATATAACCATTAATTAAATTTTTAGAATTCATCAATGATATTTGGAGTTTCAAGAAGAATTACATTTCTTTGTGAGGTTGTAGTCCACCGTACACATGAATGATAAATTATTTTCCCATTTTTGGTAAGTGGAGATTAATATCGTTTATTAAAATTCATAATTTAAACTATTTATATTTAGGATAATGTTTATTTTATTTTATAATATTTGAATAAATTTTTAAGGATATGGAATAAGAAAGCAAACATTGAAACATTTATAAAAATTATACGTCTTCTTTGGAAATCATCTTTTTTGTAACACATTAAGACCATTAAATTTAATATTTATCCTAAAAAACTATAAAAATAGAACAGAGATTATAAGAATTTATTTGGGATGGGATTGGAATAACCAAATGGATTATTAAGTGCGATGTAATGAGAAGAATATATATAACTTTTTATAGCAGAAGAAATGTGAGCTCTATAATTTCTTGAAAATATTAAATTAATATAAATTAATTATAAAAAAAATAATTGAGTTATTTAAAATATAAGATTAATCTGGATAAATTTTTTTTTCATATAATAAAAATTATATAATTTTTTTCGATATTTATATCCTTATATTTTTGTTTTAACCCATATTTAATATATTTAACTCTAAATGTGGCATCATGGATTTTTAATCATTGAGGGCTAAAACTTTTACTATAAAATGATAAAAGACCCACAAATGAACATTGGTATATAAATTAAACTAATCACAATAAATTGTCTTCATTTAGTATTTTTAGGCTTTTTATATCATTTCATAAACTATTATTTACTATAAAATATAAAAAAATGTAAATTTTAATTACTATTTGCTACATTGATTTAATAATGTCAAAATACCACTTAAAATTAGATTAAAATATTTAATATATCAAAATAATTTCAATTTAATCTATAAAAATAATTTATAACATTCTTTTTTTTCAACCAATGATTATTTTACTAATGTTAATATCATTTATTTGATATTTCCATTAATTAAATAATTATGGTATTTGTGTTGGGAAATCATGTAAGTTAATTATTTCATTATGAAATGAAAACAATTAATTACAACTATTAATTTAAAAGTATTATCTTTCCGAATACTGTTTATAGTCAAACATAACCTCTGGATTACACCATAAAAAATATTATATTTTTGAAAAAGAATATTGTGACATGTTGGGATTTTCATTACATTAAATACTATATAGGTCATAATTTCATATAAGTGGACCTAAAAGGGAATAAATTAAACCCTTGGATGGATATTTCTTGGATATACTCATCTAATATTATTTAGTTGATTTTCATGTAATATGATATTTATTATCATTTTATTATTAACCTAGATTAACAAATTTACCCTTTATTGTGGTAATAAGAATTACTATGCTTTTTATTCATCTTGTAAAAAGGAAACTATTTATTAAATATGTAACAACTAATTAATTATATGGAAAACATTATTCCAAATTCAAAATAGATGATTTTAATAATATTATTTAAAATTAAACTGACAAAACGAAAATAACAAGAGTTTATTGGAAAAATTCTCTTTTAAATACGTAATGTATTACAATAAATTCAAGTAAGCATCCATTTAAAAATCTATGACTATATTATTTTAAATCATAATTATCTAATTAAAATTTATAACATTCATAAGATAATTTTACCTTGTTAGTACCTTAATATAAAATATATTTTTTTTTTTAAAGAATATTTTTCATTTTTCCATACAAAATTAATATTTTTAGAAAACACTCAAAAAATAATCCTGTAATAAAATTGAATTGATGATATAAAAAATAAAATTTACTTTTTCAGAATAAAATTACATATTATTAAAATTAAATTTCGAAATATAATTTTATAAGAGATGAATTTCATAAAATAATTTTATTTTTGAATTTAAGAATTACATAATATATTTATGAAGAATATAAAAACATAATCTAGGAATTATTAAAAAATTTAAAATTATTTATTCTTTCATTACTATGATTTTTACATTATACACACTTTAGAAATTATTTGGTCTCTATTTTGAGATTGTTCTTGTAAGTTTGGTTTGGATTTTTAAAATACCTTTGTTGAAATCAGATATCATAAAAAAGATGAATAAAACTTGCACAATATTAGAGAGAAAAGAGAATTAAAAAGTTTATCTAGAGTTATAAATACATGGTTTCCTTGTATTAAAACATAATTAGTAATTGAAACATTGATATAGGTGAAAGGTATAATTTCCAAAGACTGACATAGAGTTATAAATAACAAGATCATAAGAAATCTAACCATTATAATGTAATAAATAAGTTACAGGATAAAAGGAAATTGGTGTCATGGTAATAAAATTGAAAATGTAAGTTTTCTTATAGGAATACTTCTTCAATATTTGGTTAATTAATTTAATTTCTAGTACATGGACATTAATAAATAAATTTACATGACAATATGAACTTTATTGTTTACAAAATTTCATCCATAATCTCATTTTTTTCTTTAATTAACGAGTATTGTGGTTGAATTAATTTTTTTCACTTATATATCACTAGAAAAAAATTCTATGGATTAGAAAATCCATAAAATAATTTTAATAACTATATATTATATTTATAAAATTTCCAAAACCAAATTAGTTTGTTCTAGATAAGACAATTCGAAAAAATTAAGAAACTATTTAACAGAAAAACATCCTTAATCACTATAATTCAAAATTAATACCTAATGATAAACATATATCAATTAAAGATAAGTATCCATAAAATCCCCAAAAAAATTCTACAGTAATATTAAAATAGAAAAAATAAAAAGTATTAGATCACATTTGTTTCCTTGATAAATTTAACATTTATCTCCCAAAAAAATATCAATGACTCATAATGTTTCATACCAAAAAGTTAATTTCAAAAATAATATAATATATAATATATTATAGTAATTTATATAAATAACCCAAATAAAAATAATCCATAATGAAATATAATATGATTCCAACTGATAATTCATCCTGAATTATTCAAATAAAAATCATATAGTATCATATAATGATCCCACAATAGTTTGATTCTTCCAATATAACATAGATCACCAATTTAATTTATGATAAAACATATGATACCGAATTGAAAAAACCCATAACTACCTCAATATCATAGATCTTATATACCAAAATATCTACCATTACATTTAATCATATTTCAACTAAATGTAAATGGATTCTTTTTCAAATATCATTTTCAATAAAACCAAAAAACCCCAAGGATTTTATTACAATAAATTTATTTGAAAACACTCTTAATCATTTTTTTCATCAACCACATATAACCTTACATATATTCCCATGACTATGAAGTTATGGTCGATCATAAACTTCTAAACCCACGATGGTATTCTAAACTCTTCATAATACCAAACCTAAACAAATCCAAATCTATAAAGTTATCTACATCGAACTATTTTACCTACCATAGGGACTCTGGCTTCAGATTTACATATTCCAATTTCTTTCAGCTAGAATTTTATTTCTTAAAATCATGAGGTTATTTTCAATTTTTAGTTTTAGAGAATTATGACAATCACTTGTGATGTAATCCCATATATTATGATGGAAACTTATATTGAGTATCTATTTTCCCTCAAAAAAACTTTTAAAAATAAAAAATGTTTTATTATCATGTAAAATCATCAATATTTTCATCGTTACCTTATAATTATTCCAAATATAAAATAAAATATGTGAAATATATATTCAATATGTTGTTTGAGCAAAAAAGGATTAATAAGGGAAATAAATAGAATAATTATTTTAGTCTAGTAAAAAATATTAAAACCCTTATAATTTTTACCTTAATGTTCATTGTTCTATAAGTATATGAAATTAAATACTTCAACCTAAAAAATTAACCGTATTTTTTAAAATAGATCCATGGAAAACCACAATAATAAAAACACCATTTTGTAAACAAATAGAATCATAATCATACAAGTATTTTGAAATCATTGCAATTGAAATAACCCTACTGGTGACATCCGATATAATTCTCTAGGGAACATAATCATTATACAATGTATTGGAGTGCTATAATGGGGATCAGACTTCATATAGGTAATATAGATCTCATCCATGAGATAAAATGTGGCTCAACCCAGTATATAAGCAATATCAGGCTCATATGTGAGCAATGAAGGGGCTCAACTCACTGTATAAGTTGTACCGAGCTTACCTGCGAGCTATAATGGTGATCAACACATCGTATTAACTGTATTCTGCTAAAAATGATCTATAATTATCATGTACCATATCATGAATTAAATATTTTAAATGTTTCCTAATTTTTATTATAAAACCATTTGAAAACTATTTCAAACACACATTTAATATGAAACAACCATTTTATTTTAAAATTTACTTTAAACATATAAAAAGTGAATATGCAAAAAACAAACAATTTTTTTAAAATAATATTTTAATATTTTAAAGGAAACATTAAAAAAATGAGGTGTTATGGTAGTATTAAAATATTCACATTCCCTCTAAGTTAAAATAATACATTCATTTAGAATTTTATTTAAAATAGTTTAAAGAGGAACTATAAATGTTGGTTTTTTAAAAAGTAAATTTCATTGATTCTCACATATAGTATAAATTATTTGTCATATAAAATAATAAATTATGTTAATTATAATTTTCTTCAAGAAATTTTCATGTTCATTATTCTCTTTATATAACTTATTACATGTTATAACAATTACATAATAATTTTTGTTCACATTGAATGTCTTGAAAATATATAAATCATAAGTCTAAAATGACTTCAATAATTTCAAAATGGTCAATATGGTCACAATTTAATCATATAAAAAACACAATCATGAAATGATTTTCACTTTTATGCATCAATTATACTTATAAGTACAATCATAAAAAATGGTTATTAAAAATAAAAAATGTTACAATCAAAGATACGATAGACCACACTTATGTACGAGTAGGAAATCAATTTTCAATGATCATTATTTAAAGATGTTATATGTTATTTTATTTTTTAATAATCATAATAATATAATAAATATCTTATTTATTCTTCAAATATACTTATATATATCATTCATGTGATATGGTGATGAAAAACAAATAAAATCTCTTTGTGGAGGTGGTAATCTGCACGCAGGCACGAACGATGTCATCATTTTTCTATGAAATAAAATAGAAGAATGTAAATGATGTATTTATTTTTAAGAATGAAAAAATGTAACTAATATAATTTATAATTATTAATTTCATAATTATAATCAAACCATGATAGAGGGTGATGAAAATGAATTGCATTAGTTTGGAATGGGTAGTCCAATATACACACAAACGATGAATTATTTTCCCCTTTGATGGAATTGTATATAGATATAGGTCATTAAGCTAATAAAATAATGGATAATTTTATGTAACATTCGGGTTTTGTTAGTTTATCACCGTAGATGATTTTTTTGGATGTCAAATAATAAACAAAACTAAAACAAGTAGATAAAAAAACACATATTATTTGTAAAAACACATATTATTAATATATTATAACCACTAAGGATGGTGTTTTACCTAAAAACATCTCTTTAATGAAGGTAGTGATTATAGGAAGGTAATTGGGATTGTATTTTCTAAACCCAATGGGGTTTTATGTGTTTTTAAATTAGAATAATAGGTTTTAATATTGAAGATATGGATGTGGAAGCCTGGGAATTCCATAAATTATAAAACTAATTTAAATTAATTCTCAATTAAAAATGGATCCTTGGATAGTTATTTATATGGTAAGATGATTATAGTATGAGAAAATCCATTAAAAATTTAATCAAATCAGTTTAAACTATATTTATACAACTACCATTGGTTTTAACCTTGTATTTAACCTCATTAACTCTGGCCATGACAACATTGATTTTTACTCATTGAGGGTTAATATAGATAATATAAAATTAAATATAAATAGTAAAGGTACCTTGTTTGATATTTTAAACCTTATCCAAATAAATTGTCAAAATATAATATTTTTAGGTATTTCATTTCATTTAATACAATATTATTTACAAAAAATATCATGAATGTCAATTTTATAAACTATTAATTACGTTAATTTTAATAATAACAAGGAAAAACAAAAATATTTATAATGTTATTTAACATATTAATAAAATGTATAATTAATCAATAATATTTAATGATAATGTTATTTATCTCAATTTATATTTATTATAATATTATAATATCAGTTAATTGATTTTATAGATTTATTAAATAATTATTACTTCTCTAATGTGAAAGAATTTAAATTAAATATTTTTTTTCTAAAATTTGAAAACAAATTATCATTATGACTTTAAATGTTTCTTATTTTCATATAAAATTTATAGTTGAATATATGTTTTGGATAACTCAATATTAAAAATATTACACTTATTAAAAACAAGAGTGTGACAGGTTTAATTTTAATTATATAAAATACTACAAAGGTCATAATCTCACACATGTATCCCCAAAAGATCATATATTTGAATATTAGATGACTATAATCGATATATACTCACCAAATAAGATATATTAATGTTTATTATTATTTAACAATTCGTATCATCTTATTCATAACATAAATTACCAGATTTACCCATTATTGTGGTTATAAAAATTATGAAGGTTACTATTTAACTGGTCTAAAACTAATATGAAAAAATTGTCTAATTTATTACACACTGATTCTAAACATGGAATCCATGGTTCTAAATTCAAAAAATGGAAGCTGGAAATTTTATTTTAAAATTTAACTAGAAAAATGAAATGAGAAATAGTTTTAAATAATGCATTTTTATATATAGTATGATTTTATAAAAAATTCAAGTACAAAAACAATTTACAATAATAATTAAACTATTTTTAATATAAATAAACTATTGAAAATTTTAAACTAATAAAATTCAAAACATCCCCATGTAAAAATTTTAAAATATAATTTTTTTTTCAATAAAAATCACTATTTTTTATATTCATGAAAAATGAATACTTTCAGAAAATTCCCAAATATTCCTCCTAAAATAATTTTAAAATTATAAATTAAAAAAGGAAATTAATTTAGTATAACTAAAATTATATTATTTCAAATTATTATTTTAAATAAACTATAATAAATTATGATTTTGATTAGACAATGTTCTTTTTTTAAGAAATATTTAAAAAATTATAATGAATATAACTATATAATTGAAGAATAATAATAAATATTAAAATTATTTATTCTATCATAAACTAGGTTGTTAATGTTGAATAAGAAATAAATTAAAATTTATTAGGCACATAGAAGAAATCTTACCTAATATGAATCATGTAGGCACTTACTCAAGGACCCTTGGAATTGTATAGGGAGATTAAAAAAACTCTATAAAATGTATAGTAATGTTTATAAGACAATGGGATAAGTTTTAATCTAAATTGATTTCTTAAAGTGGTGTAAATTAAAGAGAAAAGTGGTTTCCATTAATAAGGGATGTAAATGACAAACATGGAGTTAATAAAAAAATTAAAATATAATTATTTCATTCTTCTCCCAAATACTTCAAAATGGTCATAGACTATAATAATATGTTTATACGATAGGAATATCATTGGGATAAAAAATTTAGATATCTTTTTATAATATTATAATCTTTATATTTTGATTGAAACCATTGTATAAATAATTTTTATCATAACCATGATAATGACGTTTTAAAATTAATATGTTATAATTTTACAGATCTATTAATAATTGTATAATAAAAACACAATGTATGAATATATAACCATATATAATCATTCTTATACTATTTTATAATTTTTTAATAATTTAGAAATATGTTTTGATTGTAAAATAAAATTAATATTTTTTATAGACAATTCACAACATTTAATTTTTTAAAACAAAATGAAAGAAATATATTTTTAATACAAAAAACAAAAACCTCGCTAAAAATATATATAAATCATTAAAATTTGTTGAAAACCACAATTTAATATTTTTTACAATAAATAATATTTAAATAGTTTGTTTCACATTTTAATTAATCGAGTAAATACTATGTTGGTTTTGTGTAGTAATTTTAGGTATCTATATATTAAAAAATAGAAAAAAAATAATACATCCATAAAATAATTAATCAGTCAAATGAAAATTCAAAGCTAAACTTATCAACTTTTTATTAATAGTTTTTAATTTTAAGAGATAATAAATTAAATAGAGTTACATTTTTCATTTATTCATTTATTAAATTTACATAAATGAAATATAAAAGAAAAATGGAACATATGTCCATATATTTGATAAATGGATATATATTTCCAAAATCCACTCATCAAATAGAATAAAGTTAAGTGTTTGGGTTGATTTTTAGAACCTACCTAATGGGATTACTAATATTTTACTTATTTTACACTAACTGAGGTGAAAAATATGTTCGAAGGATACAATACTTAATTAACAAAAATAAAAAAAAGTTATATCATTACAAAATATTATCCTCATAATTATCAATATGGTATCAATTTTACCAATGTTCTATTTCTTCATATGGTTGAAATTCAATTTAAAATTATGTTTCAATGGAGTCAAATTACGTATTTTATAAAATTGAATTATCAATAATAAGAAAATATAAATCCATATCATGTTCCTCAAAAAAAATTATATGGGTGATAAAATAATTAATTGAAATTTTAATTTATATATATTATTAATTTCATTCACAAATAGTGAATAATTCAATATATAACATAACACATTTTTCACAAGAAAATAATTATTTAAGAGAAATATCTTTTAATTTATAATTATCATTATTTTCATTTTGAATCATTAGAAATCCTAAAAATTCATTATATATATATGTAAACGATAACTTTTCACAATTTATTTAGTTCTATTCATACTCACTAATTCAATGGCTCCACGATAACTATTACATTAAATAATAATATTTCAATAGAATAAAATGGTTTGTTTATACTCTATGTTTCACATAATGGGATCTATCAATGAAATAAAATTAATTTATATAGATATATAAATCATTAAATATCGTGGTGTTAGATTTCCCCCCCCCCCACTAAAATTATTTTCTCACTAGAATTTCATTTACCAGGATACAAAAAAATGAGGATAACTAATTTTCATCACATTCTATGTTTCACCTATTTCATATTAAAATATATTATTCCTCTATCGAACATTAATATGGTGAGTGGTGTTATTTTTTACAACATTATCATTATGATAATATATTTATAAAAATATTTCTTTATAGATTTCAATAATGTTTTTTAGCATCATTTATCTTTCAACTATGCACAACCCAAATATCCTATTGAATTGATCTAAATTTCTCTTCAATTTAATTAGATAGATTAGTTTATATTATATATTTATTTATCCAAATTCATTCTAGAAAAAAGTTTTTTATAATATTTTATATTAATGGATTCATAAGGATCCATCTGAATACCCAAGTGAGAGATATTATTGTATTATAACTCAACTAGAGGAATTAGCCAATACAACCCACCCATAAAATCTATAGAACAATATCTTAGCATATCCCTTAGGATTTTAAGATTTTCCTTAGAATTTTCATCTTGCAATGGATGATAAAAAGTTCTCAAACTCAACTCTACATCCATAGACTAATGAATACTTCTCTATAACATTTAAGTAAACCTTGAATCTACTCCATGAAAAATTTCACCTTAATTGATGAATATTCTATAAATATGATACATAGAGAAATCGTCTCTGATATCAATGAACTATGAACGCATCATAAGGGGGTTTACTACAACTCAAATAGCATTATAACATTTATATATTTTGATTAGTCTAACAATAAAACATAGTTATATTCATATTTATAGTATTATATGGGAAATTTTGGAAACATCCCCTTATACTTATTTCAATTATACATACTATAATATAATACCAAGAGTCAAGATACAAACTCTATGGTATTTATTTTCATGTCATCCCCCCAGAAATACACATTTAGATATCTATAAATAATTAAAAATCTTTGATCACTAGAAAAAGAATAACTATTAGTTGCATAAAATAGCTCCTTCATAAAATTTGGTATGAAATTAACACATACACAATTTCTAAACCATATAATTGTATCACAATCGATGCTAATATGAGGAATATCTCTCACATTCTATTTTAACACTAAATATTTCATCTTTTCCACTTTATTAATCACATGGATAGATGGTTGAACATTCATTTTAGAATTATTACATTTCTCCCATTACATCATGATTTCTTGATCTATCCATAGATAATTCAAAATTATTGGATCTTTTGGTAATCCTAATCATATAATAAATATCATGGTACATTCCACAAAAAAATTACCACATTTTTGAATTTTACAAGGTGGTAATTTATTGATCGATAATTATAATTAATCAACTCTAACTATATTCTCATATATATATATATTTATTTATTTATTTAATTGAATATATAAAAAAAAATTATGATTAATATACATATTATACCATTCTCTAAAAAGTCAAAAACTTATATAATTAATGAAAAAATTCCCATTACTAACCTTAAATGAAGAGTTTGGTTAAATTTTCAGTGAAACATCAATTTTCATTACAAATAATCTAATTACATATCATTCGGTAGAAGGATGTATCCCAATACATTCTTTAATGATTCACTATATTATAGAAAACCTTGTTCACTATTTTCTGATTTTTAATTATTTAATTGAATTAAATTATTATAAACATCAATGAAATTTTATTCACATTAATCTATCAAAAGATCGGGGATCTATTACTAGTTACTATTCATATAGGATTAGATTAAAATGGAAAATTATCCACAATGAATCAATAATGTCTTTACAAGACAATAAAACTTCTGATCTCTCTCATAGTGGTTGGCCTAGGCTAATGTATTTATGAAGAATATAACAACATAATCTAGGAATTATTAAAAAAATTAAAATTATTTATTCTTTCATTACAAAAATTTTTAAATTATACACCATTTTAGAAATTATGTGGTCTCTATTTTTATATTGTTGTTGTTAGTTTGGGTTTGGATTTTTAAAATACCTTTGTTGAAATCAAACATCATAAAAACGATGAATAAAACTTGCAAAAGATAAGAGAGAAAAGGGAATTAAAAAATTTATCTAGGGATATAAATACTTGGTTTCCATGTATTAAAACATAATTATTAAGTGAAAACATTGATATAGATGAATGGGATAATTTCCAATGATAGACATAGAGTTATAAATAACATGATCATTGGAAATCTAACCATTATAATGTAATAAATATGTTACGGGATTAAAGGAAATTGATGTCATGGTAATAAAATTGAAAATTTAAGTTTTTTTATAGGAATACTTCTCCAATATTTTGGTAATTAATTTAATTTCTAGTACATGAACATTAATAAATACACTTACATGACAATATGAACTTTATTGTTTACTAAATTTCATCCATGATCTCATTTTTTCTTTAATTAACAAGTATTTAAGATGAATTAATTTTTTTCACTTTTATATCACTAGAGAAAAAATCTATGGATTAGAAAATCCATTAATTAATTTTAATAACTATATATTATATTTATAAAATTAACAAAACCAAATTAGTTTGTTCAAGATAAGATAATTCGAAAAAAATTAATAAACCATTTAACAGAAAAACATCCCTAATCACCAGAATTCAAAATTAATACCTAATGTTAAACATTTTTTAAATAAAAGTATATATCCTTAAAAATCCCCAAAAAATTCTACAGTAATATTAAAATAAGAAAAATAAAAACGATTAGATCACATTTCTTTCCTTGATAAATTTAACATTTATCTCCCAAAACAACATCAATCACTCGTAATGTTTCATACCAATAAGTTAATTTCAAAAATAATATAATATCTAATATATTATAGTCATTTATATAAATAACCCAAATAAACATAATCCATAATAAAATCTAATATGGTTCCAATAGATAATTCATCCTGAATTATTCTAATAAAAATAAAATAGTATCATAAAATGATCCCACAATATTGAGATTCATCCGATATAACATTGATCACCAATTAAATTTCTGATAAAACATATGATACAGAATTGAAAAAACCCATAACTACCTAAAAATCATAGATCTTATATACCAAAATATCTACCATTACATTTAATCATATTTAATCCAAATGTAAATGGATTCTTTTTCAAATATCTTTTTCAATAAAACCTCATAAACCCCAAGGGTTTTATTACAATAAATGTATTTGAAAACACTCTTAATCATGTTTTTCATCCACCACATATAACCTTAAATATATTTCAATGACAATGAAGTTATATTCAATCATAAACTTATAAACCCATGATGGTATTTATAACTCTTCATAATAGCAAACCTAAAAAAACCAAATCTATAAAGTTATCTACATCGACCTATTTTACCAACCATAGGGAAATTGGCTTTAGATTTATATATTCTAAATTCTTTCAGCTAGAATTCTATTTTATAAAATCATGAGGTTATTTTCAATGTTTAGTTTTACATAATTACGACAAACACTTGTGATGTAATCCAATACATTATGATGGAAACTTATATTGAGTATGTATTTTCCCTTAAAAACTTCTTAAAATAATACATGTTTTATTTTCATGTAAAATCATTGATATTTTCATTGTTACCTTATAATTATTCCATATATAAAATAAAATATGTGAAATATATATTCAATATGTTGTATGAGCACAAAAGGATCTAGAAGGGAAATAAATATAATAATTCTGTTAATTTAGTAAAAAATATTAAAACCCTTGAATGTTTAACTTAATCTTCATTGTTCTATGAGCGTATGAAATTAAATACTTCAACCTAAATAAACTAACCGTATTTTTTAAAATAGAACCATTGAAAACCAAAACAAGAATAAAACCATTTTGTAAACTAAGAAACTCATAATCATACAACTATTTTGAAATCTTTGAAATTGAAATAACCATACTGGTGACATCCGATATAATTCTCTAGGGAATATAATCATAATACAAAATATTGGAGTGCTATAATGGGGATCACACTTCATATAGGTAATATAGATCTCACCCATGAGATAAAAATGGGCTCAACCGATTATATAAGAAATATCAGCCTCACATGTGAGCTATGATGTGGCTCAACTCCCTGTATAAGTTGTACTGGGCTTACCTGTGAGCTATAATGGTGATCAACACATCATATTACCTGTATTCTGCTAAAAAAGATCTATAATTATCAGGTAACATATCACAAATTAAATATTTTATCTTTCCAAATTTTTATTATAAAACACTTTGAATACTATTTCAAACACACATTTAATATGAAAAAACCATTTTATTTTAAAATTCACTTTAAATATATAAAAATTTCACATGTAAAAAACAAACATATTTTTAAAAAAATAACATTTTAATATTTTAAAGGAAACTTAAAATAAATGAGTTGTTATGATAGTATTAAAAAATTCTCATTCCCTCTAAGTTAAAATAATACAGCCATTTAGAATTTTATTTAAAATAGTTTAAAGAGGATCTATAAATGTGGTTTTTTTAAAAAGTAAAATTCATTGAGTCTCCCACATAACATACATTCTATTTCATATATAATAATAAATTATGTAAAATATAATTTTTTCAAGACATAATCATGTTTATTATTCTTTTTATATAACTTATTACATGTTATAACACTTACTTAATATTTTTTGTTCACATTGAATGTCTTGAAAATATTCAAATCATAAGTCCAAAATGACTTCAATAATTTCAAAATCGTCAGTAAGGTCACAATTCTATCATATAAAAAAACACAATCATGAAATGATTTTTACTTTTATACATCAATTATACTTATAAGTACAATCATAAAAAATGGTTATTAAAAATTAACAATGTTACAATGAAATATACGATAGACCATACTTATGTATGAGTAAGAAATCCATTTTCAATGATCATTATTTAAAGATGTTATGTGTTATTTTATTTTTAAATAATTATAAGAATATAACAAATATCTTATTTATTCTTCAAATATACTTATATATATCATTCATTTGATATGGTGATGAAAAAAAAATAACATTTCTTTGTGGAGGTGGTAATCTGCACGTACGCACGAACGATCTCATCATTTTTATATATAATAAAATAGAAGAATGTAAATTATGTATTTCATTTTGGGAATGAAAAAAATGTAACTAATATAATTTATAATTATTTATTTAATAATTATAATTAAACCATGATAGATGGTGATGAAAATGAATTGCATCATTTTGTGAATGGGTATTCCATTTTACACACGAATGATAAATTATTTTCCCATTTGATGGAATTGTATATGGATATAGGTCATTACAGTAATACAATAATAGAGAATTTTATGTAAGATTCTGGGTTTATTAGTTTATCATGGTTGATGATTTTTTTTTGTCAAAGAAGAAACAAAACTAAAACTAGTAGATAAAAACAACACATATTATTTGTAAAACCACTTTTTATTAACATATTAAAACAAATAATGATTGTGTTTTACCTAAAAAAGACATCTTTAATGAAGGTAGTGATTACAGGAAGGTAATTGGGATTGTATTTTCTAAACCCAATGGGGTTTTAAGTGTTTTGAAATTAGAATAATAGGTTTCACTTTTGATGATATGGATGTGGATGTCTAGGAATTCAAAAAATTATAAAACTAATATAAATTAATTCTCAATTAAAAATGGATCCTCATATAGTTATTTATATGGTAAGATGATTATAGTATGATATAATCCATTAAAAATTTAATCAAACCAGTTTAAAATATATTTATTCAACTACTATTGGTTTTAACACCGTATTTAACCTCATTAACTCTGGCCATGACAACATTGATTTTTACTCATTGAGGGTTAATATATATAATATAAAACTAAATATAACTATTAAATGTACCTTGTTTGATATTTTAAACCTTATCCTAATAAATTGTCAAAATATAATATTTTTAGGTATCTCATTTCATTTAATACAATATTATTTACTAAAAAATATCAATAATTTCCATTTTAAGAACTATTAATTACATTAATTTTAATAATAACAAGAAAAGGCACAAAATTATATAATGTTTTTTAACATGTTAATAAAATGTATAATTCATTAATAATATTCAATGATAATGTTATTTATCTCAATTTATATTTATTATAATATTATAATATCATTTAATTGAATTTATTGATTTATTAAATAATTATTACTTCTCTGATGTGAAAGAATTTAAATTAAATATATTTTTTTCTAAAATTTGAAAACAAATTAACATTCTGACTTTAAATATTTTTTATTTTCATATAAAGTTTGTAGTTGAATATATATTTTGGATAACTCAATATTAAAAATATTAAACTTATTTAAAACAAGAGCGTGACGGGTTTCATTTTAATTATGTAAAATACTACCGAGGTCTTAATCACACACATGTAGCCTCAAAAGATCATATATTTGAACATTAGATGACTATGATCAATATATACCCACCAAATAAGATATATTAATGTTTTTTATTATTTAAAAATTATTATCATCTTATTCATAACATAATTTACCAGATTTACCCTCTATTGTGGTTGTAAAAATTACGAAGGTTACTATTTACCTGGTCTAAAAATAAAATGCAAAAATTGTCTAACTTTTTACACACTGATTCTAAATATGGAATCCATGGTTCTAAATTTGAAACATAGAAGCTGGAAATTTTAATTTAAAATTCAATGAGAAATAGTTTTAAAAAATACATTTTATATATAGAATGATTTTATAAAAAATTCATGTAAAAAACAAAATAGAATAATAATTAAACTATTTTTAATATAAATTAACTATTAAATTTTAAACTCATAAAATTCAAAACAACCCCATGTAAAAATTTTAAAATATAATTGTTTTTTAATAAAAATCCCAATTTTTAATATTCATGGAAAAAATGAATACTTTAAAAAAAAATCCCAAATATTCCTCCTAGTGTATTTTTTAAATTATGAATTAAAAAATGAATTTAATTTAGTAAAATTAAAATTTTTTTATTTTTAGTTTATATTATAAATAAACTATAATAAATAATGAGTTTGATTAGACAATGTTCTTTTTTAAAGAAATATGTAAAAAATTATAATGAATATAACTATATAATTCAAGAATAATAATAAATATTAAAATTATTTATTCTATTATAAACTATGTTGATATAGTTGAATAAGAAATAAATTATATGATATTTGGAACATAGAAGATATCTTCTCCAATATAAATCCTTTAGGCACTTACTCAAGGACCCTTGGAATTGTATATGGACATTAAAATAAACTCTAGAAAATGTATAGTAATATTTATAAGACAATTGGATCAGTTTTAATCTAAATTGATTTCTTAAATTGGGGTGAAATAAAAATAAAAGTGGTGTCCATTAATAAGGGATGTAAATGACAAACATGAATTTACTAAAAAAATTAAAATATAACAATTTCATTCTTAACCCAAATACTTCAAAATGGTCATAGACTACAATATTATGTTTATACGATAATAATATCATTGGGATAAAAAATATAGATATATTTTTATAACATTATAATCTTTATATTTTGATTCAAACCATTGTATAAACAGTTATTATCATAAACATGATAATGATGTTGTAAAATAAATGTGTTATAATTTTACAGATCTATTAATAATTTAATAATAAAATCACAATGTATAAATATCTAACCATATATAATCATACATGTACTATTTTATAAGTATTTTAATAATTTAGTAATATATTATGATTGTAAAATAAAATTAAAATCTTTTTATAAACAATTCACAAAATTTAATTTTTTAAAACAAAATGAAAAAAATATAATTTTAATACAAAAAACTAAAACCTCACTAAAATTATATATAAATCATTGAAATTTGTTGAAAACCATAATTTACTATTTTTTACAATAAATAATTTTTAAATAATTTGTTTTACTTTTCAATTAATCGAGTAAATCCAATGTCGGTTTTTTGTAATAATTTTAGTTATCTAAATATTGAAAAAAATTAAAAACAAATAATTCATCCATAAAATAATTAATCAATAAAATAAAAATTAAAAGCTGAACTTATCATCTTTTTATTAATAGTTTTTAATTTTAAGAGATAATAAATTCAAGAGAGTTAAATTTTTCATTTATTCATTTATTAAATTAACTTAAATGAAATATAAAAGAAAAATGGAACATGTGGACATATATTTGATAAATAGATATATATTTCCAAACTCCACTCATAAAATAGAATAAAGTTAAGTGTTTGGGTTGGTTTTCAGAACCTACCTAATGGGATTACCCAGATTTTACTTATTTTACACTAACTGAGGTGAAAAATATATACCAAGGATACAATACATAATTACCAAAAATAAAAATGGTATATCATTACAACATTTTATCCTCATAATCATCAATATGGTATCTATTTTAACAATATTATATTTCTTCATATAGTAGAAATTCAATTTAAAATTATGTTTCGATGGCAAAATATTATGTATTTTAGAAAAGTGAGTTATCCATAAAAAAAATATAAATCCATATCATGTTCCTAAAAAATTAGATGGGTGATAAAATAATTAATTGAAATTTTAATTTATATATATTATTAACGACATTCACAAATAGTGAATAATTTAATATATAATAAAAACACATTTTTCACAAGAAAATAATTATTTAAGAGAAATATATTTAATTTATAATTATCATTATTTTCATTTTGAATCATTAGAAATCAAAAAAATTATTTTTGTATATATGTAAAGGATACATTTTTCACAATTTATTTAGTTCTATTCATACTCACTAATTCAATGGCTCCACGATAACTATTACATTAAATAATAATATTTTAATAGAATAACATGGTTTGTTTATACTCTATGTTTCACATAATGGGATATATAAATGAAATAAAATTAATTTATAGAGATATATAAATCATTAAATATCATGGTGTTACATTTACCCCCCCCCCACCTAAAATGAATTTATCTCTAGAATTTCATTTACCATGATACAAAAAATGAGGATAAGTAATTTTAATCACATTATATGTTTCACACATTTCATATTAAAATATATTATTCCTCTAAATAACATTAATATGATGAGGGGTATTGTTTTTTATAACCTTATCATTATGATAATTTATTTATAAAAATATTTCTTTATATTAATTATCATCCTCATGTGGTAAAATCTTAGATATCAGTATATTTAAATGATCAAGTATATACATTATTAGGAAAGATACATGGAACACATAATGACTATGAGAAATGATTGTTAGAATCACAAAGTGTTATTCTCGAATCCCCAATCGACCAGGAATATCGAAGGAGCCACTATACATAGATAATATATTTCACATCATTTCGAATCTCATAGCCTTCATTCATGGAGAAGTTGTTATGAATATATTTTCCCCAACATCTAATTATTGATTTCATTAATGATTTTTAGTATCATTTATCTATCGACTATGCACTCCCCAAATATCTTATTGAATAGATCTGAATTTCTCATCATTTTAATCAGTTAGATTAGTTTCCATTATATATTTATTTATCCAAATTCATTCTAGAAAAAAGTTATTTATAATCTTTTCTTTTAAGGGATTCATAAGGATCCATATGAATACCAAAGTGAAAGATGTTATTGTATGATAACTCAACTAGAGGAAATATCCAATACAACCCACCCATTAAATATATAGAACAATATCTCAGCATATCCCTTTGGATTTTAAGATTTACCTTATAATTTTCATCATACAATGGATGATAAAAAGTACTCAAACTCAACTCTACTTCCATAGACTAACAAATACTTATCTATAACAATTAGTTAAACCTTGAATCTCTATATGAGGGAATATTTTTTTATACTACATGAAACATTTACACTTCATTGATGAATATTCTAGAATTTTGATACAGATAGAAATTGTCTCTGATGTCAATGAACTATGAAAACTTCATAAGGGGATTAATTACAACTCAAATAGCATTATAAAATGTTTATATTTTCATGATTTTAACAAACAAACATAGTTATTTTCATATTTATAGTATTATATGGGAAATTTAGGAAACATCCCCTTATACTTATATCAATTATACATACTGTAATAAAATACCAAGCATCAAGATACAAACTCTATGGTATTTATTTTCATGTTATCCCCTAGAAAGACACATTCAGATATCTATAAATAATTAAAACTCTTTGATCAGTAGAGAAATATGAACTATTAGTTGCATAAAATAGCTCCTTCATAAAATTTGTTATGAAATGAACACATACAAAATTTATAAACCATATAATTCTATCACAATCAATACTAATCTAAGGAATAACTCTCACATTCTATTTTAACACTAAATATTTCTTCTTTTCCACTTTAATAATCACATGGATAGATTGTTGAACATTAATTTTAAGATTATTAAATTTCTCCCATTACATCATGATTTCTTGATCTATCCATAGAAAATGAAAAATTATTGGATATTTTGGTAATACTAATCATATAATAGATTTCATGGTACATTACACAAAAAATTACCACATTTTTGAATTTTACAAGGTGGTAATTAATTGATCAATAATTATAATTAATCAACTCTAACTATATTCTGATGTATATATATATATATATATTTAAGTGAATATATACAAAAAAAATTATGATCGATATATATATTATACCATTCTCTAAAAAGTCAATAACTTATATAATTAATGGAAAAATTTACATTGCTAACCCAAAATGGGGATTTTGGTTAAATTTTCAGTTAAACATCAATTTTCATTAAGAATAATCTACTTACATATCATTCTCCAGGAGGATGTATCCCAATACATTCTTTAAGGCTTCACTATATTATAGAAAATCTTGTTCACTATTTGCTGATATTTAAAAGTTAATTTGAATTAAATTATTATAAACCTCAATGAAGATTTATTCACATTAATCTATCAAAGGATCGGTGATCTATTACTAGTTACCATTCATATAGGATTAGACAACAATGAAAAATTATCCATAATGAATCAATAATATATTTATAAGCTAAGAAAACTTCTGATCTCTCTCATAGTGGTTTTCCTTGGCTAATGTATTTATAAAGAATATAACTACATAATATAGGTATTATTAAAAAAATTAAAATTATTTATTCTTTGATTACTAATATTTTTTCATTAAACACCCATTTGGAAATTATGTGGTCTCGATTTTGAGATTGTTCTTGTTAGTTTGGGTTTTGATTTTTAAAATACCTTTGTTGAAATCAGACATCATAAAAAAGATGAATAAAACTTGCACAAGATAAGAGAGAAAAGGGAATTAAAAAGTTTATCAAGGGTGATAAATACCTATTTTCCATGTATTAAAACATAATTAGTAAGTGAAAACATTGATATATATGAAAGGGATAATTTCCAAAGACCAGCATAGAGTTATAAATAAAATGATCATGGTAAATCTTACCATTATAATGTAATAAATATGTTACAGGATAAAATGAAATTGGTGTCATGGTAAAAAAATTGAAAATGTGTGTTTTTTTATAGGAATACTTCTCCAATATTTGGGTGATTAATTTAATTTCTAGTACATGAAAATTAATAAATATACATACATGGAAATATGATCTTTATTGTTTACTAAATTTCATCCATGATCTCATTTTTTTTAATTAATGAGTATTGAAGTTAAATTAATTTTTGTCACTTTTATATCACTAGAAACAAATTCTATGGATTAGAAAATCCATAACATAATTTTAATAATTATATATTATATTTATAAAATTACCAAAACCAAATTAGTTTGTTCTAGATAAGACAATTCGAGAAAATTAAGAAACCATTTAACATAAAAACATCCTTAATCACAAGAATTAATAATTAATACCTAATGTTAATGATATATAAATTAAAGATAAGTGTCCTTAAAAATACCCAAAAAAAATCTAGTGTAATATTAAAATATAAAAAATAAAAAGGATTAGATCCCATTTCTTTCCTTGATAAATTTAACATTTATCTCCCAAAACAACATCAATCTCTCATAATGTATCATACCAAAAAGTTAGCTTCAAAAATAAAATAATATCTAATATATTATAGTAATTTATATAAATAACCAAAATAAACATAATCCATAATAAAATCTAATATGATTAAAATAGATAATTCATCCTGAATTATTCAATTAAAAATCAAATAGTATCATATAATGATCCCACAATAGTGAGATTCTTCTAATATAACAATGATCACCAATTCAATTTCTGATAAAACATATGATAACAAATTGAAAAAACCCATAACTACTTTAAAATCATAGATCTTATATACCAAAATATATACCATTACATTTAATAATATTTCAACCAAATGTAAATGGATTCTTTTTCAAATATTATTTTCAATAAAAACTCAAAAACCCCAAAGGTTTTATTGCTATAATTGAATTTGAAAACACTATTAATCATTTTTTTCATCCACCAAATATTACCTTAAAGAGATTCCCATGACTATGAAGTTATGGTCAATCATAAACTTGTAAACTCGTGATGGTATTCTTAACTCTTCATAATACCAAACCTAGAAAATCCAAATATTTAAAGTATCTACATCGACCTATTTTACCAATTTTTGGGACTTTGGCATCAGATTTACATATTCCAATTTCTTTCAGCTATAATTATATTTCTTAAAATCCTGAGGTTATTTTTAATTTTTAGTTTTAGAGAATTATGACAATCACTTTTGATGTAATCCCATACATTATGATGGAAACTTATATTGAGTACCTATTTTCCCTCAAAAAAACTTTTGAAAATAAAACTTGTTTTATTTTCATGTAAAATAATTATTATTTTCATCGTTACATTATAATGTTTCCAAATATAAAACAAAATATGTGAAATATATATTAAATATATTGTGTGAGCACAAAAGGATCGATATGGGAAGTAAATAGAATGATTTTGTTAGTCAAGTAAAAAATATTAAAACCCTTGTAATGTTTACCTTAATCTTTATTTTTCTATGAGTGTATGAAATTAAATACTTAAACCTAAAAAAATTAACCGTTTTTTTAAATAAAACCATTAAAAACCACAACAAGAAAAAAAAAACCATTTTTTAAACTAAGAGAATCATAATAATACAAATATTTTTAGATGTTTGTAATTGAAATAACCATAATGGTGACATCTGATATAATTCTCTATAGAACATAATCATTATCCAATGTATTGGAGTGCTATAATGGGGATCACACTTCATATAGGTAATATATATCTCACCCATGAGATAAAATGTGGCTCAACCTAGTATATAAGCAATATCAGGCTCACATGTGAACTATGAAGGGGATCAACTCACTGTATAAGGTGTATCAGGATTACCTGTGAGCTATAATGGTGATCAACACATCGTATCAGCTTTATACTGATAAAAATGATCCATATTTATCAAGTACTATATCACAAATTAAATAGTTTTTGTTTCCAAATTTTTATTATAAAACCCTTTGAAAACTATTTCAAACACACATTTAACATGAAACACCCATTTTATTTTAAAATTCAATTCAAACATATAAAAATTGAACATGTCAAAAAAAAATTAAAAATAATATTTTAATATTATTAATAAAACATAAAATAAATGAGGTGTTATGATAGTATTAAAATATGAAAATTCCCTCTAAGTTAACATAATACATTCATTTAGAATTCTATTTAAAATATTTTAAAGAGTAACTATAGAAGTGGGTTTTTAAAAAAGTAAATTTCATTGAGTCTCACACATAACATATATTCTTTGTCATATATAATAATAAATTGTGTTAATTATAATTTTCTTCAAGACATTTTCTTGTTTATTATTCTTTTTATATAACTTATTACATGTTATAACAATTAATTAATAATCTGTGTTCACATTGAATGTCTTGAAAATATTCAAATCATAAGTCTAAAATGACTTCAATAATTTCAAAATGGTCAATAAGGTCACAATTTTATCATATAAAAAAACAAATTCATGAAATGATTTTCAATTTTATGCATCAATTATACTTATAAGTACAATCATAAAAATGGTTATTAAAAATAAACAATTTTACAATCAAAGATACGATAGACCATACTTATGTATGAGTAAGAAATTCATTTTCAATGATCATTATTTAAAGATGTTATGTGTTATTTTAATTTTAAATAATTATAATAATATAATTAATACCTTATTTATTCTTCAAATATACTTATATATATCATTCATGTGATATGGTGATGAAAAAAATAACATCTCTTTGTGGAGGTGGTAATATGCACGTACGCACGAACGATGTCATCATATTTCTATGAAATAATATAGAATAATGTAAATGATGTATTTATTTTTATGAATGAAAAAAATGTAACTAATATCATTTATAATTATTAATTTCATAATTATAATCAAACCATGATAGATGGTGATGAAAATGAATTACATCAGTTTGTGAATGGGTAGTCCACTATACACACGAACGATGAATTATTTTCCCATTTGATGGAATTGTATTTGGATATAGATCATTACACTAATAAAATAATAGATAATATTATGTATGATTATGGTTTTATTAGTTTATCATGGTTTATGATTTTTTTTGGATGTTAAAGTAGAAACAAAACTAAAACAATTTGATAAAAACAACACATAATATTTGTAAAACCACATTTCATTAACATATTAAAACAAATAAGGATGGTTTTTTACCTAAAAAGACCTCTTTAATGAAGGTAGATATTATAGGATGGAAATTGGGATTGAATTTTCTAAAACCAATGGGGTTTTAAGTGTTTATAAATTAGAATAATAGGTTTCAATTTTGATGATATGGATGTAGAAGCCTTGGAATTCCATAAATTATAATACTAATATAAATTAATTCTCAATTAAAAATGGATCCTCGGATAGTTATTTATATGGTACGATGATTATAGTATGATATAATCCATTAAAAACTTAATCAAACCAGTTTAAACTATATTTATACAACTACAATTGGTTTTAACCCCGTATTTAACCTCATTAACTCTAGCCATGACAACATTGATTTTTACTGATTGAGGGTTAATATAGATAATATAAAATTAAATATAACTATTAAATGTACCTTGTTTGATATTTTATAACTTATCCAAATCAATTGTCAAAATATAATATTTTTAGGTATTTAATTTCATTTAATACAATATTATTTAATAAAAAGTATCATGAATGTCAATTTTAAGAACCATTAATTACATTAATTTTAATAATAACAAGATAAAGCAAAAAATTATATAATTTTATTTAACATATTAATAAACTGTAGAATTCATCAATAATATTCAATGATAATGTTATTTATCTCAATTTATATTTATTATAACATTATAATATCATTTAATTAATTTTATAGATTGATTAAATAATTATTACTTCTCTGATGTGAATGAATTTAAATTAATTATATTTTTTTTATAAAATTTGAAAACAAATTATCATTATGAATTTAAATATTTTTTTTTCATATGAAATTTATAGTCGAATATATCTTTTATATAACCCAATATTAAAAATATTACACTTATTAAAAACAAGAGTGTGACAGGTTTCATTTTAATTATGTAAAATACTACAAAGGTCGTAATCTCACACATGTAGCCCCAAAAGATGATATATTTGAACATTAGATGACTATGATCGATATATACTCACCAAATAAGATATATTAATTTTTACTATTATTTAACAATTCTTATCATCTTATTCATAACCTAAATTACCAGATTTACGCTTTATTGTGGTCATAAAAATGACAAAGGATACTATTTATCTGTTCTAAAAATGAAATGAAAAAATTGTCTAATTTTTTACACACTGATTCTAAATATGGAATCCATGGTCCTAATTTCAAAAAATAGAAGCTGGAAATTTTAATTGAAAATTCAACTAAAAAATCCAATGATAAATAGTTTTAAAAAATGCATTTTTATATATAGTATGATTTTATAAAAAATTCAAGTACAAAAACAATTTTGAATAATAATTAAACTATTATTAATATAAATTGACTATCGAAAATTTAACACTAATAAAATTCATAACATCCACATGTAGAAATTTTAAAATATAATTGTTTTTTCAATAAAAATCACAATTTTTAATTTTTATGAAACAATTAATACATTTAGAAAATTCCAAAATATTCCTATTAAAATAATTTTTAAATTATGAATTAAAAAAGTAAATTAATTTATTAGAACTAAAATTATATTATTTCTAATTAATATTTTAAATGAACTATAATAAATAATTAGTTTGATTAGACAATGTTCTTTTTTTAAGAAATATGTAAAAAAGTATAATGAATATAACTATATAATTCAAGAATAATAATAAATATTAAAATTATTTATTCTATCATAAACTAGGTTGTTATAGTTGAATCAGAAATAAATTAAAAGATATTAGGCACATAGAAGATATCTTCTCCTATATGAATCATTTAGGCACTTACTCAAGGACCCTTGGAATTGTATAAGAAGATTAAAATAAACTCTAAAAAATGTATAGTAATGTTTATAAGAAAATTGGATAAGTTTTAATCTAAATAGATTTCATAAAGTGGTGTAAATGAAAGAGAAAAGTGGTGTCCATTAATAAGGGATGTTAATGACAAACATGGAGTTACTAAAAAAATTAAAATATAACTATTTCATTCTCATCCCAAATTCTTCAAAATGGTCATAGACTACAATAATATGATTATACAATGAGAATATCATTGGGATAAAAAATTTAAATATCTTTTTATAACATTCTAATCATTATATTTTTATTCAAATCGTTGTATAAACAATTATTATCATAACCATGATAATGACGTTGTAAAATTAATGTGTTATAATTTTACAAATCTATTAATAACTGAATAATAAAATTACAATGTATGAATATCTAACTATACATAATCATACTTGTACTATTTTATAATTTTTGTAATAATTTAGTAATATATTTTTAATGTAAAATAAAATTAATATCTTTTTATATACAATTCACAAAATTTAATTTTTTAAAACAAAATGAAAAAATATAATTTTAATAAGAAAAACTAAAACCGCGCTAAAATGATATATATATCATTAAAATTTGTTGAAACCCATAATTTACTATTTTTTACAATAAATAATTTTTAAATAGTTTGTTTCACTTTTCTATTAATCGAGTAAATCCTATGTCGGTTTTCTGTAATAATTTTAGGTATCTATATATTCAAAAAGAATAGAAAACAAATAATACTTCCATAAAATAATTAATCAATCAAATAAAAATTCAATGTTGAAGTTATCATCTTTTTATTATTAGTTTTTAATTTTAAGAGATAATAAATTCAAGAGAGTTACATTTTTTATTTATTCATTTATTAAATTAACATAAATGAAATATAAAAGAAAAATGTAATATGTCGCCATATATTTGATAAATGGATATATATTTCCAAACTCCACTCATCAAAGAGAATAAAGTTAAGTGTTTGGGTTGATTTTCAGAACCTACCTAATGGGATTACCCATATTTTACTTATTTTACACTAACTGAGGTGAAAAATATGTACCAAGGATACAATACATAATTACCAAAAATTAAAAAAGTATATCATTACAAAATTTTATCCTCATAATTATCGATATGGTATCCATTTTACCAATATTCTATTTCTTCATATGGTAGAAATTCAATTTCAAATTATGTGTCAATGGTGACAAATTACGTATTTTAGATAACTGAATTATCAATAATAAAAAAATATAAATCCATATCATGTTCCTCAAAAAAATAGATGGGTGATAAAATAATTAATTAAAATTTTATTTTATATATATTATTAATGCCATTCACAAATATTGAATAATGTAATATATAATAAAAACACTTTTTCACAAGAAAATAATTATTAAAGAGAAATATATTTTACTTTATAATTATCATTATTTTCATTTTGAATCATTAGAAATCCAAAAAATTAATTTTGTATATATGTAAACGATACATTTTTCACAATTTATTTAGTTCTATTCATACTCACTAATTCAATAGATCCACGATAACTATTACATTAAATAATAATATTTCATTAGAATAACATGGTTTGTTTATACTCTATGTTTCACATAATGGGATCTATCAATGAAATAAAATTAATTTATAGAGGTATATAAATCATTAAATATCATGATGTTACATTTACCCCCCCCCCCCACCCCACTAAAATGAATTTCTCTCTATAATTTCATTTACCATGATACAAACAAATGAGGATAACTAATTTTCATCACATTCTATGTTTCACACATTTCCTATTAAAATATATTATTCCTCTAAAGAACATTAATATGGTGAGTGGTGTTGTTTTTTATAACATTATCATTATAATAATTTATTTATAAAAATATTTCATTATATGAATTATCATTATCATGTAGTAAAACCTCAGACTTCAGTATATTCAAAGTATCGAGTATATACTTTATTAGAAAATATACATGGAACACTTCATGACCATGAGAAATGATTTTTAGAATCACCATGATTTATTCTGGAATCCTCAATCGACCCGGAATACCGAAGGAGCCACTATACATAGATAATATACTTCACATCATTTCGAATCTCATATCCTTCATTCATGGAGATGTTCTTATCAGTATATTTTCACCAACATCCAATTATAGATTTCAAAAATGATTTTTAGCATCATTTATCTATCGACTATGCACTCCCCAAATAACCTATTGAATAGATCAGAATTTCTCTTAAATTTAATCATCTATATTAGTTTCCATTATATATTTATTTATCATCATTTATTCTAGAAAAAAAGTTTTTTATATTATTTTCTATTAAAGGATTTATAAGGATCCATCTGAATACCCAAGTGAATGATATTATTTTATGATAACTCAACTAGAGGAAATAGCCAATACAATCCACCCATGAAATCTATAAAACAATATCTCATCATATCCCTTTGGATTTTATGATTTACCTTATAATTTTCATCTTACAATGGAACATAAAAAGTATTCAAACTCAACTCTACATCCATAGACTAATTAATACTTCTATATAACATTTAGGTAAACCTTGAATCTCGATACGAGGAAACATTTTTTTGTACTCCATGAATCATTTCCACTTCATTGATGAATATTCTAGAATTATGATACCGAGAGAAATCGTCTCTGACATCAATGAACTATGAAAACATAATAAGGGGATTGACTACAACTCAAATAGCATTATAACATTTATATATTTGTAGGAGTCTAACAAAAAAACATAGTTATTTTCATATTTATAGTATTATATGGGAAATTTAGGAATCATCCCCTTATACTTATATCAATTATACGTACTGTAATGAAATACCAAGCATCAAGATACAAACTCTATGGTCTTTCTTTTCAGGTTATCCCCCCAGAAATACACATTCAGATATCTATAAATAATTAAAAATATTTGATCAGTAGAGAAAGATTAACTATTAGTTTCATAAAATAGCTCCATAAAATTTGGAATGAAATGAACACATACACAATTTCTAAACCATATAATTCTATCATAAGCAATGCTAATCTGAAGAATATCTCTCATATTCTATTTTAACACTAAATATTTCTTCTTTTCCACTTTAATAATCACATGGATAGAGAGTTGAACATTCATTTTAGAATTATTACATTTCTCCCATTACATCAGGATTTCTTGATTTATCCATAGATAATGAAAAATTATTGGATCTTTTGGTAATCCTAATCATATAATAGATTTCATGGTACATTACACAAAAAATTACCAGATTTTTGAATTTAACAAGGTGGTAATTTATTGATCAATAATTATAATTAATCAGCTCTAAATATATTCTCATGGATATATATATATATATATTTAAGTGAATATATACAAAAAAAATTATGATCAATATAAATATTATACCATTCTCTAAAAAGACAATAACTTATATTATTAATAAAAAAAATTCACATTTCTACCCTAAATGAGGAGTTTGTTTAAATTTTCAATGAAACATAAATTTTCATTACGAATAATCTACTTACATATCATTCTCCAGGAGGATGTTTCGTAATACATTCTTTAATGCTTCACTATATTATAGAAAACCTTGTTCACTATTTAATGAATTTTAATAATTGAATTGAATTAAATTATTATAAACTTCAATGAAATTTTATTCACATTAATCTATCAAAGGATTGGAGATATATTACTATTTACCATTCATATATGATTATATAATAGCAAAAAATTATCCACAATGAATCAATAATATCCTTACAATCCAAGAAAACTTTTGATTTCTCTCATAGTGGTTGGCCTAGGCTAATGTATTTATGAAGAATATAACTACATAATCTATGAATTCATAAAAAAAATTAAAATATTTATTCTTTAATTACTAAGAATTTTACATTATACCCCTATTTGGAAGTTATATGGTCTCAATTTTGAGATTGTTCTTGTTATTTTGGGTTTGGATTTTTAAAATACCTTTGTTGAAATCAGACAACATAAAAAAGATGAATAAAACTTGCACAAGATAAGAGAGAAAAAGGAATTAAAAAGCTTATCTAGGGTTATAAATACTTGGTTTCCATGTATTAAAACATAATTAGTAAGTCAAAACATTGATATAGATGAAATGGATAATTTCCAAAGACCCACAGAGATTTATAAATAACATGATCATGGGAAATCTAACCATTATAATGTAATAAATATGTTACGGGATAAAAGTAAATTGGTGTCATGGTAATAAAATTGAAAATTTATGTTTTTTTATAGGAATAATTCTCCAATATTTGGGTAATTAATTTAATTTCTAGTACACGAACATTAATAAATACACTTACATGACAATATGAACTTTATTGTTTACTAAATTTCATCCATGATCTCATTTATTCTTTAATTAACGAGTATTGAAGTTGAATTAATTTTTGACACTTTTATATAACTATAAACATATTCTATGGATTAGAAAATAGATAAAATAATTTTAATAGCTATATATTATATTTATATAATTACCAAAACAAAATTAGTTTGTTCTAGATAAGACAATTCGAAAAAATTAAGAAACCATTTAACAGAAAAACATATTTAATCACTAGAATTCAAAATTAATACCTAATGTTAACCATATATTAATTAAATATAAGTATCCATAAAAATCCCCCAAAAATTTCTAGAGTAATATTAAAATATTAAAAATAAAAAGGATTAGATCACATTTCTTTCCTTGATAAATTTAACTTTTATCTCCCAAAACAACATCAATCACCCATAATGTTTCATTCCAAATAGTTTATTTCAAATATAATATAATATCTAATATATTGTAGTAATTTATATAAATAACCCAAATAAACATAATCAATAATAAAATCAAATATGACTCCAATATATAATTCATCCTGAATTTTTAAAATAAAAATTAATTAGTATCATATAATGATCGCACAATAGTGAGATTCTTCGGATATAACATTGATCATGAATTCAATTTCTAATAAAACATAATATACCAAATGGAAAAAACCCATAACAACCTCAAAATCATAGATCTTATATACCAAAATATCTACAGTTACAGTTAATCATATTTCAACCAAAAGTAAATGGATTCTTTTTCAAATATCATTTTCAATAAAACCTCAAAAACCCGAAGTGTTTTATTACAATAAATGTATTTGAAAACACTCTTAATCATTTTTTTCATCCACCACATATAACCTTAAATAGATTCCCATTACTATGAAGTTATGGTAAACCATAAACTTGTAAACCCATGATGGTATTCTTAACACTTCATAATACCAAACCTAAAAAAATCCAAATCTATAAAGTTATCTGCATCGACCTATTTTCCCAACCATAGGGACTTTGCAATCAGATTTACATATTCCAATTTCTTTTAGCTATAATTCTATTTCTTAAAATCATGAGGTTATTTTCAATTATTTGTTTCAGATAATTACATAAAACACTTGTGATGTCGTCCCATACATTATGATGGAAACTTATATTGAGTATCTATTTTCCCTCAAAAAAACTTTTTAAAATAAAATATGTTTTATTTTCATGTAAAATCATCAATATTTTCATAGTTACCTTATAATTATTCCAAATATAAAATAAAATATGTGAAATATATATTAAATATGTTTTATGAGCACAAAAGGATCGATAAGGGAAATAAATAGAATAATTCTGTTAGACTAATAAAAAATATTAAAACCCTTGTAATGTTGACTTTAATCTTCATTCTTCTATGAGCATATGAAATTAAATACTTAAACCTAAAAAAAATTAACCATATTTTTTAAAATAGAACCATTGAAAACCACGACAAGAAAAAAACCATTTTCTAAACTAAGAGAATCATAATCATACAACTATTTTGAAATCTTTTCAATTGAAATAACCATACTGGTGACATCCGATATAATTATCTAGGGAACCTAATCATTATCCAATGTATTGGAGTGCTATAATAGGGATCACACTTCATATATGTAATATAGATCTAACTTATGAGATAAAATGGGGTTCAACCCAATATATAAGCAATATCAGGCTCACATGTGAGCTATGAAGGGGCACAACTCGCTGTATAAGTTGTACCGGGATTACCTGCGAGCTATAATGGTGATTGATACATCATATTAGTGATATTCTCCAAAAAAATGATCTATAATTATCAGGTACCATATCACGAATTAAATATTTTATGTTTCCAAATTTTTATTATATAACCCTCTGAAAACTATTTCAAACACACATTTAATATTAAAAAACCATTTTATTTTAAAATTCTCTTTAAACATATAATAATTTCACATGTAAAAAACCAAAAAAAATTAAATAATATTTTAGTATTTTAAAGGAAAAATAAAATAAATGAGTTGTTATGATAGTAATAAAATATGAACATTCACTATAAGTAAAAATAATACATTCATTTAGAATTTTATTTAAAATAGTATAAAGAGGAATTATAAAAGTGGGTTTTTAAAAAGTAAATTTCATTGAGTCTCACAGATAACATACATTCTTTGTCATGTATAATAATATAAATTATGATAATTATAATTTTCTTCAATAAATTATCATGTTTATTATTCTTTTTATATAACTTATTACAAGTTATAACAATTACTTAATAATTTGTGTTCACATTGAATGTCTTGAAAATATCAAAATCATAAGTCCAAAATTACTTCAATAATTTCAAAATGGTGAAAAGGTCAAAATTCTATCATATAAAAAACATAATCATGAAATGATTTCACTTGTATGTATCAATTATACTTATAATTAAAAAGATAAAAATTGGTTATCAAAAATAAAAAATGTTACAATCAAAGATACGATAGACCATACTTATGTACGAGTAAGAAATCTATTTTCAATGATCATTATTTTAAGATATTATGTGTTATTTTATTTTTAAATAATTATAATAATATAATAAATATATTATTTATTCTTAAAATATACTTATATATATTGTGCATCTGATATGGTGATGAAAAACAAATCACATCTCTTTGTGGAGGGGGTAATCTTCACGTACGCACAAACGATGTCATCATTTTTCTATCAAATAAAATAGAAGAATGTAAATGATGTATTTATTTTTAAGAATTAAAAAAATGTAACTAATATCATTTATAACTATATATTTCAAAATTATAATCAAACCACGATAGATGGTGATGAAAATTAATTGCATCAGTTTGTGAATGGGTATTCCACTATACACACGAACGATGAATTATTTTCCCATTTTATGGAATTGTATATGGATATATTTCATTACAGTAATACAATAATAGATAATTTTATGTAAGATTCTGGTTTTATTAGTTTATCATGGTTGATGATTTTTTTTGGATGTCAAAGAAGAAACAAAACTAAAACAAGCAGATAAAAACAACACATATTATTTATTAAACCACATTTTATTAACATATTAAAACAACTAAGGATAGTGTTTTACCAAAAAAAGACATCTTTAATTAAGGTTGTTATTATAGGAAGGTAATTGGGATTTTACTTTCTAAACCCAATGGGGTTTAAAGTGTTTTTAAATTATAATAATAGGTTTGAATTTTGATGATATAGATGTGGAAGCCTGAGAATTCCATAAATTATAAAACTAATATAAATTAATTCTCAATTAACAATGGATCCTAGGATAGTTATTTATATAGTAAGATGGCTATATTATGATAGAATCCATTAAAAATTTAATCAATGCAGTATCAACTATATTTATTCAACTACCATTGGTTTTAACCCCGTATTTAACCTCGTTAACTCTGGCCATGACAACGTTGATTTTTACTCATTGAGGGTTTATATAGAAAATATAAAATTAAATATAATTATTAAATGTACCATTTTTTATATTTTAAACCTTATCCAAATCAATTATAAAAATATAATATTTTTAGGTATTTCATTTCATTTAACACAATATTATTTACTAAAAACTATCATGAATGTCAATTTTAAGAACTATTAATTACATTAATTTTAATAATAACAAGAAAAAACAGAAAATTATATAATGTTATTTAAGATATTAATAAAATGTATAATTAATCAATAATATTCAATGATAATGTTATTTATCTCAATTTATATTTATTATAATATTATAATATCATTTAATTTATTTTATGTATTGATTAAATAATTATTACTTCTCTGATGTGAAAGAATTTAAATTAATTATATTTTTGTCCAAAATTTGAAAACAAATTATCATTATGACATTAAATATTTTTTATTTTCATATAAAATTTATAGTCGAATATATCTTTTGGATAACTCAATATTAAAAATATTACACTTATTAAAAGCAATAATGTGACATGTTTCATTTTAATTATGTAAAATACTACAAAGGTCGTAATCTCACACATGTAGCCCCAAAAGATCATATATTTGAACATTAGATGACTATGATCGATATATACTCACCAAATAAGATATATTAATGTTTTTTATTATTTAACCATTCTTATCAGCTTATTCATAACCTAAATTACCAGATTTACCCTTTATTGTGGTTATAAAAATTACGAAGGTTACTATTTACCTGGTCTAAAAATAAAATGCCAAAAATTTCTAATTTTTTATACACTGATTCTAAATATGGAATCTATGGTACTAAATTCAAAAAATAGAACTGGAAATATTAATTTAAAATTGAACTAGAAAAATGCAATGAGAAATAGTTTTAAAAAATTCATTTTTATATATAGTATGATTTTATAAAAAAATCAAGTAAAAAAACAAGTTAGAATAATAATTAAATTATTTTTAATATAAATAAACTATATAAAATTTAACACTAATAAAATCCAAAACATCCCCATGTAGAAAATTAAAAATATAATTGTTTTTTCAATAAAAATCATTATTTTTAATATTCGTGAAAAAATGAATACTTTCAGAAAATTCCCAAATATTCCTCCTAAAATAATTTTTAAATTATGAATTAAAAATGGAAGTTAATATAGTAGAACTAAAATTATATTATTTCTAAATAATATTTTAAAAAAAAACTATAATAAATAATGAGTTTGATTAGACAATGTTCTTTTTTTAAGAAATATGTAAAACATTATAATGAATATAACTATATAATTCAAGAATAATAATAAATATTAAAATTAATATTCTATCATAAACTATGTTGTTATAGTTGAATAAGAAATAAATTAAAAGAAATTAGGCACATAGAAGATATCTTCTCCAATATAAATCATTTAGGAACTTACTCAAGGACCCTTGGAATTTCTATATGGAGATTAAAATCTACTCTAAAAATGTATAGTAATGTTTATAAGACAATTGGATAAGTTTTAATATAAATTGATTTCATAAAGTGGTGTAAATGAAATAGAAATGTGGTGTCCATTAATACGGTATGTAAATGACAAACATGGAGTTACTAAAAAAATTAAATTATAACTATTTCATTCATATCCCAAATAGATCAAAATGGTCATAGACTACAATAATATGTTTATACGATAAGAATATCATTGGGATAAAAAATTTAGATATCTTTTTATAACATTCTAATCTTTATATTTTGATTAAAACTGTTGTATAAACAATTATTATCATGACTATGATAATGACGTTATAAAATTAATGTGTTATAATTTTACAGATCTATTAAGAATTGAATAATAAAATCACAATGTATGAATATCTGACCATATATAATCATACTTGTACTATTTTATAATTTTTTTATTTATTTTGTAATATATTTTGACTGTAAAATAAAATTAATATCTTTTTATAGACAATTCACAAAATTTAATTTTTTTAAACATTAAAAAATATAATTTTAATACAAAAAACTAAAACCTCGCTAATATGATATATAAATCATTAAAATTTGTTCAAAACCATAATTTTTTATTTTTTACAATAAATAATTTTTAAATAGTTTGTTTCACTTTCCTATTAATCGAGTAAATCCTATGTCGGTTTTGTGTATTAATTTTAGGTATCTGTATATTCAAAAAAATAGAAAACAAATAATAATTCAATAAAATAATTAATCAATCAAATAAAAATTCAAAGTTGAACTTATCAGCATTTTATTAATAGTTTTTAATTTTAATAGATAGTAAATTCAAGAGAGTTACATTTTTTATTTTTCATTTTTTAAATTAACATAAATGAAATATAAAAGAAAAATGGAACATGTGGCCGTATATTTGATAAATGGATATATATTTCCAAACTCCACTCATCAAATAGAATAAAGTTTAGTTTTTGGGTTGATTTTCAGAACCTACCTAATGGGATTACCCAGATTTTACTTATTTTACACTAACTGAGGTGAAAAATATGTACCAAGGATATAACACATAATAACCAAAAATAATAAAATATATATCATTAAAAAAATTTATCCTCATAATTATCAATATGGTATCCATTTTAACAATATTATATTTCTTCATATGGTAGAAATTCAATTTAAAATTATGTTTCAATGGTGAGAAATTATGTATTTTAGAAAAGTGGATTATCAATAATAAAAAAATATAAATCCATATCATGTTCCTAAAAAAATTAGATGGGATATAAAATAATTAATTGAAATTTTAATTTATATATATTGTTAATGTCATTCACAACTAGTGAATAATTTAATATATAATAAAAACACATTTTTCACAAGAATATAATTATTAAAGATAAATATATTTTACTTTATAATTATCATTATTTTCATTTTGAATCATTAGAAATCCAAAAAAATTAATTTTGTATTTATGTAAACGATATATTTTTCAAATTTTATTTAGCTCTATTCATACTCACTAATTAAATGGCTCCACGATAACTATTACATTAAATAATAATATTTCAATATAATAACATAGTTTGATTATACTCTATGTTTCACATAATAGGATCTATCAATGAAATGAAATTAATTTATAGGGATATATAAATCATTAAATATCATGGTGTTACATTTACCCCCTCCCCCCCCACTAAAATAAATTTCTCTCTATAATTTCATTTACCATGATACAAAAAAAAGGGGACAACTAATTTTCATCACATTCTATGTTTCACACATTTCATATTAAAATATATAATTCCTCTAACGAACATTAATATGTTGAGTGGTGTTATTTTTTATAACATTATCATTATGATAATTTATTTATAAACATATTTCTTTATATGAATTATCATCTTCATGTGGTAAAACCTGAGACTTTAGTATATTCAAAGGATCGATTATATACTTTATTAGTAATGATACATGGAACACATCATTACCATGAGAAATGATTGTTCAAATCACCAATTGTTATTCTGGAATCCCCAATTGACCAAGAATATCGAAGGATCCACTATACATAGATAATATATTTCACATCATTTTGAATCTCGTAGCCTTCATTCATGTAGATGTTCTTATGAATATATTTTCACCAACATCCAATTATAGATTTCAATAATGATTTTTAGCATCATTTATCTATCGACTATGCACTCCCCAAATATACTATTGAATGGATCTGAATTTCTCTTCAATTTAATCATCTAGATTATTTTTCATTATATATTTATTTATCTAAAATAATTCTAGAAAAAAAGTTATTTATAATCTTTTATATTAAGGTATTCATAAGGTTCCATCTGAATACCCAACTGAAAGATATTATTGTATGATAACTCAACTAGAGGAAATAGCCAATACAACCCACCCATGAAATTTATAGAACAATATCTCATCATATCTCTTTGGATTTTTAGATTTATCTTATAATTTTCGTCTTACAATGGATGATAAAAAGTACTCAAAATCAACACTACATCCATAGAATAATGAATACTTCTCTATAACATTTAGGTAAACATTGCATCTCAATATGAGGGAATATTTTTTTGTACTTCATGAAACATTTCCACTTCATTAATGAATATTCTAGAAATATAATACAGAGATAAATCGTCTCTGATATCAATGAACTATGAAAACATCACAAGGGGATTTACTTCAACTCAAATAGAATTATAAAATTTATATATTTTCAGGAGTCTAACAAAAAAACATAATTATTTTCATATTTATAGTATTATATGGGAAATTTAGGAAATATCCCCTTATACTTATATCAATTATACATACTATTATTAAATACCAAGAATCAAGCTACAAACTCTATGGTATTTATTTTCATGTAATACCCCCATAAATACACATTCAAATATCTCTAAATAATTAAAAATATTTTATCAGTAGAGAAAGATGACCTATTAGTTTCATAAAATAGCTCCTTCATAAAATTTGGTATGAAATGAACACATAAACAATTTGTAAACCATATAATTCTATCAAAATCAATGCTAATATGAGGAATATCTTTCACATTCTTTTTTAACACTAAATATTTCTTCTTTTCCACTTTAATAATCACTTGGATATATGGTTGAATATTCATTTTCGAATTATTACACTTCTCACATTACATCATGATTTCTTGATCTATCCATAGATAATGCAATGTTATTGGATATATTGGTAATCCTAATCATATAATAGATTTCATGGTACTCTCAACAAAAAAAATTACCACATTTTAGAATTTCACAAGGTGGAAATTTATTGATCAATAATTATAATTAATCAACTCTAACTATATTCTCATGTATATAGATATATATACATTTAAGTGAATATATACAAAAAAAATTATGATCAATATACATATTATATCATTCTCTAAAAAGACAATAACTTATATAATTAATGAAGAAATTTCAATTGCTAACCCTAAAAGAAAAGTTTGGTTAAATTTTCAGTGAAACATCAATTTTCATTACGAATAATCTACTTACATATCATTCTCCAGGAGGATGTATCCCAATACATTCTTTAATGCTTCACTATATTATAGAAAACCTTGTACACTATTTTCTGACTTTTAATAATTGAACTGAATTAAATTATTATAAACTTCAATAAAATTTTATTCACATTAATCTATCAAAGGATCGGAAATCTATTACTAGTTACCATTTATATAGTATTAGATAACATTGACAAATTATCCACAATGAATCAATAATATCTTTACAAGCCAAGAAAACTTCTGATCTCTCTCATAGTCATTGGCCTAGGCTAATGTATTTATGAAGAATATAACTACATAATATAGGAATTATTAAAAAAAATTAAAATTATTTATTCTTTAATTACTAAGATTTTTACATTATAGACCCACTTAAAAATTATGTGGTCTCAATTTTGAGATTGTTCTTGTTAGTTTGGGTTTTGATTTTTAAAATACCTTTGTTGAAATCAAACATTATAAAAAAGATGAATAAAACATGCACAAGAAAAGAGAGAAAAGGGAATTAAAAAGTTTTTCTAGGGTTATAAATACTATTTTTACATGTATTAAAAAATAATTAGTAAGTGAAAACATTGATATAGAAGAAATGGATAATTTACAAAGACCGACATAGAGTTATAAATAACATGATCATGGGAAATCTAACCATTATTATGTAATAAATATGTTACGGGATAAACGAAAACTGGTGTCATTGTAATAAAATTGTAAATATAAGTTTTTTTAATAGGAATACTTCTCTAATATTTGGGTAATTAATTTTATTTCTATTACATGAACATTAATAAATACACTTAGATTATAATATGAACTTTATTGTTTACTAAATTTCATCCATGTTCTCATTTTTTCTTTAATTAACGTGTATTGAAGTTGAATTAATTTTTTACACTTTTATATAAATAAAAAAAAATTCTATGGATTAGAAAATCCATAAAATAATTTAATAACTATATATTATATTTATAAAATTACCAAAACCAAATTAGTTTGTTCTAGATAAGAAAATTAAAAAAATTAAGAAACCATTTAACTGAAAAATAGCCTTAATCACCATAATTCAAAATTACTACCTAATTTTAAACATATATTAATTAAAGATAAGTATCCTTAAAAATCCCAAAAAAAAATCTAGAATAATATTAACATAAAAAATAAAATGTATTAGATCACATTTCATTCCTTGATAAATTTATCATTTATCTCCCAAAACAACATCAATCACTCGTAATGTTTCATACCAAAAATATAATTTCAAAAATAATATAATATATTATATATTATAGTAATTTATATAAATAACCCAAATAAACATAATCCACAATAAAATCAAATATGATTCCAATAGATAATTCATCCTGAATTTTTCAAATAAAAATAAAATAGTATCATATAATGATCGCACAATAGTGATATTCTTCTGATATAACATTGATCACCAATTCAATTTCTGATAAAACATATGATACCGAATTGAAAAAACCCATAACTACCTCAAAATCATAGATCTTATATACCAAAATATCTTCTGTTACATTTAATTATATTTCAACCAAATGTAAATGGATTAATTTTAAAATATCATTTTCCATAAAACCTCAAACACCCCTAGGGTTTTATTAAAATAAATGTATTTTAAAACACTCTTATTCTTGTTTTTCATCCACCACATATAACCTTAAGAGATTCCCATGAATATGAAGTTATGCACAATCATAAACTTGTAAACCCATGATGGTATTCTTAACTCTTCATAATACCAAACCTAAAAAAATCCAAATCTATAAAGTTCTCTACATCGACCTATTTTACCAACCATAGGGACTTTGGATTCAGATTTACATATTCCAATTTCTTTCAGATGGATTTCTATTTCTTAAAATTATGTGGTCATTATCAATTTTTAGTTTTGGAGAATTACGACAAACACTTATGATGTAATCTCATACATTATGATGGAATCTTATATTGAGTATCTATTTTCCCTCAAAAAACATTTTAAAATAAAACATGTTTTATTTTTATGTAAAATAATTAATATTTTCACCATTACCTTATAATTATTCCAAATATAAAATAAAATATGTGGAATTTATATTAAATATGTTGTATGAGAACAAATAGATCGATAAGGTAAATAAATAGAATAATTCTGTTAGTCTAGTAAAAAATATTAAAACCCTTGTAATTTTTACTTTAATATTAATTATTCTATGAGTGTATGAAATTAAATACTTAAACCTAAAAAAATTTACCGTATTTTTTAAAATAGAACCATTGAAAACCACAACAAGAAAAAAACTATTTTGTAAACTAAGAGAACCATGATCATACAACTATATTGAAATCTTTACAGTTCAAATAACCATAATGGTGACATCCGATATAATTCTCCAGGGAACATAATCATTATCCAATGTATTTGAGTGTTATAATGGGGATCACACTTTATATAGGTAATATAGATCTCACCCATGACATAAAATGGGGCTCAACCCATTATATAAGCAATATCAGGCTCACATGTGAGCTATGATGGGGCTCAACTCGTTGTTTAAGTTATACCAGGCTTACATGCAAGCTATAATGGTGACCAACTAATAATATTAGCTGTATTCTACTAAAAATGATCTATAATTATCAAGCACCATATCACTAATTAAATATTTTATGTTTCCAAATTTTTATTATAAAACCCTTTCAAAACTATTTCAAACACACTTTTAATATGAAAAAACTATTTTATTTTATAATTCACTTTAAACATATAAAAATTTCACATGTCAAAAACAAAAAAAATTAAATAATATTTAAATATTTTAAAGGAAAAATAAAATAAATGTGGTGTTATGATAGTATTAAAATATTCACATTCCCTCTAAGTTAAAATAATACATGCATTTAGAATATTATTTACAATAGTTTAAAGAGGAACTATAAATGTGGGTTTTTTTAAAGTAAATTTCATTGAGTCTCACACATAACATACATTCTTTAATTTATATAATAATAAATTATATTAATTATAATTTTCTTCAAGACATTTTCATGTTTATTATTCTTTTTATATAACTTATTACATGTTATAACAATTACTTAATAATTTGTGTTACATTTAATGTCTTCCAAATTTTCAAATCATAAGTCTAAAATGACTTCCGTAATTTCAAAATGGTCAATAAGGTCACAATTCTATCATATAAAAAAACACAATCAAGAAATTACATTCACTTTTATGCATCAATTATAATTATATGTACTATCATAAAAATGGTTATTAAAAATAAACAATTTTACAATCATAGATATGATAGACCGTACTTATGTATGAGTAAGAAATCTATTTTAAATGATCATTATTTAGAGATGTTATGTGTTATTTTATTTTTAAATAATAATAATAATATAATAAATAGCTTATTTATTCTTCAAATATACATATATATATCATGAATGTGATATGGTGATGAAAAACAAATAGCATCTCTTTTTGGAGGTGGTAATCTGCACGTACGCACGAAAGATGTCATCATTTTTCTATGAAATAAAATAGAAGAATGTAAATGATGTATTTATTTTTAAGAATGAAAAAATTTAACTAATATCATTTATAATTATTTATTTTATAATTATAATCACACCATGATAGATGGTGATGAAAATGAATTGCATCAGTTTGTGAATGGGTAGTCCACTATACACAGGAACGATGAATTATTTTCCCATTTGATGGAATTTTATATGGATAGAAATCATTACAGTAATACAATAATAGATAATTTTATATAATATTCTGGTTTTATTATTCTATCATGGAAGATGATTTTTTTTGGATGTCAAATAATAAATAAAACTAAAACAAGCAGATAAAAAGTACAAATATTATTTGTAAAACCACATTTTATTAACATATTAAAACAACTATGGATAGTGTTTTACCTAAAAAATACCACTTTAATGAAGGTAGTGATTATAGAAAGGTAATTTGGATTGTATTTTCTAAAACCAATGGGGTTTTAAGTGTTTGTAAAATAGAATAATAGGTTTCAATTTTGAAGATATGGATGTGGAAGCCTGGGAATTCCATAAATTATTAAACTAATATAAATTAATTATCAATTAAAAATGGATCCTAGAATAGTTATTTATATAGTAAGATGATTATAGTATGATAGCATCCATTAAAAATTTAATCAAACCAGTTTAAACTATATTTATACAACTACCATTGGTTTTAACCTTGTATTTAACCTCATTAACTCTGTCCATGACAACATTGATTTTTACTCATTGAGGGTTAATATAGATAATATAATATTAAATATAACTATTTAATTTACCTTGTTTGATATTTTATACCATATCCAAATCAATTGTCAATATATAATATTATTAGGTATTTCATTTCATTTAATACAATATTACTTAGTAAAAAATATCATGCATGTCAATTTTAAGAACTATTTATTACATTAATTTTAAAAATAACATGAAAAAACAAAAATATATATAATGTTATTTATCATATTAATAAAATGTACAATTCATCAATAATATTCATTGATAATTTTATTTATCTCAATTTATTTTTATTATAATATTATAATATCATTTTAATTGATTTTATGGATTGATTAAATAATTATTACTTCTCTGATGTGAAAGAATTTAAATTAATTATATTTTTTTCTAAAATTTGAAAACATTTTATCATTATGACTTTAATTATTTTTTATTTTCATATAACATTTATAGTCGAATATATATTTTGGATAACTCAATATTAAAAATATTACACTTATTAAAAACAAGAATGTGATAGGTTTCATTTTAATTATGTAAAATACTACAAAGGTCATAATCTCACACATATAGCCCCAAAAGATCATATATTTGAAAATTAGATGACTATGATCGATATACACTCACCAAATAAGATATATTAATGTTTATAATTGTTTTACAATTCTTATCATCTTATTCATAACCTAAATTACCAGATTTACCCATTAATGTGGTTATAAAAATTACGAAGGTTACTAATTACCTGGTCTAAAAATAAAATGAAAAAATTCTAAAATTTTTTACACACTGATTCTAAATATGGAATCCATGGTTCTAAATTCAAAAAATTGAAGCTGGAAATTTTAATTTAAAATTAGACTAGAAAAATGGAATGAGAAATAGTTTTTAAAAATGCATTTTTATATATAATATGATTTTATAAAAAATTCAAGTACAAAAACAAATTAGAATAATAATTAATGTATTTTTAATATAAATAAACTATTGAAAATTTTAAACGAATAAAATTAAAAACATCTCCATGTAAAAATTTTAAAATATAATTGTTTTTTCAATAAAAATCACTATTTTTAATATTCATTAAAAAATCAATACTTTCAGAAAATTCCCAAATATTCCTCCTTAAATAATTTTTAAATTATGAATTAAAAAATGAAATTATTTTAGTAGAACTAAAATTATATTATTTATAATTAATATTTTAAATAAACTATAATAAATAATAATTTTTATTAGACAATGTTCTTTTTTAAGAAATATGTAAAAAATTATAATAAATATAACTATATAATTCATCAATAATAATAAATATAAAAATTATTTATTATATCATAAATTAGGTTATTATAGTTGAATAAGAAATAAATTAAAATATATTAGGCACATAGAAGATATCATCTCCAATATGAATCCTTTAGTCACTTACTCAAGGCCCCTTGGAATTGTATAGGGAGATTAAAATAAACTCTAAAAAATGTATAGTAATGTTTATAAAACGATTGGATAGGTTTTTATCTAAATTGATTTCTTAAAGTGGTGTAAATGAAAGAGAAAAGTGGTGTCCATTAATAAGGGATGTAAATGAAAAACATGGAGTTACAAAAAAAATTAAAATATAACTATTTCATTCTTATCCCAAATACATAAAAATGGTCATAGACTACAATAATATGTTCATACAATAAGAATATCATTGGGATAAAAAATTTAGATATCTTATTATAACATTCTAATCTTTATATTTTGATTCAAACCATTGTATAAACAATTATTTTCATAACCATGATAATGACGTTGTAAAATTAATGTGTTATAATTTTCCATATCTATTAAGAATTGAATAATAAAATCCGAATGTATGAATATCTAACCATATATAATCGTACTTGTACTAGTTTATAATTTTTTTAATAATTTAGTAATATATTTTGATTGTAAAATAAAATTAATATCTTTTTATAGACAATTCAAAAAAATAATTTTTTAAAACAAAAACGAAAAAATTTAATATTAATAAAAAATACTGAAACATCACTAAAATGATATATAAATCATTAAAATTTGTTGAAAACCATAATTTTCTATTTTTTACTATAAATAATTTTTAAATAGTTTGTTTTACTTTTCAATTAATCTAGTAAATCCTACGTCGGTTTTGTGTAATAATTTTAGGTATTTATATATTCAAAAAAATTGAAAACAAATAATACTTCAATAAAATAATTAATCAATCAAATAAAAATTCAATGTTCAACTTAAAAACTTTTTATTAATAGTTTTTAATTTTAAGAGATAATAAATTCAAGAGAGTTTCATTTTTCATTTGTTTATTTATTAAATTTACATAAATGAAATATAAAAGAAAAATGGTACATGTGGCCATATATTTGATAAATGGATATATATTTCCAAACTCCAATAATCAAATAGAATAAAGGTAACTGTTTGGGTTGATTTTTATAACCTACCTAATGGGATTACCCAGATTTTACTTATTTTACACTAATTGAGGTGAAAAATATATACCAAGGATACAATACATAATTACCAAAAATAAAAAAAGGAATATCTTTACAAAATTTTATCCTCATAATTATCAATATGGTATCCATTTTAACAATATTGTATTTCTTCATATGGTAGAAATTCGATTTAAAATTATGTTTCAATGTTGACAAATTACGTATTTTAGAAAAGTGAATTATCAATAATAACAAAATATAAATTCATATCATGTTCCTCAGAAAAATCAGATGGGTGATAAAATAATTAATTGAAATATTAATTTATATATATTATTAATGTCATTCACAAATAGTGAATAATTTAATATATAATAAAAACACATTTTTCACATGAAAATAAATATTTAAGAGAAATATATTTTAATTTATAATTATCATTATTTTCATTTTGAATCATTAGAAATGCAAAAAATTAATTTTGTATATATGTAAATGATACATTTTTCACAATTTATTTAGTTCTATTCATACTCACTAATTTAATGGCTCCACGATAACTACTACATTAAATAATAATATTTCAATAGAATAACATGGTTTGTTTATACTCTATGTTTCACATAATGGGATCTATCAATGAAATAAAATTAATTTATAGAGATTTATAAATCATTATATATCATGGTGTAACATTCCGCCTCCCCCCCCCCACTAAAATGAATTTCTCTCTAGAATTTCATTTACCATTATAAAAAAAATTGGATAACTAATTTTCACCACATTCTATGTTTGACGTATTTCATATTAAAATATATTATTCCTCTCAAGAACATTAATCGGGTGTGTGGTGTTATTTTTTATAACATTATCATTATGATAATTTTTTTTATGAAAATATTTCTTTATATGAATTATCATCCTCATGTGGTAAAACCTCAGACTTCATTATATTCAGACAATCGAGTATATAATTTATTTGGATAGATACATGGAACACATCATGACCAATAGAAATGATTATTATAATCACCAAGTGTTATTCTAGAATCCCCAATCGACCAGGAATATCGAAGGAGCCACTATACAAAGATAATATATTTCACTTCATTTCAAATCTTATAGCCTTCATTCATGGAGAAGTTATTATGAATATATTTTCACCAACATACAATTATAGATTTTAATAATGATTTTTAGCATCATTTATCTATCGATTATTCACTCCCCAAATATCCTATTGGATGTATCTGAATTTCTCATCAATTTAATCAGCTATATTAGTTTTCATTATATATTTATTTATCCAAATTCATTCTAGAAAAAAGTTTCTTATAATCTTTTCTATTAAGGTATTCATAAGGATCTATCTGAATACCCAAGTGAAAGATATTATTGTATGATAACTCAACTAGAGGAAATAGCCAATATAACCCACCCATGAAATCTACAGAACAATATCTCAGCATTTCCCTTTGGATTTTAAGATTTACCTTAGAAGTTTTATCTTATAATGGATGATAAAAAGTACTCAAACTCAACTCTACATCCATAGACTAATAAATACTTCTTTATAACTTTTTGGTAAACCTTGAATCTCAATATGAGGGAATATTTTTTTGTACTCCATGAAACATTTCCACTTCATTGATGAATATTATAGAAATATGATACAGAGATAAATCGTCTCTGATATCAATGAACTATGAAAACATCATAAGGGGATTGACTACAACTCAAATAGCATTATAAAATTTATATATTTGTAGGGGTCTAACCAAAAAACATAGTTATTTTCATATTTATAGTATTATATGGGAAATTTAGAAAATATCCCCTTATAATTATATCAATTATACATACTGAAATGAAATACCAAGCATCAAGATACAAACTCTATCGTATTTGTTTTCATGTTATCCCCACAGAGATACACAATCATATATCTATAAATAATTAAAAATCTTTGATCAGTAGAGAAAGATGAACTATTAGTTGCATAAAATAGCTCCTTCATAAAAGTTGGTATGAAATGAACACATACACAATTTCTAAACCATATAATTCTATCACAATCAATGTTAATTTGAGGAAAATCACTCACATTCGATTCAAACACTGAATATTTCTTCTTTTCCACTTTAATAATCACATGGATATATGGTTGAACATTAATTTTATAATTATTACATTTCTCCCATTACATCATGATTTTTTGATCTATCCATATATAATGCAAAATTATTGGATATTTTGGTAATCCTAATCATATAATAGATATCATGGTACTTTCCACAAAAAAATAACCAAATTTTTGAATTTCACAAGGTGGTAATTTATTGATCAGTAATTATAATTAATCAACTCAAACTATATTCTAGTGTATATATATATATATATTTAAGTGAATATATAAAAAAATTATGATCAATATACATATTATACCATTCTCTAAAAAGAAAATAACATATATAATTAATGAAAAAAATTGCATTCATATCCCTAAATGAAGAGTTTGGTTAAATTTTCAATGAAACAACAATTTTCATTACGAATAATCTACTTACATATCATTTGCCAGGAGGATGTATCCCAATAAATTCTTTAATGCTTCACTATATTATAGAAAACCATGTTCACTATTTATTTGATTTTTAATAATTTAATTGAACTAAATTATTATAAACTTCAATGAAATTTTTCTTCACATTAATCTATCAAAGGATCGAAGATCTATTACTACTTACCATTCATATAGGATTATATAACAACGAAAAATTATCAACAATTAATCAATAATATCTTTACAAGACAAGAAAACTTCTAATCTCTCTCATAGTGGTTAGCCTAGGCTAATGTTGGATAACATCTACATTAAATGGATATAATGATATACCATTTTTTGGACATTATATGTGTTAATAAATAAAACATTTTTTAGGGAAAATTCCCACATTGTAAATTTTAATACATCTTCTCTTTCATTAGGGACTTCAATATAATAATCAATTTATCTTCTTTCTCTTACATTCTCTTCAAATATATGATAATTTAATCTATAAATAATATCAAAACGCAATCAAGATAAAATCTAAAGACACTATTCATAGTCTTTATAATTATAGTGATTGAATTAGTGAGACCAAATGAATTCACTATAAATTCATAGTTTCCATTCAACAAAAAATGGTCTTCATGGGGTTTTTAATGACCATTAACTATCAATTGATTTTGTCCATATTGAAAACCAATATTGGAAACATATTTTTCTCTATGTAATTGAATTAAATATCATCACTATGTGGAAAATGAATGTTATTATTTATTATGAACGTTATATGTTCCCAATTAAAAATTTAGTTTTTAACATATCCATATAACTTATTAGAAAATTATAATTTCACTATATGGAGAATCTATTTTCAAAACTACCTCCATGACATTTTTCCCTATGATTTTATTATTAAATTTGTATGACTTAAGGAATTTCATTATTTATATAGTCTTTAAAAGATGTATAGCTCTGCGTATATGTTAAACTAAGAATAAACTTCATAAATTCATGGAAGAAATGAAAATAATTCCATAAAAACAACAAAAATCTCACTTAAAATGGAAATATCATAAATTCTGAGTATATCCCAATCCATATATGATAAAAAAACCCCTTTTGAATAAAAAACATGACCTAAAAAATGGAATCAATTTCCATCATATGTTCATATTTATTATTACACTGATAAAATATGAGAGTTTGGTTTCAAATATGAAATGTCAAATCCTTTCATTGAATATTGATATAGAATTTATGCAATGAAATCCAATCTATTCCAATGAAATATTAAAATTACACTATAATAATAATTACACGACTTATTAGAAGATAATTCCCACCAACCTTAATAGGATATTAAGGATATTCATGAGATTCTATTATTATCCTATTAGGGTTTTTACTACTAAATCAATATCTAATCATTCGGTATATGAATTAACATTCCATTATAATTTTTATTACACATATGAATTCCTATAGATAATATGAAAAACTATTTATCAATATTTTATCTTACTTATTATGACATAAACATCATTAAAATTTCATCAATATAAAATTAAAAAATGGTTAGAATGACCATTATGAATATTGGATTAATGATATTAGTTATGAAAATTTGTTCATAGTTTCTCTAAATATTAAAACATTCTATCCAATTCATGAAACGATTGGATTTTTTTGGGATGCATGATCATCGTATACCCAAATCATTAATGGTGGATCATAAATAAAATGGGGATTCACCTAAGAATTTACCTTAGGAGTGTCATACCATGTGTGTAGTAAGGGAGCACTCACCATGAATAAAAGTTGTGGTCAATATGTATTATACCAACACATTTCTTGGTTATTACCTCTATATACCTCTAATCATAAACCACATCAACATTCAGTAAGAACTAATGGTTTTTTAAGGAAATCCACACACATTTCTTTACCATTACGTAGAACATTATCCAATATATACTATTTTTATAATGTTTCTCACTAAATATTACATATACTAGTTTCCTAAGTAATCAAAACCTTAACCTGATACCAACTACAACATCCCATTATTTTCATATATAAATTACATGACTTATGAGATTAATAGTCATCACATAAAATTATAATTTGTGATAGAAATGGAATGGTGTAGTTTCTTTAAAAACAATAATAATAAAAAATTGTCCATAAAATATCAGCATCATCACCCACTTATTCATTCATAACTATCACCCATATTAGACATATCATACATTCAAAAAATCTGTATTTATTAGGGAAAATAATACATAATAAATAGTTTTATCATATCCACATTAATAGTAAAAGAGAGATATCGGTATACATTTATACATAGAATTACAATAATCGTTATGATAATGTGATCTTAACCATTAAAAATTATAATAACTGTTTCATTGATCATAAAATGCTGTCATTTCACAATTCCAAGCTCTTCAGAATATATAGACCATAAAGATATCTAGTAACCTCATCCATGAAAAATTAATAATGGAATAATACCATTTCATAAAAGACTATCGTGAAGTGTGTAATAATGATAATAATAGAAATATTTTTCTAGGTATACCCACAAAGAGATTCAAAACATGACATGATTGGGATAATCATGTGTTTACTTTTTCTAGAATTTGGATAAGCTCCTTTGTACCCTTTATCAATATTTTGATAACCTCTAATTTTACATATTTTTTTCTCTTAGAATAATCCTCGATGTACCCTAAGAGCTCATATAAAAATATTCCATACCCAATGAATTCTTGGGATATATAATTATATTACCACCCATCAAATAATCATAGATTCATTTATGTGTATTATATAAGATAAAAAACATTCATTATAAATTAACCAATGGGAATGAAAATTTGTTTCATTAATATTTCATTATTATTACAATAATATATATATAAAATGAATAAAAATGGTATCATTAGATTTTATATCCTGTAAATAATATATAACATCATAAATTAGTAATTACATTAAAATATTAAAAGATAATTTATTATAGAAAATACTATATTTATTTTTAAACAATTTAATAAAATATAGAAATTTCAAAAATATTACCCATAAAAATATTTTTTGAAATAAAATTGTACAATTTTAATGGAATCCTATAATCATTGATCATTCAGGATAAACGGAATTTTCATTCAGGTCATGTACATTAAAATAATGTTTTCTTCCACACACTCTGAAAAAAGTCAAAATATCCAAATTTGGAAAAAAAATATTGCATTTAAAATATTTTTTATAAGTATATACAGGGTAGAAAATTAATTAAAAATCATACCATAATGGAAAAAAAATTATTGAAAACCATTATTATTAACATTGATAGGTATAAAATGGATTTTAAACAAAAGAGATAAATTCATTGGTTTTATTTAAAATTAATATATCTCTCTCTTAAGTAATTAATGTATAGAAAATTAAATCCAATTTCATATTATAAATAAATAATTAGAAGATAATAAAATTCATTAGATTAATGGTAGGTAAATTAAAATTTTCTATCATAAGTTACATAATCCTCACCATTTCAGAAAATCAATGCGATTGTCAAATAACTCATTTCCCTATAGTTTGAAATTATTTGAAATCTCTTTAACATATTATATAATAAATTTAATTTCTCAATAATAATATTTAGTAATCATTAAAATACTAATAATATCATATAAAATCCATTTATTACAGTTTGAGACACATTTATTTATAATTATTTATTAAAAGTGACATTTCTGGTTGTGAATAAGTTTTATTTTTATGATAATTCCTAATTAGTAGTTATGGTCATTATAAATTGATCACTATTCCATAATATCATTAATATTATATTTGATATAAATTTTTCATATATTAATTATATATATATTTATAATCTTCTATAAAATTTTGAGTCATAAAAAATATTGACACTCTTCCAGGAGATGGTAGGTTATGTGTATGCTTTGAAGCAGTTATCAGTTTTCAACAGATGGAAGGAAAAATATTTAAATAATGAATCAACATTATTGAATATTTTTTATAATATATATTATATATATTAGTTAAATATATCCTCACTAGATTTGTTAAATGTAGAAATGAAAAAGAAATCACATTGCTTCATTGATAAGGTTGTCCACACAAACACTTCAGTTATGTTATCGTTTTACAACGGATGGAAGGGTATGAAGGTGATATGATAGTACAATTAATTATATCATAAATATGAAATAAAAATATTAAACATGTCATATTAACAATACATTAATGACAATGTTTGAAAATTAATTGTATCACTACGCGGAGGCTGTAGTCCACAAACATGAATGAGTGATATATTTACATCCCATTTTATTGAAAAGAAGGAGGATAATAGTTATTAAATAATTTTAATAAAATTTATTAATATTTTTTATGTATAAGTATTTTTTTTATAAATAATATCATAAATTAATGAATGGTATAATGTGTATTGAATTTTAAGAACTGATTTATATAGATTACCTCTACTTCAGTTTTCCTCCATTAGATCTTTTGTTAAGGACCCTTTAAATGGTCCTTAGTTAAAAAAACCACCATTATTTATTGTACAATGATGTTTCTTAAATATTTATTTAGGTTTTGGTTGAGATATATGGATCAATATTATATAATTTAAATATATAATCGGTTTCATTTTATTATTGAGGGAAATGAAACAATTGTAATTAATAAAAAGGCCAAAATAAACTTAATTATTTCTAATGAAGAATGATTACAAATAAATATATATTACAATAATAGTTACTAATTTAAAATTGATTTATCCACTTATATTTAGATATATTTTGGTGTCATTTTAAACATTATATTCTTAATTAATAGCTTGGTGGACACGTTTTAATCTTAATTGTGACAATGAATTGACAATATTAAAGGGATATAATTTTATTTAAACGAAAAAATTAACTCAAATGGGGAAAACGACTGGAATATTATACCATTAAAAATAAAACTTGATCTATTTTAATTTTTTTAATTTATTTTAATAATTTAAGAAAATATTTCAATTATAATGAACTAAAAATGACATTTCATGAACTATTTAAATAAATTTACTTTAAAAAACATGAAAAATAGGGGAATTCAAATATTAACCTTTAAAAAATATAATATTATATATTAATCAATATAATTCATTAAAAAACTATTCTATATTTTATAACTATTGATATTTTTAAAACAAATTACTTTTTTCTTTTAATTGAAATAACACTATATTAGTGTTGTGTAATCTTTTAAGGTAATTACTAAAATCCTATAAGATATAAATTAGTTACCATGATAAAAAAATTATTATTCATACCAATAAACATTTATAATAAAATTTATCATCTTTTTATCCAATTGTAAAAACTTTAGATATATTAAATTCAAGAGAGAAAAAAAATATTGTTTCTTTAATATAATATAATGACCAAAATCAAGGAAAAATTGAAAAAAACTATAAATATATTATAGATTTAAATAGAATTTTTCAAAAAAAAACTTGCATAAAATTATATAATCTCATGATTTAGTTTGATATTGACACCTTATGTCATGTTTTTCTCATGATTTTACCCATTTTACCCTTATTGAGGTCATTAAAATATAAAAAGTTTACTATTCAGGATAATAAAAAATAAAATGGATCTATTTACCAAATTTTTATATATTTATTCCAAACATTGTATAAAATATTCATGAATCCGTTTCAATAATTATAATAAATTCATCTTGAAATTATAATGCAAAATTTGATGGATTTTTCTTCAGAAAAGTTCATTTTAGTGTTTAATAATTGATTTAATCATATCTCATTCCTAGAATAAATAATTATAGGAATGTTAACACGTTTTATTTATTATAAAATATTAATATATATTTAATTTAAATCATTACTCAATAGTGATTAATTTAATTTGGAAAGATAAAAATACACTGTATGTATTAATTTTTTTTTTAATATATATTTTTCATTAAATTGAATATTATTTTGATTTATTATCTTGTAAAGACTAATATATTCATTTTAATCATATATAACCCATTGTTTCTTAAATATTTTAGTTTATACAATTCCAACATGCTAATCCCACATCTAGAAGATAATTTTCAAATTTAATGATAATATTTCATTAGAATAACATAGTTCATTTTGTTTTGGTGTTGCATTTTATGAATTATATAAAACATACAATTCATTAATAGTGAACTATTTCAAAAAAATCATAAGGAGTTTCAATAATTGTGTATATATTTTTAATATCAAAAAAATATACTTAAAATTTTCTTAGGCATACCATGTGATATTTTATTATATTAATAAATTGAATTATTTTGTTTTTTATTGATTTATAAAAAAGTTTAGTGACAAATAAGATTTAATTAATACCAACATTACATTAATTTATTCTCACAATACTCCATTTTAATTCATTTTATTCAATAATATTTATTTATTAAATTCTAGATATTTTTCATATGATAATAATAGTTTCTAACACCATTGTTATGTATTCCATATCTCATATTTTCATAATCTAATGGATCTATTTTTAAATAAAATGATATATAACGTCATCTAAATCCATATATTTTAATGCATAGAAAAACTATTCCTCTCTATTAATTAAATGTATAAACATTTTCTATATTTCGGATGATTTTTTTCAAAATTATTAAATTCATTTCATGAGAATAATATGTCTTCAATATGAATTATTATGGACCAAGGTTTTTATACATGGATATTATTTGATTTTAGAAAAATATTCGACACATTAAACAAACACATGCATGACGAATGTAATTGTTTTTTTAATACTAAGTAAAATATAATATAATTTAGTGAAATATCTTCAACATATCCCATATAGATCACCTCATATAGTAATCATCACAAAAGTACTCAATAAAAAACATTACTTAAAACATAGATAATTTAATCGTAATAAATTTTGATCTCAAAATCCTAGTAAGGGTAAACAAGGGATTCACATTTTCATAAAATTAACATAATGGTATGAGAACATAATCATTAAATAAAAAATCCTTCCCCTTAATATCAAAGAGCAAAATATTTAGTCATTGAATAATAATTGGATGTTCATAACATATGAATCATAATGAAATTAATAAAAAAGTTACATGAGATCATAACATTGTAATAAGACAATGAATTGTTTCATATAAATATTCATAGAAAATCATTTCCACAGTATTCTATATTCACTTACAAGGCCTTTATAATGGAATGGGTTCAATCCATAAACTATTATAGTAGTCAACGTTCAATACTAAGACCGTCATAGAAGAACTTGTACCATATTAAAATGAGTTCACTCCCTATTTGAGTCATATATATCTCATGAGACATAAATATTTACCAATTTAATTAGATGTATATATATATCCCTCCCATAATATAATGAAAATCATATCTATATATTCCACAAGATCATAAACAATTATTTATATCATAACCCATGAAATTAAATGGAATACATAAACAAGTCATTATATTATATCCTCTGAAAAAGATATATGTTTCATAATAATTTCATCATTTCAACATAGACTAACCAGTAGATAAAGAAATAGTTTTCAATAGATTTTCACCTCGAGGGTAAATTTTTCCCATTAATATCTTTTCATTATAAATGATTCAATGAAATTTTATGAATCATATCCTTGGTTCATATCCCTCAGAATGAATAAGTTATATCAAAATAAATCATCACTAATTCAGAATGATTTTGAATGATAAATCACTATGAACAATTAATTATTTACATACTTTTTCACTAAAAATTCAATATTAAAAATTATTTCACAAGATATACTAGAAATATTTATCTGTTAAAAGAAATTTTAAAACATATAAATGAAGATGTGAAAAATAAAGAAAAATATTTCATTATGAAAATATAAATTACACATTGAAAAAACATTTTAAAACATAATTCCTTCTGAAAATTATTTTTATCTAAAAAAAATTTAAATTATTTAATGGAAGCATAAATAAAAATAATAGTAATGATTTTATGAAATTCAATATATTTTGTATACATCAAAATAAATATATGTTTCAAATATTTCCAAAAATCTAAATGTGAATTGTTATGAAAAATAAAATAACATTAATTTAAAAAAAATTAAAACATAAACCATGGGTAAAAGTTTATTCACTAATTAAATTTATTAATGTGAAATATATTATTTTTGGAAACACTGTTATGAAACAAGGTTTTACTAGAAAAATTATTTTCAACCAAATAGGGAAATAAAAATGCTTTTTCGTAAAAATATTCTATAAAAAAATTGAATACCTAAAGAGAGAAGAATTAATGGATAAAAAATTCATGAAAAAACCATATTATAGAAAACTAAAATGGTTTCCCGATTCATGTATCATTAGAATTCATAATTGGGAACCTATTCATAGACAATCCTAATAAATATTGAGATTGTAAAATAAAATTTATACCACATTGGTAATGTGAAATTGTAATCCCCGTGAAGGTATAAAATTTATTGAAACATAAAATATAATTAATTTAAATATATTAAAAATATTAAATGTCAAAGAGGAATTATATAAACCTTAAAAACAATATAAGTACATAAAATAACATCTGACACAAGGAAGAAAATTTGAGAGAAAAATATCTTATTACATTGGTAACTTTTGAACCTTAAAAGACATAAAAGAGTGACACTAAAATGTATATGTAAATCCCCATCATATTCAAGGAAATATTCATAAAATATTTAATGGTAATAATATAAACAATATAAGATAAACTGGTTTTGAATATAGAATGTGTCTCACATAAGGAAAAAATGAAATATAAAACCCTTACCGCATTATTTATATTTTGAATCATAAGACCAAATAATTAATAAAATGAAATGAAACATTTACTACAATTAATATTTTTATATTACGGATATAAAATTTCAATTAAAAATAATCTAATTCCCACACAATTAAAATGTTTTGAATTTGTATTTGTCTTTAATAAATAAAAGAGATACTAGAAATATCTTACCTAATGTTGCAACATCATTCATAAATTCATGAAACTTATATATAATAAATATAGTATTATTATAAATATATTATTTAAACAATTATATATAATCATATATTCTTTAATTATAACCATCAATTACCGTTTTATTAATAATTCCATTCTAAAATCATTTTTTGGGTAATAATAGATTTATTTTTTTATATGTTTGGATTTTTTATTTTGGACCTCTTACTTTAATCATGGTTAAATCATATCAATAATAATAATAATGAAATAATTATATCATTAATATATAAATTATACATTCAATATAAATAATTAATTACTATTTTGATAAATTAACTATGTTATTATCATGAAAATTGTAGTACACTTGAGTAACAATTCTATTTTTGAATGTTCATTATGTAAAGGATGTAAGTATTTTTTCATACTATTATTATTATTTTTCATTTGTAACATATAATATCTATAAATATACTTATAAATATCTTCCATGAGGTATGGTGATGAAAATAGTGTCACATCACTTTGTGAAGGCAGTAGTCCACATATTCTGGAACAACGTTATTATATTTTAGTGAGTGAAAAGTTAAGAAATAAATTGATTTATTATGATTTTATAAGGATTACTATTTCATTTTTGAAATAATTATGTTATTTATATTTTACAAATACATTAACATTTACCTTATTATATTCGATGTAAACCGTTATTGAAATACAAATAACACCGCTTCTTTAAGTGATAGTCCTCCATACACACGAATATTGATTTTGTAAAACATTTGATGGAATTGGATTTTATTATAGGTAATTACCATAAAATAACAAAATATTTTTATATATAATATACTTAGTTTATTATTTCGCCATCATTTAATGATATTTTAAGGGTATGGAGGATGAAATAAAATAAAATAAAAAGATTTTTGCAGAATGTTACATATTTTTATGGAAACACCATTAGATTGGACTAAAAGCCTTCCAATGTTTTTTTTATGACCAAAATAAGGCCACAATGATTAGTGTATGGATTTTGGGAAGTTATTTTGATGGGTGTTGGATTAAAAAAAATGTATTCAATGTGTGAATGAGAGATGAGAGAGGTGGCCATTTATAAGTGAGGTGAGTGGAAAACTTTTAATATTTTGAATGAAAAAAGGTGTATACATGTTTTCTCTAGCCAAAAGTTTCTAAAATAGAGTATTATAGAGTCTAATGCCTTATATGGTCTAAATATTTCCGTCCAATATATTTTATACCTATTTTCAGTTCATTTTATCGCTTATATTTTTAGTTTAACCCTAGTAAAACCAATTTATACCTAAACCATGGTAAATTATTTTTACCAAATTTACAATTAATTTTTGTAAAAAATTAATTGGACATTATAAGGTAATATAGATTATTTGGATTAAAAATATGTAATATATCATTGAAATTTTTTTTATAAAATAGGTAATATGTAACTTAGAATTAAACCCACAGACATAACGAGAAACATATATTCTAATAATCTATAACACCTTGCATTGAAATTATTCTATTTCATGGACAATGATTTATCATTTTCAAATAGAAAATTTCCTTCATAAAAACTAGGTGGAGGTAAGGTACGCATGTATTTAATTTGAAAATGTCATTAAATTTTTTATTTCCCATCACACTCTAGATTTACCTTTTATTACTTTTTCTAGCTTGGGATCTCTTCCCGATGAATCTGTTGATCAAGTGTGAGGCAATGCTTTTATGATTTATTATTTCTATCCATTATAAACTTTTTTCCCCTTTGGATCTATTTAAAATTTAATAAAAAAATTTCTTTTGATGATGATTACATGAAATTCTATATTTCTCATTATTAATTTAATAATTACTCTTTTTAGATATTTCTGAAAAATTCATACAAATATAATTATTACATAATGATTTAAAGAGTAAACAATTTTGTTAAATAATTTTTATATGAGTTTATTTAATTCTTTTTTAAATAAGTTTTCAAAAAAGTTTAAAATATATTTTCTAAAAAATGTTATTTTTAAGTTTAAAATGTAATTTGATGTTATCTAATATCTCAAAACCCAAAATATTAATGTTAAAAATAATATTTATTAATATGTATATATATATATAATTAAAATCATTCACCACTAGTGGTTTATTTAATTCATTTAATTGAGTCATGATTGTGTGCATAATAATATTTTTTTCACAGAAATATTTCTTTTATTTTCAAATAGTTTTTTATTTTCATGCTTAATTAATTTGTCACCATAGAAATAATGTTATATAAATTTCAATAAAATTTATTTTAATACTATAGTTAATCCTATTCATAACCTTTAATCAAATGGATAGGATAAAACTATCCTATAATAATATTTTAATTACAAGACATAGTACTTTAAAATCATGGTTGTGTATAATGAAAGATAAAATAGTGTTTCATGTATTGAAAAATATCATATTGATTTAATATATTTGAAAAAATCTATTTTAAAATATATAATGGTGTGAATTTCTACCCCTGTAATAGTATTTTTTCCTTGAAATTTATCCTAATTATCAATGGTTTGAAATTTAAAAATCCATTCATTGAATACCACATCATAAAAAGGGTTTAAAAAACATCCTACTGAAGAAGATAAATAGATGTGGGAAAGTTATCTAGAATAACACATACTAGGATTCCAAAGTATAGAATTGATGTGGGATATAAATATACTAAAATAGAAGAAAAGTGTAAATAATTATAGAGAGTGAAAGATATCATTGATCATTGGAAAGTGGGTTATCCAAATAAGTTTAATGAACAAATAAACATAAACTAAAGAGTCCTAAAAAGAATATTCATGTCCAAAAAATGATGATAATAAGAATTTTTTTTATTTCAAGATCCTTTTCCTAATTTTGGGAGATTCCATTTCTATGTTTAATGATAACATATTAAAATGTAATTACATGATATCATTTTATTTAATATGAATAATTTAATACTTGGGTTGTTCCTTAATAAAATTATACATTATATCTTACTATAATATATGATTTTTTCATCTCTTAATAACTATATAAAATAAATAAAATATTTATAAGTCATTATTTCTATCTCTAAATAAAAAATGGTAAAATCGTTATCCAATATGCATAAATCATCATACAGTGAAGTTATATGATAATCGCTAAAACGACATCCAAATTAAATCAAACCATCCAATAAATGGTTAGTCTTATAATACTTCTGAAAATAAAAAAATAGAAAATATGATCACAAAATTTCATTAAATAAACAAAATAATAATTCACCATATATCTTAAAGTTACTCTTGATTATCACATATCATACATGTAAACACCTTCATCATGTAATCTCTAGAAATGTGAAAATAAAAATAATTACCATAAAAGTTTATTGAAAGGACACATCCTTCCTTAATCCTTATATAAAAATTAGATTATTAGATATATTCCATGAATCCAAAAAATTTATAGACTCATTCAATGATAGTATAATCCAAATTATCAAAAAACCATTAAATTGATCAACACTATCCAATTTATATATACATATAGAATATATCATTATACCAACATCATTACCTCAACATCATAAAAATTTTAGGCATTATCTTCCCTTAATCAAAATATCACACCTTCGTTAAATAACGTTTCTAGTACATTAGTACAATTCAATAAATTTTTTCTAATCATTACCTAAAAACTTATATAGACTAATCCTTATCTATTTCATGATTAATATAACATAATCCATGAATTAAAATAAATTAATACTTCCATCATCCCACTTCATTATCGAACCATTAAATTGGATTCATCATCTAATTCTTTAATATCTCTTCCATTAGAATTTCATTCATCATCTCCTCATTCTCAGTAGTAAAACCATTACTCAAACAACTTTTAATATTATCTTCATGAGCTTTCCTCATAGGAAATAGGTTTTCATAATGCCTATAATTCCAACATTTAAAAATTTCAATAGTAAATGATACATTATTGAGGCCATTATTCTCATCCATTTTATTAATGAAAATATTCATTCTTCTTTTGATGTTGCAAACTTGTTTCTTTATTTTTTTGCAATGAAAACATATTATCATTATTATGAGATATTCCCTTGAGTGATTCATCCAACATTCTCAACATATAGGATATATAATCTTCTTTCCTCTATGGTCTCCACTACACGAACTCTTAGTGAACTTTTTCTATATCCTCATTGTTGAGTTTGAGAGTTTGTTATGGTTAAAATTATAAGTTATATTTAAGGATATCTGCTTGGTAATAATCAAGACATAATTCACTCTAATAATCAACACATTTTCATTCCCCTATTTAAATCTTTAATTATATTCAATGTTAACATAATCTCATCTGGTTCCCCCATTAACAAAAATAAAAAATCATAGTGTCGGAAAAATAATCACAATGGGAAAAAAATATTGCAAATTACATATATGTTGTCTAAATCATGATATATTACTCTTAATCTAATAAAAATTATGTTTATCAAATTTTACTCAAATCCATAATCATTTTAAATATTCCATGACGTTTTATAAAGAGTTCATGATCATCCAATGTATACTCCCTAGATTTTCAAACCAAGAATGCAAAAAGATTCATTTCCATGCACCAGTTGATGATATGTCCCATCCCAATACATCATTTTTGGAGTTATTACCCCTATATACATTTATTATATAGTAACAACCACTTTTATTATCAAAAAAGTGATGAAATTAAATATAATATACATAATCTATCCTATACCAAAATTCCAAGAAAATTTTCAATACATTCATTCATCCTTAGAATCATACATAAATTGATCCCTAGAAATAATCTTAGAAATAATATTCCAAATATTGATACACTTTTCCTATCCAAGATTGAAAATGATAACTAATTCATTCTATTGATTAAAACTATATTGTCATTGGATTTTCAGACATGTATTTTAAATATTTTTAGATAAATATTTAATAAATTTTATTGAAACATTCCTCATGACCATAATAGTTTAGTTTATATAGATAATAGGTACATAATATCATAATTTGGCGAATGATATTAAAAAAATCACATAAATATATTCTTCTTTAGTAATTTTCAAAAAAAAATCATTAATAAAACAATTCCTAAACACCTAGGAAAGGAAACATGATAAAGGGAAAAATCAAATTCATTGTTAGGGTAAAAAAGGATATACATAATTATAACATTAATATAAGGGTATAAGAATAGTGAGATAACTTATTAAAACCATACCATAAATTAAAAAGATCATAATCTTTAGTCATTTCATAGATATTAGAAGTTCATATAATGAAATCAGTGTATCTCATCCATCAGATCATTACATTTCTATAAGGCATTTAATTTTGGTATATACATATGAATGGAAAATGACTATCATATTTGTCAAGAATCACTACCAAGGCTATCATAGTGGAATGAGTGCATTACGATAACCATAATCATAGTAAAAAATAAATCCCAAGACCATCATAGTAGAAAAAATATTCATATTGAACTGGCTACTCTCTGCAATCCATTCATGTCTAACTCATCAGATATAAATCTTTACATAGTGCATTGTAGAGATATATATGTCACACTCATTACAAAATGAAAATAATATTTAAGTGTTCCAAAATATCATATAATATTAATCATATCCAAAACACTAAAATAAAATGGGGTTTACAAACATTTCATGATATCACAGTATGTGGAAAAGAAAGAGGTTTCATAATCATTTCATCATTTTATCCTAGAATACCCCATTGAAAATGAAGTCATATTCACAAGAATTTTACCAAATTATAAATCTTGTAACAGAAATGGCTTTCATAAATACATTTTTATCACAAACAATTACTATATTGAGTAAGAATTGTATACTAGTTTTATGTCCCTAAAAACATAAGATATAACAAGGGATGTCATATTAGATTGAGAATGACTTTGAAATATATATCACTTGTAATATTCTCTGAGGAAGGTAAATTTCATTTGAAAATAACTTTTTAAATACCCTTTTATTTTAAAATAACTTTCAAAAATATAAAATAATTTTGATTTAAAATAATTTTTATGTTCTTGGGATATTTTATTCATTCCACACGAGTTAAAAAAAAGATCTGTTTTGCAGTTTTGGTAAATTCCAAATAAGAATTACATGGAGAACAACATGAATATTGCATTCCAATATATTTATAAAAATGAAACATCAGTAAAAAATACTTTATTAAATAATCTTAATAATTTAAATCAAATATTTCATTACACATTTTGAATATATGGTTTTGGAAGTACAAGGGTTTACAACTGATGAGAAAAATAAACTTTTTTAAATTTTTTTTGATTAAATCATGTGTACATAGAAAGAGAAAAATAAAGAGAAAAAAATAATATAATGAAATAAATAGAAAAGAATAAATTTTTTTAGTTTCTTGACATAAAAATCATAATAATTCATCATTAAAAATATAATCATAAAAATCACAATAAAAGATAAGTTTGTAACAAAAGTACATTACAACTTTTGTAGCATAAAATTTTAATTCCCATAAAGGAATAAAATCAAATGAATCATAAAATATGAATATATTAAATAAATTAATGATATTAAATGTAAAATGGAATTTATATAAACATCTTAATTGAATATATTTTCATAAAAAACATATATCTCAAAAATGGAAAATTGAGAAAAAATCCCTTACCGTTCTCTTATCATTTTAACAATAAACTCCATGAAAGAGATATCAAAAAATGAATAAGAAAATACCTTTAATATTCAATATAATAATAATATTATTGAATCATGTAATGTATATATATTGTATTAATAAAATAAGTTGTTAACATAAAATTTTTCTTAAAGAAATAAAAAGTGAGACATAAATATCTTACTGCTTTATAAATATTTAAAATCATAATTCTTAATGAATAATAACATAAAATATAACATTAAATGTCATGAAAATAAGTAAATTAATAGTTTAAAAATTAATTCGGTAAGTATATAAACCACTAATAATAAAAAATTTGTTATTCTTCATACATCTCCCAAAAACAAAAGAGAGACTAATAAACCATTACCTTAAGTATCATGCTTTATTCTAAAAGTTCGAACCTCTTTTATCATAAATATATGTTTATTATAGATTTATTATATAAAAATAATTATTTAAATAAAACCATATATAATGTATTTATGACCATTTATTATTAGTTTATTAACAATTCCATGTTGAAATTAGGTTTTGGGAAATAATTTTCTTCATATATGTTTTCATTTTTTATTTTCACTTATATGTCATAGATCATGGATACATTATATTAATAATAATAGTCAAAAAATAAATAATTATTCATAAATTATAATTTTTTGACAAAACATGAGGGTTTTGTTGGATAAGTGAAGTTTGTTACGACCTTAGAGATAGTAGATCATACATACACAAGAGTAACATGTCCTTTTTTCATTGATCATTATTTTAGATGTGTAATGTGTTATTTTATCCTTATATAATTTTTAATATATCTTGAATTCAATATTATTTATTTATATATACTCATTAATATCTACCATGTTGTGTGGTGATGATAAGAATGTCACATGACTATATGAAGGTGATTTTCTACACATAAAATAATGATATTACCATCATTCAATGAGTGAAAATAAATGAAGCAAAATGATATATTATATTTTTATAATGAAAAAATAATCATTAATATTATAATTTTTTACTTATATCATACATATTAATTTAATTATCTCTATTAAATACTCTTTAAATCATTAGTGAAAAAATTAATCATATCGCTTCGGGACATGGTTGTCTGTCATACACATGAATAATGACTTTTTAAACACTTTATGGAAGTTGAAATGGTTTTACTTCATGATAATAACCATAAAAATTTACATATATAAAATATTCACTTTTTATTATAAAATAATGTTTTAATAATAATTGATGGTGGTGGATGAAGACATAAAATGAAAACTATTATTGAAGGATGTTAACTCTTATTCCTGAAACATCCTTAAGATTACACCAAACACCTTACATGGTTGTATTAATGCCAAAAATAAGTCATATATGATTAAGGGAGGGAATTTGGGAATTTATTTGTGAAGGCATTGTCTAATTCAAAAGTAATTGAAGGCATGAAGAGAGAAGATGGGGCCATTTATAAGTTATGTAAGGGATGCACCTTTAATTTTTATTAATGTAAAAGCCGTACATCTGTTATTATCATCTAAAAAATCTAAATTGGATTAATATAAATAATTATAAAAAATAGGGTCTAAATATTTGTATAAATATATATATTTGACATAATTTAATGTCATTTTAATCTTAAACATTTTTTATTATCTTCTAGTAAGTCCATTTTTATCTTCAAAACATTAAATAATTTCAAATAATTTAAATATTCATTGTGGCATAAAATTATGTCGAACCTATATGATTTTGTAAACTATTATTATTAAAATAATTGAATTCATTTTAAAAATTCCATTTGCAGGAGTAGAGAAAATTATTCTAAAAGTAGCCTTATAGAATTGATGAGAAAGTTGGTTTTCAATGAGAAAATTTTCAGAAGTTTAGAATGTTTTAATATAAAAATTAAATATGAAAATGATTCTAATGACCAAAATTGTGTTATTTTAAATTTAATTCTAGTTATTTTTATTTAAAACTAATATCAAATATAATTTTTCATTATAAATATTTTAATCAAAATCTCCACCTTTAATTATAGTTTCTAACTTACACTGTCAATTAAATTTTTTTTATTTTTATAAAATTATATGAAACATAACCTGTGATAATTATGAAATGATGATTTCAAAAATGAATTTTTTACAAATTAAATTTCTCAATGTTTTAAAAGATACTTATTAATTATGTTTGAAAAAAATTATCAATCCCAATTTATTGTAAAATATTGTTTTTGCATAAAATTGGATTTATTACTAGATGTTGTTTATAATACACATATATTGAATGATAAATAGTTTATGGAATATATAATATATAAATTTTACTAATTAATGCACCTAATTTATTTATCTACATTATAATGGTAAAATGTGTTTTTACAAAAATATGGTTAAATACAGAATGATTTCAATTATTTTAAAATTTTTATTTTTAGATTTTAATTAATTGGTCACAAATTAATTCAATTTATATAATATTTAAACAATATATTTTCATAACTTTTTTAACACTATTCATACCCTCCATTTTAACTATTAGGTTTTAAGTGGCACATTATAATACATTAATAATATGATATGTGTCATTTAAACCCCAGGATTTATGTATCACATGCTAATAAGTGTTATGTGTAATGAAAAATACTGAAATGATTAAAATAACACCAAAAAAATTATTTCACAAAATCTTTTGTAATTATATAAATAGAGATAATTGAATAGTTTTTATTGTTTTTATTTACATATTAATTTCTATTTTACGTACTAAACCTATAAAACATCCCCCATTTAGATGATTTCTAACGTAGAATATCTTGAGAAGTTCCCTTGTTTGATCATATTAAGAACATTAATATTATTATATAGTTATGAATGATTACATACAGTTTCTCGAGATACATGTAACATACATCGACATAAAGCTATCCACATGGGCTACTCTAGGTTTCTACATAACATATTTATTCCAATCTATAAGACAATAGCTTCATAAGATTGGAAAATATTAGTTAAGACTATATGGGGATACAATAAAATAATTATCATGGAATGAAATTTTATATAAAATAAGGAAACATTTATAAAATTTGATCACCATTATATTTTCACGTTTTCAAATGTATTTTAATGAAATAAAAAAAATTATATATAATATTGATACAAAAGTATACCAATAAAATATTACATCAATGGAATAAATCTTGGTGTAGTGATCCTATATGAAACATTAATAAATTGAATAATAAATACAATATCGCCTAATACATTTTCATTATCATAAACATATAGATGAATAGATATCTCTATTGATCTATATGATCTATCTCGTCTGTACTAGGGTTAATTCCCAAGATTATATGCATATAATGGTCTACAGATCTACCTAGGTGAAAATGTATGTTTTTTGTATAGACATGGTTGGATACCACTATTTATATAGATAAAAATAACGTATATATTTTACAAAACATAAAATGTAATGTCTATTTGTAAATGAATCTCTTAATATACACATGTACACCTGTTTCATTCCAAAAAACTTCTCAACAAGCTAACTCATTGGTAAACTCAGGGAAAATTTTGATAGTGATTGTATATAATATTATGATTTTAAATATTTTTTAATGCTGATATAATTGATGGTTTATTAAATAATTTTCCCACATACACTTAGACAATATTGGGAACATGGTTGTGATAATGAAAAATTGAACCATTATCATATGCCACTGGGTTTTTTCCTTACAAGAATAAAAAAATGTATTTATTTTTATGAAATATCACTCATCTAATTTATAAAAACTAAACAATTAGATTTATTCTTTGACCCCACTTTCATATAAATAATCTTTCAATATAGAATATTGTTTAACCACTTTTCATTAACCAATTTCTCCCTTGGTATCTCATATAATCACTCGGGATAAATGAATCCCTAATTTTAAATTTATCCTAAGACACTCCTATCATATATCATTTATCTTGGTCATCTCAACTACCAAACTAGATTCAAATATATCTCTATATTATAATCTAATTAAACCATCTCATATAAAATAGGCATAATTTTATAATTTTTCTCTTTTTTCTCACTCACATAATAATTAGATTAAATATTTTATTTTCTCACATATATGTTAATCTCCATGTAGTTTATCCATTTTCTAGAAAAAAATATTTTAAAGGAATCCATTTAACATCATATTAGGAAATTTTTTATCCATCACTCAAAAAAATGAAAAAAATATGGTTATATTGGTATAACCATAATCCAATTAATGAATCATAACTTTAATAGAAATAATCATAGGAGAGTAATCACAATCACGGCTTTAATTATTTTTATTTTTTACCTAGTTCAGTTAACCAATATACATATAAACACACTATTATCACCCCATATAATGAAATACAAAACATCTTTGAAAATAATTTATGATTCAAAATTTCCATTCCCACATCAAAGGGTTATCCACCACTAGAAAACTACATAATAATTGATACTTGATCGGATTTTCCTCAGTATTATACATGATATATATTAATACTGGTCATTATATAAATTTAATCCCACAACCTACCATATAAACAAGGTAATAAGAACTTTTAAATCATCCATAATTCATATTGTATCTCTATGGTATGGTGAAATGGTCACTGGAAGTCAACTCTCTAGTCCATTTTTTAGAATTACCTTTACATTTTAGTGTAGAAATAAAATTTATTCTCCACAAAAAAAGTCCACAATCATTAGTTATTTACTATAAATTACTTCTAATCAATAAGATTCATCATAAATTCCATTATATGGATCATTATTTTCATAATACATTTAACAAAAACATACCCCATATTATATAGGGTATCTCTATGACAATCAATACCTTATACATAGTATATCGCATATATATAGGCCTATATGTATATAAAATAATATACATATCCAAAAATGTTAATTAATCTAAAAAATAATTAGGATAATGCATTTAGGGTAATAGTTAAACCCTAATAGGTTAAACATAGTATCCCATATTCATAATACCCCATATATTCCCATGAGTAGAATAAACAGGAAATCCCAAAATTTTATTAAACAAATTCATGAACTTTCTTAAAAGGAAGGTAAAATTAGATATTCATTTTTTTATTTAGCCACTTATTTTAATGGTCAACATGTTATCCACACTTAACCACCTCACTTAATCCCATATAGACCATTACCCATAATCAATATACCACATCTAATCATAATGGGTATATAATTTATGTTTAAAATTATTAAGTAAATTTTTATAATTCAATTCATATATTGAATAAAATCATAATATCTTTGGATATTTATGGTAACTAATATCTCATGATGGAATAATGACCATACTCATTATTAATATAATGCCACTACTATAAAAATACTTATATGTATTATTTAGTGAATTATTGAATTTCAATTATAATTTATGAATTATATATAATTATAATTGAGACAATTACCTCAAGGAAATTATTATGATTTTTTATGAAATTTATATCATTATAATTTTATATATATAAATATCAAATATCACATAATTACAAAAAACCCATAATTGTGGAGTGAATTATTTTCTAAATTCTATTTAGAATAATAAAAAATAATTTGGAAGATAAAGGGATAATGTGGAACTAAAAATAAAAAACTAGGCTCAATTCAATGTAACAAAAGCTCTATGAATTCCCAAATAAAAAAAGAAAATAGGAGATAATGAATGAAATATAATGGGAATGAATCGCCAAGTTCAATTGTGTATAAAATGGAACCCTGGGTAAGGGTTATAATTTTATCTTCCAAGGTTAAATTGATTCAAATATATAATATCAATTTGAATCTATTAGGTAATTCACACACCCATTAAATATAGTAATTATCTCTTTCAAAAAAAATCCACCATTACCACCCAATAGAGTATCCAGTACACTACAACTATATAATAGGGGATATCAAAAGTTTTCTTAAATAACTATCAAACAACCCAAAATACATGGTATACCCTCACTAAATTCTTTGTGATACATGATTCCAATTCAACCATTACCATCATACTATTTTCTATCATCAAAATAAAAAAAAATCTCACATAAATCCTTTGAAGACATTAAAAAATATACACCATTTGATTCCTATTAAGTAATATTCAATCTGGATATAAAAATTCAGATTGAACATTTATTGGGTTCCAATGAATTATGTCTCATATTAGATTCAATCAGTATCATGCCACATGGATAATTAAAAACAATCTTCCATTCAGCTACATGTCCTCATAAATCCTTCTTCTGAATTAATAATAATTCACATTATATACTAATGTCTGTTAAACACTATTAATTCTTAAATTGTAATACGTTATAACTTATACCACAATACTCATCAAAGTGAAATAATAAAATAGTTCAATGCATAATTTCATGGAATTTTATAAATTCTATATATATTACAATTTACCCTCAATAATACACATATCCTTTCCAATGTCAAAAAAATTACACAATTCTTCATATTATTATATTAATTTTATTCTAATAAATATTGTTATTTAAAACCATGAAAATTATGAAATACATTGACATAATGAAATTGTTTTAATTTTAAATAATTTAATTAGTTACTCAATCATTGGATTAATACTATTGTGGATTCTATAAATTGTTAATGAATAACAACAATACAGTCGATAACAAACTCAATCATTTTTTAATCATCTTTATTGATAAATTATTCACCCTAAGTTTAAAATAATTCCATCTTATATTTCATCACCCCATTGAGTATGTCATCCTAGTAACTAGTGATAAGTAATATTCACTAAATGTGAGAACCATGTTAGAAAATTTAGTACATCACACACATGATTTGTTACTGAACATACTAACTTTATATAATGCTCATTATTTAATTTTAAGAACTATCATTCTTTAAATACAATATATTTTTCAAATTTTCATATTCAAATACCAATGAAAAACAAAAATAACCACAAATTTTGGTTTCAATTCCATGTCACCACCAACATTGATAATTATATGATGAAAAATAAGTGTCATTTTAACATTTTCAAAATGGTGTTATTCTCTCCAAATGGTTTCACATTTTCTCAATTAATGGGTACTAAATCAAATATTTTTACTCTAAAACCAGGAATCTAATTTCACGGGAAAAGAAATATACCTCAAATAGTATCATGATCATAGGATAAATATTCCTCTTTTATAATATATCCTACTATATAAACTCATGTGTTCAATACTGGACCCTTCCATTTGTTCCCACCTACATTCGTTAAGTCTTTATGGATACCAATTAGTGGCCCAAATAGGGTATGAGATAAAATAAATACTCTACCAAAAACGATTTTAATCACTATATCATGTGTGAATATAATAGCAATAAATTGAAGGTAATAATATGATTAATTTAGTGAATATAAAAACTTCATCATTCTAGGTTCACTGTAGAATACATGATCAAAATAACATTCTTCTTCCAAAGCTAGAAAATCAATGACAACATAGGATTTTATTATTATATTTTTAAGAATGGGACCCAAGGTTTATAACCACGGTTTCCATGTACAATGACTGTAATATTATGTTCCATAAAGATTAATAATGTTAAACATAATAATTAATTAAAACTAAGTCATAAATTATATAAAGTATAAAACAAATCCATGTTTTTTCATTGACTTAGAAGGCACATTAGTTGATTTAATTGATTGTAATCTCATACCTTTATAAGTAATACAAAAATTGGTACCTATGTATGATACTGGTTCTACTGTGAACCAACTATCTATGATCCCATCTGAGGAATTTCTCATGGGAATCTAGTTATTTCCCATGGAATAGTATAATATAATTTCCATCTAGGATTTCCATGGAATTCCATATAGAAAACACAAGTTTCACTCATTGAAAAATATAATGCAATGTTCTATGATCCCATTTATAATATTCCTCATAGAGAACCCTATTTTACCACTTTAAATTATATCTATACACTCTCTATGTGATCTCATCCATGTTATTTTGTATTAAAATATATATATCCCCCCCAGTGCAATATAACCCATTTATAAATCTTTTGAATTTATTAGTTTAGATGATACCATACATTTAATTCTTATTTGGAACCAATATATCACCCTCAATTTTATTTTCTATATGGTATTGGTATACTGTAACACATACCATTTAATAAAGTACAAATTTTTTTTGGCCATCAAATTCAAAAGGATAACTCGTGATATAAGAAAGGAATAAAATGGGCAAGGAACATGGGTTTATAATTTTTTATTTTTCATTCAAAATTAATTTTTTTATTAAGGGAAAAATCAACACACCTCATGTGGTGGATAAATTTAAATATTAATGCATAATGCTCATATTCTATTTTGAATGGAATTATTTAAGGGGTGGCTCACAGAGAGGTGGATATCCTCTGATGCTAATTTTTAGATTACTAGAAACACACTAAAAAAGTGATATCAGTTCATTAGATTAATTATACATCTAGATATCATCTACTTTAATGTATAGCGAATGAAATTAAAGTAAATAATATAAAAAAATTAATTTTTTTGTTGATGAATTAGACCACCTAAATTATCATAGAAGATGAATCTTCGTCTATAATTTGCTTCAGGTTCAATCTAGAATGTAAAAAATCAGAAAATAGTCCAATACTCTAAAAATATGGGATATTATATCATAGTTATTTATCATTAAAAAATTGAAATGAAAAATGAATGAAAGAAAGAGGATAAGATATTTTATCATTAAGAATCTTACTTGAAAAATAACAATCAATCCTGACATTGTATGAGGGAGGAGACACAAAGAACACAACAAAAGGAATATGTAGATCCCAATATGAGAGTTTGATAGAAATAAATAATGTGTAATAAGGTTTTATATTATAATAAGAATTTTTCCTAAAAAAGGTAAATTCACCCTCTTCTTATGGGCCATACGACTTATTTTCGTGGTCAACTAAACCATATGATAGTCATGTTCCAGCACTGTCCCATGGAACACACCCCATGGATGGTTTTTAAAGAATTAGATAGACTGTGCACACACTATTTGGATAACCTCTTCAACCAACCTGCAACATTTCACATGGTACTGCGTTCCATGTTCTATATTTTGAAAAATGGAGCAACACACACTAAAGACCACATGGGTGAGGTGGATAGTTAGAACTAACCAAATGTTAACCCTGGGACTTTCCTATTTATCCAATAAACTAAATCTATAGAATTATAACATTCTATACATGTTCTATAACCATTCGAAATAATCTTATGAAATGTATTATAAGAATATAGTTGTTGAAAATAAAAATTAAATGTATTCTTAATTCATTAAAATAGCTATTGTGTTACAACCACTTCCATTTAGAATAATATTTCCCCAATATTAATCGAGGATTGTTGGTCATCATCTAATAATATTATCAACCAGAGAGCATCAACAAAAACCTATCACACCTAGGTCTCATCATGTACATGGTCAAGCTTCCATAGAAACCTTACTAGAGGAATAGTCCTACCATGGAGTTACATCGTTCAATGATTAATGTTACAAACCAGATACTCTTAAAAAGAAGTGTCATCCTCTAACTAAATTTCCTTATGGTCAAAAGAATGAGATGAGTCAAAATAAAAATGGTGACAATGATAAATAATAATGATTTCATGTTATCCCCTATATCTCTATGGATGCTCTAATTAATAATCCCTTGATCCAACCCTATCCAAAAACTCAAAATAATTATCAAATCTTTTTGAAATATTACCATATTTTCAAAAACATTTATGTCCCAATCTAGATGGAACATGTATCAAGACATGATACATGGCCTCTAAGTCTCGATTTCATCAATGGTGATTAGAAAGAAGATACTTTTCTAAAATGATCTGTATCCATACTCTTGCTGAAAAATTGTAGATGCTGCAAGATCTTCTAAATGAGGCAATGTACTTGTAATTATACCTTTATAACATCTAACTATCATAGGGGTGAATGAAATGAGATACTATATAGTTTCTCATAAGGATAGAAATATATAATCTGTTGGAATATTTTTTTTATATGGGAATTTTGAAATAGGTTTTTGTTTCTCCCACGAACCTCCAAAATCATAGATAATTTGTAAAGTATATCTTCTCACACATGAATCATATGATCAAATTGACCATGAGTCTTAGGGTGATATGATTTACTCATAAGTAAAAATGAACTGAGGACCTCATACAATCCCTTCAAGAATTTTTATTTTATCTTAGAACCCCTATAAGATAAGATAGTATGTGGATCAATATAAAAGTATTTGACCTCCATAACATATAAACGACCTAAATTATCAACTAAAAGGTTCTTTATGATAGGTAGAAAGATGGAATCCATTTTTAACAGTTTAATGATCACCCATAATTCACCACAATCTTAAGTATTCCTAAGTATTACTTTCAGAAAATCAATCATGACATTATGTCATTTCATGTTTGGAATGGTCAACATATATGAAATCCTTATTAGTTATTTCCATTAGAACTTTTCCAATAGAAAGGTGTAACACCATGTAATGAAACCAGATATCTTTTTTGACTCTAGGAATCCAATATTGTAAGCATATGTCAAGGTACATCTTTGTAAGTCTACGACGTATTCTCCAATCAAAGGAATGAAAATATCTTATTATCTCCTATAATATGTCTTTAATAATCTAAAAACAACCATGAATGTCTAATAACACATTCCCTACATCAGCCTAATAAGGTTGTGGGTCCTCGCCAAAAATAGTCTCCCTTAGGACCAAGCTTTTTGGGATAGAAATTTGTCTCACATTCACTCTATGTAGAACTAATGAGATCACAGATAATGATGTTGGTATAGGCTTTCCATTATATACTTTCACTTATATGTTCATCTTTGAAAATAAGGATTTTAGAAACCAATCACATATAGCATCCCGAATGGCCGGTGTTAGTGTCATTAGACACAAATTCTTAGACACTTCATTCCCTTTTTCGAGAATATAATAATGAAAAAGGAAAAAAAATAAGTTATTTGACCCCTATTCTCTATGTAAGATTAAAAATAACATATGTGATGATTTTTTTAAGGATTATGTGTCCTATGTTACAATGATTCATTCACCCAAAAGTGATTCCACAATAAATTCATGTTATGAACATATTTTGGTATATCGATATCATGCATCGTGTAATCATGATAATCAATTCTCTACTTGAATGACCAATATTCCACAAACTAATCTCCTTGTATTAGAACTACTCCCAAGAATATGCTTGATGAACTTGAACAAACCATATAAATTCATCTCATATTTGGTAGAATGAAGGTTGGAATTGAATTAAATCTTTTTTATGATCCTCTAAATTTTTCTCTCAACTTTAATAACATAAAAATATCATTCACTTCTTAGGTAAACCCATGAAAGGTGAGTCGAGGCATGTTAAATTGTAAATAAATCAGATATAATATCTATTCATCTACAAGAAACTCTATATCTCCAATATGTTCTTAGTGTTGTCTCACAAAACCACATCACTCACACTCTCTTGGTCTACTAATACTTTTTCTTTGAGATAATGTGACCTATGATGTAGACATTAATAATACAGATACAACATTTTGGTAACTCAGTATACAAAATGTTCTATCTCAATGTATTAAAAAATTTATCATGTTGTTGGTCATCATTAGGTCAATTCTATGAGTATAATAATATTTCATCCATTAATACACCCATTAAATAATTTATATCATGGTGGAACACCTGATTCATCATGTCCATAAAACAATTGGTCTTTCTATAAGAATGAATGACATAACTAAATAATAATACAAGACATAGCTATTAGAGAATGTTATATGTGGTACATTGAAATTCTTGAATCATACCAAATGGTTTCTCAAACTTAAATCGGTCTTTGAGAAAAAATAATGAAGTTAGATTTGATTAAATATGTCATCTATATGAGGGAGGGTTATCATGTATTGACTATAAGAATATTCAACCAGTGGAAATCCACAAAAGGATTGAGATTATGGTATTCCTACATAGAGAAAATCAATGGAAACCACATACTAAATTACAAGGTCATGGAAAACCTTTTATTTTAATCCTCTTATTTTCCAATGAGCTCAGGAAACTTAGTATAATAAATCACGTATGGAGTTATGGATATTGGTGATGCTTATAAATTATTCCCATAGAAATATTTACCTATCAAATAGGAGGTTTCCAAGAAAATTCGACAATGATGATATCCCTAATATTTTCCATTATAGGATATAAATTTATGTGTTGAATTCCTTGATCATCTAGATAAAGACTACAAATAATGGATACAACTCTGCTCATCCCATTATTCTTATGTTATTCTCAACAAGCCCAGAAATCTCATTTCCCCATCTTAATATGGTTACCTCCCTCGGGTGATATAATGGATAACCATTATGATAATATTCTATATGGGAATGATATGGTAAATGAAAAAACTTCCATAGAATTACATAAAATATTGTCATATTGCGAACATAGAGGCTCCGAATATATCGATAATTGCCTATATCAAAGGGGAATTAATTAAATTTTTGAACAATCTCTAATAGAATCTCCAACATAGTATTAATTTCCATCACTCTTCTAAATTATAGTCCATTTGGAAAAAAAGTTCTCTATTTCCCTGGATATTAATAATTTCAAGGGCCATTGAAAAACAAAAGTTGAGCCTAATTTAGATTCTATAAAAAACATATGTCCTAATGTATATGGACGATCACTCTACACATCTATTAGATTCATTACTATATGTATCTTGATAGATTAATAGACCTAAACTATAGCCTGACTACCATGGGAATTCCCCCAATTATGGAATAGAATCTTATATGATTGGATTCCATGACCATATGTACCTTCTTTGAAGGATTTTTTGGTTTTATTCAATCACCCTATATGATATGGAGCTACTAATCCTTGTCCTAATTGTGGAGTTGTTTGATATCCCATATTACTAGTAACTGGGGAAAATTTTCTAGAGAATTATACAATATGTCCCATATATCCACATGTTTTAAACTCAATTGGGGAATTGTAACATTGGTACTTTTTATTTTTCATCTTACGACCCTGGTGACATACCACATAAAATTTGATGTATGCCATCTAAATTCCAATTCACCTAGGTGAAGAGTCAATGTAACATTTACTAATTCTAGATTCACCTATTCTCTATGTCTGTGTCGAACCACCCTAGTCCCCACAACCTGTTCCCCTCAGGTTCTACTCATTATTAAGGACCATGTTCACTACATAAAAATGGTAGTAAAACTAAAAATGTTCACATGGGATCAAATATAATACATTATCTCATCCTCAAAAAATGTTTTTCTTGGAAACTCATCACCCACAAGATTCCACACAAAGAAAATAATCTTTATAAAATGCCATAAATTGTACATCACAGACATAACACCCAACTCTTGTTGAATAAAATCTATTGAGAAGTTAGTTATAAGAATCTATATAAAGAACATATCATAAAAGGTTGTTCGAAATTCAAATAAACTATCTATTTATGTTGGTATAAATTAGTATGAACATCCAACCAATGATTGGAAGTGTTATGAAGAATCATTTTTGTGATCATGGACAGCATCTGTAGATTCATCTCTAAATTCATCATGACACAAAACATATCCACTATCCATGAATCGTATGGCAAGGGAAAAACTATTCTGAAAAGGTAGGAGGGTGCTACTATTGGAATTAATTTTCATGCTCTTACATTGAATGGGATGGTCTTGTGGCTCTTTACAACAACTACACATATCATATAAAACCATCTAGGAACTATTCATCATATCCCATATTAGATAATTATGAGGTGCTTCAAGAGGCACTATAAGTGTTAAACTGGGGGATTAGGGGCCACTACCTCCCTGTCATAATCATCACCACATTCGAAGAATTCAACTTGAATCAATTATGGTGGAATATATCTACAATTTCCAAGAAAAAACCAGAATATTGATTCTATATAATGATATATCATATATATATATAAATTGTATAGTTATAATAACATCTAATACAGGAGTAAACACCATCTACCTCATCCTCATGTCAGGTAAATTTGATTTAGAATACCATGATAGATGATAAGAGGTAGTCCCTATTGACCACTATAAAGGTCATCTCAGGGACGAGCTCTCACATCTTATAGAAGAGGTCCAGGAATATAGAGAGTTAATTAAACTCTATAGAGAAAGACACCATTTATGTCACAATTTCCAGTTCCATTAAATAAAAATCATTTTTTAATTGTTTTAATTTATTCATGTTCATACTCATTTAAATTTATATATTCCATGGTCTTGTTAGATGAGTCTCCATTATAATGATATAAGGTAATAAGATTTACAGGTTCTAATTATCATATCATGTGGATATCAACTGACATTTAAATAATTTATTAGGATGTAATAATCAATATAAATTGATTTTATTAGATGAATCTCCATTCCAAATTTATAATGTATATTATTTGTAAATTACAATTTGTTTTCATGTAATCAAAATTAACTAACAATTTTATCCATGGAATAAATTTATTATTGTTCTAACACATGATAATTATCTTTTTAGGGTTCTACATAAATCTATTTTTGAATACATAGTTTTAGATAATGAAAACACATTAATTAACCAATTATTTATCACATTTACACTATATATACTTTATTTCGATAATAGATGTGTCATCCATGAAACTCCAACATATCATGACTCTGCATGAGATAAAATAACACTTGGATGTAATATTCATTTCTTGTGAATATCTACATTCATATAAAGATAAATGATAAATAAATTCATTCCACACCAAGATAACTATAAAATGAGATTAAATTATAACAAGCTCTACAAATCATGTGCTTCACTCAATTGTAACATCAATTAAACAATAATAGGAACAATCTAGAATAACAATTCATATCATTAAAGAACATATTTTTTCTTGTATGTGGGTAAAAATTTCCTAGGCATAGGATCCTCACCAAATTATGACACATCCATATTCTCCTATCTAATAATCCAAATATTAATACAAAAATGAGTACTCTAACAATACTTCATAACATTTTGAACCAGGATTACAATTATGTATCCAAACAAGATTTTCTACCTGGCCTCAAGCAAAAATCCCCATGTAAAAGTGGCTACTGAATAGTTGAAAAGGTCTATAATAGGATAATATATTGATTAAAACCTTCATGTTCAAAGTATATCACAATGGTTAAATATGAAGATAAACCAATAGAGAAATAAATGTAATGAAAAGTAGAAATACTAATCATTCAAATATAATAATCAAAGAGAAAAAAATCCAAGGTCATATGCAAAATAATTTCTTGTATGTATGCTATACAAAATGGGAAATACAAGGGAAATAGTGAAACATGCATGTATAACATGCTATAAAAAGAAACAATTATCTAAATATTTATACAACATAAACCTGATAATGGGATCAATATTATACATTCAAACTCCATTATAGTTCATAAACTCAAGAAGCTAAATCTATAACCTTCCCCTTGTCCCCACATGCATCCATGAAATCTATTCGTGTACCAATCAGTGGCATGAAAAGGGTGTGAGACCAAGTCAGTAGGAAAAAACCAATTGTTTCTATCACAATCAATCCTATGAATAAAATATGAAAAAAATTCAAGTAATAATAAAAGTAGTGTAGAATATAAATCAAACTACAATAGATCATGTCCTTCACGGGGCCCTCGACAAACTATACCAGATTTGACCTAAGCTACGAAATTAGAAATTTATGTTTATAATTATAATTACAAGGCCAAAAATGTACAAACAAGGTGTCTTTATATAGTGTTAGTCATATTAGGTTCCATAATTACTATTTCATTTAATCATATGAAGGAATTAAAATTATTTTATAAAGTACATAAATAATGGATTTAATACAAGTAATTTATTTTACATTGAAGATGTTTCAATTGATTTAATTGATTTAAATACTAATCTCATTATAGTAATTATATAAATGTAACCTAGGTATCACACTAGGTGTTCTATGAACACAAATCCCCATGATTCCATCTATGGGATTTATTTTGGGAATCGGGGTATATCATATTGCATGGTAAAAGGTAATTGACTTATAAGACCGTAAAAGAAACTCAACATAGGTAACCCAAGTGTCACTTGTGGGATAATATAATACAATTCCCTCTATTTCCATACATTACATTGCACATTGGGAACATATGTGTTGATTTTTGTAAAATATATGTCTACTCACCAGGTGATCCTGTTAAATGTATTCAATATATGAATCTGGATGTCTTCCGCATAATTATATAATCCATTATTAAATAATTTTAAGTTATTTTTATTTAAGATAATGTGCAAGGAGTTCTATATATGAACCCTTTTATCATCCTCACCTTAACATGGTTGATTTTCATGGGCTAGAGGCAACCCACACCATTTAACAAATTAAATAATTTAGTTTGACCATAAAATATGTAAGGATAACTGAAGATACATGCAATATGTAATGGACATTGAAACATGATACTAGAATTTCCCAATATTTTATATAAATTAAAATTTCTTTCATAAGGGATAATTTAAAACACCTATCATTGTGGATCAATTTATATGTTAAAGAATATGTCTTATAGGATTAAAATAATAATATTCCCAAAGGTATGGATTGATTCTAGGAAAAAATCCTCTGAAAATTATTTTTTGATTTCTAGGACCACCCTATGATAGGAGATATACATTCAGTAAATTAATTATAATTTTTTGTAGCATTACATAGAATTTTCGACATGTGGAATGTCAATGGATAATTTAAAAAAGGTGGTTTATGTAATAATAACTACACAAAATAACTTGTGGAGGTATCTGACTCCTTGTCCAATATTGGCTATAAATTGAATCTAGAATAGGAGAAATTATAGAAAAATAACAATACCTTGATAAGATGGAATTTTTGCTCAAATAAATTTGAAATTATATAAAGAGAGAAAAACAATGAATGGAAGGAAGAGGAATGAAGATATTATATATTCAATACCATTGTGATAAATGATGAGTGATTCAAACATCATATGAGGTAGGAGGTATAAAGTATAGCATATAGTTAATTTGGCACGTTCGATGTGAGTGGATTATTGAATAAAATATTTCATTAGGGGGATTATGATTAAAGATGAAAGGGAGAAAAGGTGATTCAAAATTCTCTCTCTAGGGAACACCATTTTGGCACACCATTGGCCAAACCATTAATAAACCATGTGGCATTAATTTCTATAGTTACACACACTACGAATGATTTGGTCATGGTTAGAGAGACCATACACACACTATACAGATCACCTCTAAACCCACTTGCATTTATATTAATATTCAGGCAACATAGAGTTCATAGATTGAAAAAAAAATATGACACTATAAAGGTTCTTCATTTTTGAGTGGAATGATTAGAACTAACTATGAACTAACAATGTGAATATTTTATTTCTTCAAAAAAATAGGGATTCGGTCTCTAAAAACCCACCATATACTCACAACCCCTTCCTTAAACAAATGAGAAATTTTATTAGAATAAAATAATACAAAAACTAAAATTGAAAGGATTCATACCATATATAAAATTCATTGTGTTTCAACATTCACCTCAATTATATTTGAGATAATTTAAAATAATTATTTGTACTCTATGATCCAAAATTGACCTTTGTGTATCACTACACTTATATCAAGAACGGTATTGGTCATCAATAATGTATCACACAAAAATAATATATCTATGATTTGTATCATTGTTATAATCATTTGACATGAAATAACCCTTTTATTAGGATGTCAATGAAAACATTCATCTATATTATGAAACACATAGAATGAACTTTTTCACTATTTTATCATTGTCAACTCACAAATATCTCAAGAAATATATAACTATATATATAATTTAATGTGTAATACAAAAACTATACACAACTATACATTTTATAACATAAATTAATTTTCCAATTTTGGTCTCCTATAAATCATTTAAGATCATATGGTGTCAAAACCACTCTATATCTTTCATGCATTATAGGAATCTCAATACTCATATTATCCACTATGTTATCAATAATAACATATTAATATAAATTTCAATAGTATATTTACAATAAAATTTATTTTTATAATTATATTTCATGCATTAATGGTTATGTATAAAACCACTAATATTCTAATTGGGAATACAATGATATAGTCAACATTTTATATATCAAATTCCAATTTCAATTGAAAACTGTTTTTTCAACAATCATGTAGAATAATATTCATTTAATGAAATTTTTTAAGACATTTTCTTTTTTGTATACACAATCCTTTTTATAGAATGGTCCAGTTGAATAAAAATAATACATAAAAAGCATAGTACTTTATGAAAACAATCTCAACTGTTACTATAAAAATGAATTACATCTATCTCAACCATATAAAAATTTTAATTTCATCTAATAGTTGTTCTAACTATTCATAGTTACAACATCCATTCTGAAATCTATGAATTCATATATCTATATTTAATTTCATAAATAAAAAATTTGAAAAATATATATTATAATTCATTGTAATATCCTTATCCTAGAACCCATTTTCATTGACTTTGATGGGACCATATAGACCTCTAGTGTACATACACATAAACTAGAGGTTTTCAAATTATTAATATGGTATGATAAAACAATATTGGGAGACTATAACCATATAAAAATCCTAGAATATATAATATAAAAAATTAAAGTATTCATAAAACAAATACATCATTTGAATTCATTATACGGGCTTATGGAAAAAGATATAGCATAAATAAAATCATAGAAATAACTACACATAGTTATTTCCATTCTTGATAATAGAGATATAAAAGGTTTATATATGTGTTGATCATATACAATAGAATAAATAAATAAATATAAACCTAAGTATACACAAAAAAATATCAATTAACCCACCTAATACTTGTCTGATCATCCATACTAATATACCCTCTATTAATTTAAGGAACTAGGGTATGCGACTAAACATTTATGAGAACCATAATTATCTATCTCTACTACGGTGTACATTTTGGGTGTCATAACCAATCATATATATTTTCTTCCATAGTAATACAGAATTTATTTATGTGTATTCAATAACCACTTGAATGAAATAAATTACCAATAACCAAAACACAAATTCAATTCCTTTATTATTTATGAAAACACTCTAATGGTAAACCTATATATGGTTCAAATGGTTTCAAAATATTGTATAGACACATATATAACTTCTATACCATATATATTTTTTATATAAGTAATAATATACCAAAATTAGCATACCCCGCTTAAGGAACACATATGGTCCGACCCTGAGTTCCCCTAAAACAGGCCCCAACCGGTGGGCCATGAGACCTCAAGAACATCTTCCCAAATGCCAACAGCTTCTAACTAGCATCAGAGGCCTTAGGCACGTCTTTGGGGAAAACTCTACCCTCATATTATAAGGTATAATACATTGGGAACAATATATAAATGTATCTGAAGCTTAAGAAATAAGAAGACAGTAACAGAAGTAGATAAATGAACTAACAAAATAAATAATAACTACATAAGCTAAATAGTCATGATAGATACAAGGATGATGTCAATATGTTAATCCAACAATTAATAAATAAAATTACAGGGTTACATGGGACATGATTAGGCTTTATGATAACAAAAATACAAAATGATCAAATAAAAATGTGACATGGAATCTCAATAAAGGATAATTCATCTTCCCCCATGCTCTATACAAATAAATCAAGCTTCAAGAGAAAAATGATTCTATAAATTCATACCTGTGAACATTGAGTCTTATTGGGTACCAAACATCAACTGAGAAGGGAGTGAGATATAAAAACAGTAATTCAGCACCCACAGTGTTGAGACCTTTCCATTTCGTGTTGTAGAAAAATAGTAGTGTACCATATATATATAATAAATACAAACTACTTCTAAAATGTGAAAAGAATAACTATAACATTGTATAATTTCCCAAGCAGACCCTCGTCCCATACCACCTTCTATGGCTTAAGCTGGATATCTAAATGAGATACCTAGTAAAGAGGAATATATATATATATATATACAACAAGGCCATAGTAATATGATAGGCCAAAAAAGGGAATACCACTAATATTGTGGTTTATATTGGCGTATAATCCATATGTGAACACAAGGTGCACTAAATTCACAAGGAAAATACCACAAAGAATAAGTACATTCTATGTCATATCAGTAAAAACAACTCATTCATTTTTACTAAAAATAACATTTTTAGAGGTGGTGTTTGAGCCCGTATTGAATATATTTATATGTTACATCAAGTAAATTATATCCAATTCCAACATCCTAACCAATGAAATCCATTTGAAAGTCTAAGTATTGGTCAGGTATTTTGACAATGATTCCATCCTAGGTATTGCATGTAAGGAACTGAGTATCAGCTGAGGCTTGGTATATCCATTTTTTCAACATATCAATCATCAGTTTCCCCTTAGGGATCCAATGTCACCATTATTATAGTAAAAAGGTCAAAGAAGTCCCTTTCCTAGAAAGCCTAAAACATCGCTTTCCCGGTGCATTATATTGTAACTTATCAATCACAGAGAGTCCAAATATGGGTTCTTAATAGATGACCAATTTCTTCTCTCAATCCCAAGTCTATTTAAAACAAAAATGTTGTCATATATATATATATATATATATCATAGAGCAGCATTTAAGATTTTATCCATCTTACTACCTATTTAATGACATACATACCAATTATTCATCCCAAAAGTCAAGAATATTAACATTAACACAAAATTAAATAGTACTGAAAGTTATTGGTGAAAGTACAGGCAATAATATTTAATAATTGTAAAATACATCAAGACTTATAACAAAAAATATTTAGGAAATAACTTCAAGAAAAAAATTCATTGTTTTTAATTAATCTGAAATAATTTTATTTAATTCAGACCCTAAACCTAAACTTTTAAATTGTAAATATGTAACTGATTATTTAAATAATCAAGGAAACTGGTAAATAGAATCATTATGTCAGCATAACAAAAGTGATGTCCATAGACATGGTTACAAAATAAGGAAGAGGTTTTCCCTACAAAAAAATTACAATGATTAGTGATAAAAAGTTTAATTAAATTAATATTCATTATTTGATATTCAGGTGAAGGAACTGAGGAGCAGCACAATGGTCAAAATTGAATAAAGAAATTAAATGATGGGAAAGAACATAGACTCCCAACAAGGTAGCTATATTATATCCCACACACCGCGAAAAACTTTGATTTGACCTAAAATAGATGTAATCAGAGCATTTTAGAAAAACATCAATTTTAGGTAAAAAGATTCCACAAAACATTTCACAAAGGATAGAGAATGAAACTCAAAAAAAATTGGGTGGACAATTATCCTTATATATAGCTTTAATTTACTTCCAAAAGCTTTGAAAACAGAGAAGAGATGGATGTATAGTGGGCATCAAAAGTGGAGAGATAGGCTGACACACTGCATGGAGATGAGGGGGCACGACACATAGAGGGGGAGAGGGGCAGAATAGAGGATGAATAAAAGAAAAGGAAACAATAAGAGAGAGAAAAAAGTAAAAAATAATAAAATAAATTAAATTAAATTAATAAAAATAATAGAGATTATGAAAACAAATAATAATAATAATAATGGGTTATGACCATTTTTAATAATTTTTATTTTTCTTCTAACCTATTTTTATTTTATTATTTATTTTAATTAATTTTTTATTTATTTTTATTTATGTGAATTTAAAATGATTACATTTAATCCTTTTAATTATTTTTAACCCGAATTTTTTTGCTATGGTGCGACCTATTGTTTTACATAAATCTCATATGTCCATTTAAAAAAATAATAGTTGCTCAGGACTCGCAATAGGTCATGCATGAATTCTACTTGGGTATTTGTAAGGAATTGGGATTAAATTAAAAAAAATAAATGGTTAGTGCCTTGGTTAAGGATGGGATATTACAACTTCCACTCTTAATGAAAACTCATCCCTGAGTTGACCTTCCGAGGGTATGGGACGTTGTATAAGAAATTTTCCTACCAATGAACATGTATATCAGTCTCCTAATCCTATTATTAATCCATAAATTATTTGTGTTTCTATAAAACCCAAACCATAGAAACTGATCTGACTCAGAAAACCTTCATGCTACAATCAACGACATGAATCAGACATCTTTTTAAGGATTCATCAACCTCCAGCTCGATTCCATATAGATTAAATAAATAAGATAGGCCTGGATGATATTGTCAAAGATGAGAGATATGGAAGTAATCTTGAATTCCATGGTACCTATGAGGTAAAAACAACTGATAGGATACGTTCCCAACTCACTCCACTATCTTGAACATCCCTACATATCTTAGCGATGACTTTACCTATCACTTTATTTTTATATGAACTGACCTCTGTGAAACATGCAGAAAGACCAGATGTCCCACCTCAAACTCCAGGGTTATACAATGACGATCAGTATGGTAGTTGTTTTCAGATTGAGATATAGCTATATGATGTTGAATCATATGTAAATTATTATAATTCTACTAAAGTATATTAGGACCCCAAAGATCTACCTCACTTGTTTTGAGCCAACATAGAGGTAAATGGGGTGGTCTAAAATTGAGGGAATCATATGGAGAAATTGGAATTGTTTCATAGAAGCTGTTATTATAGTAAAACTCAAGTAAAAGAATATATTTCACCCAAAAACCTAGAAAATCAAGGATATAGGCTCACAAAAAAACCTCTAGCACATAAAGGGTTTACATGGACTACCCATCTTTCTGGGGGTGATATGAACTACTCAAAAGCACCTATTAACCAAGTGACTTCTATAACCCTGTTCCTTCAAAAATAATTTTCAGAATCCTCTAACCATATGAACTACACACTATTCTTAGTCAGGGTTGTAAGAGTAATTACTATGTCAGATAAACACTAGATGAAACGTATGTATTATACACCAATCCCCAAAAAGTTTCATATGTGAAACAAATTCATGGGATTCTCTCATGAAACTATTGTGCCCACTTTTTCAGGGTGATTTGATGTTCCTACCTCATATATGATATGACATATGAATTGAACCTTATCAATCCAAAAGTTTCATTTATTGAGCTTCATGTATAGATGGTTCTCTCTCGATGAACTCAGCACAATCTCAACAAGTGTTTCATGGTCATCTATGGAGCATGAATACACCAAATTTATTATTCAGAGACTACCACAAAAGAATCATCAAAATGGTGGAGAAACCGATTAATCAGAGCCATGAAAATAGTTTTTGAGTTCATCAGACTGAATATCACAACCCAAAACTCACACAAGTGACTCCTACTTCATAAATTTTTACAAGGTATATCTGATTTTTGTATGCGCACAAGATTGTTTCCCAACTGTAAATTTTTCTTAGATAAAAAATTTTCCCCTTCAGAGCCTGTCGAAGAGGTCATCTATACATGTAAACTGATATCGATTCATTATTGTATGCAATTGAGTTGATGGTAATCCATGCTAAGTCTGAGGTTACTATCCTCCTTCTTAGAAAACATGATAGTTGAACCCCACGATGTTGTTCTAGGTCTAATTAAACCATTCATCTCAAGATCACCAAGCTTCTTTTTGTGTTCATGTTGCTCTGTCACTTTCATCCTGTAAGGAGGAATGGACACTGGTTCAATACTAAGAACTGACTTGATAATGAACTCAACATACCTCATATTAAGTATGCTGGAAATATCGTCAGGTAATACATCCTTGAAATGATCTACAACGGGAGGTAATTTCATTGACTGCAGTCCCTGATGACTCATAAATAGAATTTCTAGCTGAGATTCCACTTTTCCCTTTAAACATCACTTAGACCATTCTTGATCTGCCAAGATATTCCATTCCCCCTTATGTAAATGTTTTCTCCCCTAGGGTGTTGTAAAAGACAATAAATGGTGATAATAATAAAATTGTAATGATATAGAATGATCCAGTCCATACAGAGAATGAAATAAAAGCCAGTCATCCTGAGGATGAAGAAATTACAGAAGAAATTGTATAGATATATCTCATGGTGCACTCCTAGAACTACAGTATGCCCTCTATTTTGACCCCCATGGGAATGTTGAGAGATATAACTCTATAAATGTAATTTATGAAAAAATAAAAACTCTCAACACTTTTAGAAGATGTGAAATACTGTGAAGAACAGTTATCAAAATGGGAAGAAACTAAAGTAGGGGATACAAGGATAATACCTATAAACATATATGGCCCTAGAATCTTCTCCCATAAAAATGGATGCATAATATATATACTTCCAAATCATTTCCCATGATATGATACAAGACTAGTCTGAGCAGGTCCACTCTACGGACGCTAGTGTTCTAGAACATGATTGCCTCAGCCACATCATCCACTTCCTCATCCGGATTTCGAAGTAAAAAACATATTGCTATCCTAACATTGAGTCATAGATACCATACCTTATAGAAGAACAGGAATTGATCCTCTTCCACTGGATGCTAAAGTAAAAGAAAAAAAATAAATGTGGAAGTTGACCCATGTTTCCTCAAGATCGACACATCATCGGGTTCCTCGTGCATTTGGGTTTATTATTTCTGATAATTCCTAAAAGATTTTATATGATAGTATTTCTAGTGCATTTCATTTTCCTAGAATTACCCCCAAATGCACCCTTGAAATGGTTATTCTTACTACCTGAAGAACCGTTACCCTGCTTCTAAATTAAACATCCCTTGGTCACTGGATCAGGTTCCTTGATATTTCAATCAGTAATTGGTATTAGATTCGTGATCTCTATAATGATCAAAAAACCCAAGACGTTCACCTACGAGCAGATCGGTTATCCCAGTCCAACCTTAAATCATCTTATAGTCATCTACGCATCACCTGTATGAAATGGAGAAAAACAATGGAGCTCAGTGAAATGATTACAACACTATAACACCATCATAGAGACCAGTAGAAGATGTAAGAACTCCCTGGAATGATATTATATCAATTTATGGAAGAATAAGTCATCATTTAATGTTTTCTTGATTTTTACCCAGACCATGTCATGGGGATTCTCTACCTGAGAAATGTCATCCCACCAATGCTTGGCAGAGTCACAAAGCATAATGACATCTAGTTTTAACCTTCGCTATGGAATTTTATCAAGATGATCAAATCTGGTTTTCATGGCCTATATCAATGAATATTAATCATTGGGATCCCAATCCACCCAGAAATTGGGAGGATGCTGCTGAATAAAATCACATGTAAGCTCTGACACAGTTGGGGTTGGACTCGGATTGCTCTGAACTGACTATATGAACATGAGAATATTATCCCTGAACTGGACATCATCAGCCAAAGGAAGATCAAGAATATTATCCATATGAGGCATTATATGTGGTTCTACAAGAATCCATATAGATCGTTCTTGACCAAAAACTCTAGAATGTTCTCATTGATACTTTCTAGGCATACAACATGAGACGTCCCAGATACATTTCTCTACAATTTTAAAAAACACACCATACACAAGATTCTATCTCAGAAGAGGTAATCAGGAAAAAAAGTAATTAAAATGGAATGTGAAAGGACTCCCTGAACATGGAATAACTGGGAAGGAAATCAATTAAAAAATTGATAGGTACATGTCCTGCCACTGTGTTTCACACAATAGAGAGCCCGCTCCAAGAGCTGGTTCAAAGAAGAAAGAGAAAAGTTCTTATATGTGTCACTAAGACTCATATGAAATTTATATTTATAACTAAAAAATCCTGAAAGATATTACAACTGAACAAAACAACACTCACATGAAAACATGATGATTCACGCTAAAATTATATATGGAATAGCAATAATCATGTCATTTAAATTCCTATGGTGTCTAATATGATACTTGTAAATGAAATTCACTCATTTATTCAGGCGTCAATATTAAAATATCAACATCTAAATAATATGAATACCAAAAATAACATTAAGAAAATGTTCTCTGAAAGGTGAAGGCGTATCAATACTAAATTTCATAACAAATAAATGAAATCCTGACTCAAGAAATTTGGATTTCCATGTACATTGTTTTGATACGTCCAAGAAAGAGGTAAATTACAAATTGATTTGTCCTAGTATTATATCAAATCTAAATAGTAAGAAAAAATGAAAATAACCCATTAGATACAACTTTGTATCATCCTTATTGAGTGCCACTGAAATGGGTCCCAAGATGGTGGGCCACACGATATCGAATGCATATCTTCAAATTCCATAGGATGACGACTAGTAGCGAGGTACCTAGGTAAGTATATATAGAGACTATTTCCTCATAGGATAAGGTATAACATTGCAAAAGGTACTATTTACAAGAACAATATTCATAATGAATAAACATACATTATTAGAAGACCCAAAAAATTAATAATAACTAGAAAAGGTCAATATTCATAATTGATACCAAGTTGATGTGAATGTATGATTCCAAAAGTAAATAAATAAAATTTTAAGGTTATGGGTTACAATCATAGACATTATACTAATAATACAACCAAAATTTCAAATAATAATTGTGTCCCAGAATTCAAGCAAGGGTTGATCATCTGCTCCCATGCTCCATCCAAAATAACCAAGCAATCATGAATCAGAAGTGGTAGGCTTCCTTGATTCCATGCATGTGAACATAAATTCTACATAGGTACCATACAATGCCTGATATGGGAGTGGGATATAATCTTATTAGGCCCGAACCCATGGTCTTTAGAACATTTCATTTCATTTTGTAGACAAATAAATGAGTTCTTTATATATATATTAAATACAGGAAACATAAAAAAATTTAATATAATAACTATATCATTTCTTGGGTGCCCATGTGGACACCCATATCATACCACCTGCATCGGTCTAAGTCGGAATTCTAAATGAAAGGATTAGTTAAGAAAAATATATATTTCAAGGAAAAAGTAATATGAAAGACCAAATAAATAACTTTCCCCCCATGTAAATTTTTTTCTTGGGGTCTAATATATATTTCAAAACTAGGTGCACTAAATTTACAAGGGAAGTATTAGAAAACATAAAGATGCATTATGCATTACCAGTAAAAATATCTCAAGTAATTATATTATAATGGAAAATATTGAGGTGGAGTCTGAGATGGTCCTGAATGTATCACTATGGTAAATCCAATAAATTATATCCAATTCCATGATATCATCCAAGGTGATCCTTTAAAATATCCAAGTATCGCTCATGGATGGTAACTATGAGTCCCTCTCGTGTGTCGCATGTAAGGGACTGAGTATCAGCCAAGTCTTGGCGTAGCCATTTTTCCAATGCATACATCCATTGTTTTCTCTTAGGGAACTAGTATCACCCATTAGTATGTTAAAAATACCCAATAAAGTGTTTTATTGGTGACCCTAAAACCTGCCTTTCATGATTCATTGTGTTGTAACTTATTGATAACAGATAGTCTAATTGGGGGTTATTAATATGAGTCCCTCATTCTCTCCCAAACCCTAGTTTATTTAATCCAATAGAAATTCATATTTATATATATCACATAGTAAAATTTATGATTACATCCATATTAATAACAATTTAATGCAACACTTACCAATTATTCATGCCCAGCATAAAAACTATTAATATTAACACAAAAATAAAAAAATTGTCAATTATTAGTGAAAGAAGAGGAAAAAACATTTAATAATGGTAAAACATTTCATCACTTATAACAACTATTATTTATGCAAAAACTTCATGGAAAACCAAATTCATGGTTTATGATTCATCCTAAATAAATTTATTCAATTCCAAAACTCAACATAAATTTTTTACACATGCACATGTAACAGATAATTTCAAGAATCATGGATAATGGAAAATAGTACCATTATATTATCACATACAAAGGGATATACAATAGAATGTAAACAACCTGAGGTAAATGTTTTTTCTGGAAAAAGTTCATAATGATCAAGGGTAAGGTTTTTAATTAAATTAATATTTATTATAATAAATTTTTGAGTAGGTATTGAGGAGGGGAACAATGGTAAAAATTAAATAATTGAATGAAAATATGGGAAATATCATAGACTCCCAACATTGTAGTCATAGTATATCTCAAAAACTATGAAACGAATTGATTTGACCTAAAACGGAAGAAATCATAGGATTTTAGAAAAAATCCAATTTCAGGTAAAACATTAAAGAGAAAATTTCATAATGGAGATTAGATGAAACTGAACGATTATTTGTGTGGAATATTATCCTTACAGAGAGCTTCACTTTTCTTCTAACGTCATTGAAAACAGAGAAGAGAGGGAGATGCAATGGGCTTCCGATGTGGAAAAGGAGGGGGTGCACCACCTAGAGGGGAGGGAGCGCGACACACAGAGGGGGGGAGTGATACATGAGAGGAAAGAAAAAAAATAATTACAAATAAATAATGGAGTGGGAAAAAAATAAAAAAAATCGGATTAATAGGAAAAACTAAGATAAATTAACATAATAAAAATAAATGGGGAAAGAGAAAAGAAATATATTAATGGGTTTAGCACATTTTAAATTATTTTCAATTTTATCCAGGCCACTTTTTATTTTGTTATTTCTTTTCTTTTCTTTTTCATTTATTTTGAATTATATAAATTTTTTTATTCCTTTTAATCCTTTTAATGATTAATAACCCAAAAAATTTCACTCTGGTGCGATGTATTATTTTATTGAAATTTAGAACAACCATTTAAATAATATAATAGTTTTTTAGGACCCACAAAATATTGCACATGCATGTGACCTGAGTCATTTAAAGGAATTGGGCATAAAATAAAAAATTAAACTTTTTGTACCTCAGTTAAATCCAGGGCATTACAAAAACATAAAAAACTAAATATAATAAATCCATGCATATATGAGGAAATTTTAGAATTCACCAACATATTAAAAAGTAAAAAACACTCGATTTTTATCAAATCATACCCAATAAGAAAAATAAATTTACCATTTTTATTCTCACTAAACCCATTTATAATAATCAATCACTATATTTATATGTTACCCAATATGTAACATAATGTGATTTTAAAATATATCTCTCTCTAATTTAATAATATGTTCGATATATTGTTGTTCACTCAAAATACAACTTAAATGAGAAGAAACATATTTTTTTTATAACACTAAAAAAATTTAATATTAATAAATCTTGTGATGAATAAAAATAATTTAAACAATTACAATTTCATTAAAAATATGAATAAAAATACTTCATGTTTAGAAATGGAATTTTTAATAACGGAATTTTTCCATTCTATTTTATAATTACAATTATAAAAAAATCATGAATGATATAATTTTAATTTTATAAAATGGATTTGTTGGATCAAAGATGTCAATACTATCTTCAGATCATTTATTTAAATATCAATTTTGGAGGGGATATTACAAAGTACAGTTCTTCCAAAATTTTAATTTTCATGACTTTATGACAAGATAAGAGGAAACTAGAATTTTAATTATCATTTTTATTTATAAAATAGATAAATTAGGGGTTAAATTTTATATTTGATATATTATTCAAAACATAAAAAACATATGTTTGATTTTCTTAACTTTTGAAACATTTTATTCCTCGTTAAAAATAAACCACAGTCATTTATTTAATTAACAAAATTTATGTTAAAATTATGTTTTATATTGATTATAAAATACCATATGATTTACGTTATTTATAATCAACTAGTTTATTTCATTTAAATTAATATCATTTATAATTAAAAACCACATATAATTTTTTTCATTAAACTAAACTTTATAAAAATGGTTTTTATTCATCATGCACATTAATTATTAAATTAATGTTTCTGAACATTATAAACATTTTCAGATAAAATTCTATTCAAACTTCAAATAATAATTCTAAAATAGTAAAATATAAATTTTTTTGATTTTTTTAAAAAAATTAATTATATTGGTTAAAACATTAGTTACATTGAAAAATTATAAAATGAAAAAAATAGTTTATTAAGAGTCAAAAACCTAAAAATTTAAAAATCTTTCCTCTATGTTTTTTGATAAATATTAAATCATAAATAACTCTTCCAATCAATTAATTTAAAACATTATATCCTTTTATCGTTAAATAGTGGCATACTGTTATTGATATGTAATGTATACTTCAAAAATTGACTTTATCGTCACTTTTTAAATAGAATCACTTCCTCCAATTCATGCTACACATATTAGCTACAATTAAAACCTAAAACTCTATATTTTATCTCTTAATAAAATAATATATTATGATAATATATCTCTAATTTTAATTAGTTACCCTAAGGCCTCCTTTTATTGGTATATTCCTTAGATAAATATCAAGTTCTAAACATTAGTATTTTTTATTCCATAGACATTTCATATTAACCTTCCACATATACTATTATTATAGAAACTATAATATTATGATGTAATTATTACTAATATAATAGAAAAACATTATTAATTTAAATCCAATTTTTAATCATTTCTATCCACTAAGAAAAACAAAACAACACTAATAATGCATTTGTGCAGACTGTGGACTCCAAGAAGGGATACGATTTATTTTTCAACAGCACCATCCATATATGGTAAAATGGTTGAATTTTATTAATTAATATATCGAAAATTTGTTAATTATCATTTTTAAATGATAATTTACTATATACATTCATTCCATCCCATTTTTTTAGAAATTTGATAGCTAATAATGTGTACATGTGGGATACCACCTCCAGGAATGATGAATTTTAGTTGTCGTCACCACCATTAATTTATTTTTTAAATAATGAAATCAATGAATTTAAGTTATATTTATTAAACTCAAAATCTTATTTATAATTTATGTGAACCTTCTATAAAAACATGTACTCAGTGGTTAAATCATTATAATTCTCTCTCATTTAAGTGGGTTTTACAAAATATGTGAATGCTATTATAATAGTTATAAAATAAATAATTAAACAATTTTATAAAATTTTAATATTATGAAATAATAATTTATATATAATTTTTTAATTATTCTATAAATGAGTTATTAATTTATAAAATATTTGATAATATACTACCATTTGATCATTAATCACACCCAAACATGTTCTTTATAATATCCCTTTCCAAAACTCTATTAATTAATTATACCGTATGAAATTATATTGAAGTAATAATTAAAAAAATAATTAATATTTTTTCAATAAAAACATGGGAATGATGAAATTTGATCCAATAAGGGATAATTGACAATTTCACTATGGAAATTTTATTAAAAAACAATTGAAAAATTCAATATTCAAGATTGAAAATAAACTATAACTAGCTATTATATTTTTTATAAAAGTTAAAAAAATATTTTAATAAAACGTAATATATTTAAAGAATACTCCAAAATTAGTGAATATTATATTTATTTTCATTTTACATGATTTTAGAGCATCTTTTACAAATTCATATTTATGGTACAAGGTTCATTGGCTCATATCTCATTTCACAAGACATATTTAATATTATACTCTAATATATCTTTATTATGGTGTGATTACTACCTAATGAATATATTGTACCAACTTAATTTATTTTGTGGTCTTTTAATATCTATAACATGTTTTCTCTTAATATTACATTCAATTAAAAAACAAATCTATAATGGTTTTTTTTTGTTGAACTCCATTAATTGAGTTGTATTGTTTTCAAGAAATTTAATCTATCAAAATTGGGGTTTTCAAGTTTAATATTTTATTTCATGGTACCTTAACTCACTTTTCAAAAGAAAATGAACATTTAATTAAAATATTTTACCATTATAAAATATAATTACATATTGTTATATCATTGTTGTTGAAAATTTTCATCCATTATAATGAAATTTTACACCCTTCCCAATATTTTTCTTCATACCTATGTTCTTTATTACATATAGAAACCAAATTATGTTATATTTAATCCTTCCATAAAATTTATCTTTTACTATTTTCTTAAGGGGGTATATTATTTCTTTTATCATGTGATATTCAAATAAAATATTTTAAAAGTTCTTCATCCAATGATAATTTCTTTTATTTTCCACTAATAATTTACTTAAAATAACATTTTTTACATTTCAAGTCCCCGATATTTATTATTTTTTTAAGGGAAAATGTTTTCAAAATATTTCACATCATCTTTTAAAAAAATCTTTTGAATGGGACCCACAAAATATTATATTATTAATATATTATAATTGTTTTCTAATTTTGTGTTTTTTGGCTTCTATTATCATAGTTACTATAAAAGATTTATTTACATGGAAATTTCCATTTGTGAAATAACCAATATTTTTTTTCTTTTGGATAAATAAACTTGTGTGTACATTTTAATATCATTGATATTCATAGTCTTCGAATTTATGTGATATTTTATTTGACCGGATTTCCCATTTAAGAACTCTATATTTTTTTCCATTGATTGAATTGTGTTCACCTAAATTACATAAATCAAGTTATTATATAAATTACTTACTTAAATATATAAATTTTATCTATACCATGTAAATACCATATTATATATTAGCTTTATTCGATTGTACTATCTTAAAACATTACTAAAAGGCATTGTATTCTGACTTATTATACACTAGTATATAATGTTATGATTATTTATTTAATTATATATTTTTTCCATTGATTTATTTATTTGAATTTAAAACCCACATTAATACATTGTGTTCTTTGGGAAATGATGAATTTATTATTTCAAGTTAAACCAGTATGTATTGATTATTATTGGAATGTTCCTATATCACCCTCTATTTAATTAGTACTCATATATAAATAATGAGATAATAAGTTATTTACATAATTATTCTGTTCATAGGGTCTTGGAAATTATGTTTTTTTTACATTTTAATTCATGAACATATTGTGTTTATTCCAAATGGAATGGAATAATTAATTCCACACATGGTATCATATTCTTATGATTTGACAAAACATATAAATTGAAATTATTTTTAATTGATGTTATATTATATGTTCATATATATATATATATATATTATTAGATATGAAACACTCTTAAGATATGATCCCATGATTTAGGACATTATTTTAGGAATATAAGACATGTTATTATTATTGGGCCACTTGATATGAAACTATTGAATTATTTGTTCTTATATTTTTTCATGATTATTTAACTATACTTTATTGGGTATATCATTCTAATTTATGATGATTATATGTAGAGACCCAAAGCTTGATGTACATGTACATTACATTACATTTTCGGAATACTTAATACATAAAAAAACAGACACACAAGGACCGTAATAGTTTAGTGTCTTTGGAAACTCAGAATATAATCTTCTAATCGTGGTGAAAGATCTTCAACATCTCCCATAAAAATCTTCCCCTTTTGTTTTATTACATAAATCCTATAATTACATCCTAGGGAAAAGAAAAAATAAAAAGGGTGACCTCAAATTCTCATTAAGGGTAAGAATGGATAAAATAAAACAAACCATATACATTTGAACATAAAAACATGAACATAATGTTTAAACATCGAAATACTTAGAAAGGAAATAAAACATGCTAGTACGTAAGGAATATATTATAATTGAACATCAATCATGATAAAATCGTTTGGAAATAAAACTTTTATTTGTGGAAAAACATTAAAACATGATATGATTTCCATAGTAGCCAAGGTATTGCTGCCAAGACCATCTTAGTAGACAAAGTCCCTTTCTGAATCGAGTTCACTCCATGTTCCAGTCCTATAACACTGAACCGGATTAACTTACTATTCCAGCCATGTCTATATCATGAGATATAAATCTTTACCCAATGCATTGGAGGGAGATATAGGTCCCACCCATCTCATAATGAAATCAATTTACTAGTGCCACAATATAAACATAAATTATTCATCATAACCCAATGAAAAAAAATGGGTTTAATAAACATCATCCCATCATAACATAATCCATATAAAACAAATGGATATCATTTCATCATAAGAAAAGTGAAACCATGTAAATCATAGAGAAATAATACTTGAAACATACACATATCAAATAATATCGTCTTAGATGGAAATGGTTTTGATAAAACACTTGAAAATAATTCCTCAGGAAAATATTCTTTCTTATTAAAAATCATTTTATTTTAAAAAAATACCATGAAATTTTAAAAGGAAATGATTTTGTTGAAAATAGTCATCAAATCTTTTAAATTAATATTCATGAAAATGCGGCGTTATGAAACCGTAAAAATCTGTTTTTTCCGTATAAGTTTAAAAAACATTCTCCTCGTACTTTTATCAGAAAAGTCAAAAAGTACATTGTATGGTTAACAAAAGAAAGATTCCTTCCATACGATTTGGTAAAAGAAAAAAAGGGAAAAAATGAAATTAAACATACACGGATTAAATTTAAACATTTTATGAAAAGATTTTGAGAACATATGGCCATGGATAATAAACATAACCCCAGTAAATACTTACGAATAAACAATCTCGGATAAGAATGAGATTGGAATAATTATCCCTTACCTTAGGTTCGATATGATTCATACGTATCTGAAAATCCTGTATAATGATTTAAATAATTTCATTGACTTATTATAGAATCATATTCATTTTTATGATATCATATATGGTTTACTTATGACTTTATATTACCCGTTCATTTGTAAATTCGATGTAAAAGCAGTGATTTAAGTAAAATCATTTCATTTATTGTACGTGTTTCAACTTGTTGTTCTTGATATTATTACTTATATCCTGATTTAAATAATTACAGAATTTAAAACATGCTTTATATATAATATATATTCAACATATACATATATATATTATAGATCGATAAATTGAATGAAATACACCGTTCATGGAGATGGTAGGTCGTACGTACGCATGAACGATGTTTTCGTTTCCTTATTGAATTGAATGGAATTAAGTAGATGGAATAAATATATATATATAGATAAATCCAATATCATTATTAAGTCTTTTATTTCATGATTACTTATTATATATACTTTATAATCATTCATTAATGGTTAACATGGAGAATGAATCTCATCGCGTCGTGGAGACGGTAGTCTGTACGTACGCACGAGCAATGATATCATTCCCAGGATCATGGAATTGTATTGAAGTGTATGTATAATATTTCAGAATCAATATCACATTACAATAATCATATATATAGTTATATATTTATACCATTATACCTATCCAAGTAAGGTGGTGGTCGAAAACAGATTACACCACGGCGTGGAGACGGTATTTCGTACGTACACACGCGCAATGGTTTCATTTTCCGTATGATGGATAGAAGGTGAAATATGGTCGTTTCATATTTATAATAACATATCAGTATATAATTAATACTTATGTTATTACTTTATAATGAGATAACTAAATAATATGAAGTAGAAGAGGAAAGAAACTAGAGAGAATCGGAAGAAGATATTACCTCTTCTTCGACGCACCTCCTTTAAGCTTCCTCTTAAGGAAGTAGAGTTGGTCTTTTGAGAAGACCAGAACCTCCAGAATGTTTCTAGGGATGTGGAGAAGTAAAATTGGAAGGGTTTTTCCGAGATTCAAGGCTCAAAAGGGTGTGAAGAGAAGAGGGAAGGGGTTCCCTTTTTATAAGGGAGGAGAGGGGCACCTTTGGAAAAACTTAAAATATTATTTTATAATAAAGTCATATTCAGTTTATAATAGCTCCAAATTGATTTATTTTTAATATAATATGGTTATGCATCGAACTCCTCTCAACCAATAGGATTTAGAAAAGTTTAGGTTACTATTTTAACCTTATCTTTTAAATTTAACTCTAAGTTAAATAATTTAACTTTTATTGTGTATTCGTGTTTTCATACACAATATGATTAATAAACATACTATAACCAGACTAAAGAACCACAAGTGGTTCATTATTAATATATATAACCTTATCTATGTCATTTGGCCAATCCTTAGTTATTTAGAAATATAATAAAAATTAATATTATACTATTTGTTTTAAAAGCTATTTTATGTCAATTTGGACACTATTTGCTAATTGATTTTTTGTGAAAATTATAACAGCATGATTAGTTCAAAAAAGTTAATTAAATCAATACTAAAAATTCATATTAACCTATATAATTACTGGAATTCATAAAAAGACTAAAATTAAATTTATTTGGGTATTTAGAATATCAATTATTTTAATATTCAATTATTTAGGTAATTACTACATCACCAGTATTTCATCAATAACATAAATTATTAAATATATAATATTTATTAATAAAATAACATTAGGTAGGAAATATTTTTATCTTTATAATAAATTTTTATAGTCGAATTTATCTTATGTATAACCCTATATTAAAAATGTTTTAGTTATTAAACATTGATTTTAACTATTTTAACTCTTTTTAAAATAAAATAATAATATATGTCCAAATATAATCTAAGTGGACCTAAATGATAATATTATATTCTTAAGGTATTTTTGGCCGAATTAAACTTTTCCAATAGAATTACAACATGTGTTAGGGTAATAATAATACCATTTTTACCTTTAATTACCCAATTTACTTTTAACTGTGGTAAATAAATGTAAAACGTTACTACTCACCCAAAAAAAATTTTATCTTATTGAACCACATTTTACTCCTTGATATTAACCGTGTCTCTAAAATTTTCTAAATTCCACTCATAGAAGCAGTAAAATTATGTTTTATGTAAGTTTTCATATTCTACTAGGAGGTGGGTAAAAGGCGGTGAAAAGTTTAATAAAATTTTTATATATCTAAAATTATTATAAAATGACTCCAATGAATTACATTGAACATATATAGGTATTATGTATCAATTTTGTCCTAAAATAAATTTAAATAAAATAAATAATTATTTAAATAAAAAATCGGTTTTTAAATAGTAACCTAGTGTTTTCACTGTTCATCAAAAATTGAAAGTCTTTAAAAAATACCAAAAATTAACTCTAGGATAATTTCGATATTCCGATTATAAAAATGAAGTCCATTTTGAAAGATGAAATTTATAAAATTTCAAAAAGTGGGTATTACTATTCATAACGGCTAGTTCATAATAATATTATAATAATATCTCGTTTAGTGAAACTTGGTATTGTGTACTACACATGCTATCAAAAAAGTTATTGATTGTGTGTAATGCAAGCCAAGTCAGGGCTGCGTGTAGTGAAATATATGTTCAGTGTTTCATATAAAAAATAAAAACTTTTTTGATTTATACATTAAACAAAATCTATACTTAATGTTGTGTAGAATAATTTCCACAAAACTAACTTGAAATTGTGTATAACACGAGCCAAGAATAGTGTTGCATATTCTACAGGGTAATACAGTGTTTCTTATAGTACAAGATAATCTTGGTGTAGTGTATAATAGAAGACATCAAAGAAATTAAAAGTAATATATCTTATAAAATCTCAGGGTGTTATATTCTACCCCCCTTAAAATGAATTTCGCCCTCAAAATTCGTCGGGGTTATAAATGGTTTATTACTTGAGAGTATATTTCATAGAAAGCGACATCATAAAAAGAAATACTAAAACTTAATTTTAAAAATGAACATTAGAAACAAAATGGATACCCAAAGTAACTCATCACTTGTTCTCCCACATAGGAGATCATAGGTGAAAATATGGATATGGAAGAGAAATATAACCGTCAAGTTTTGATGGAGAGTGGTAGAGAATAGGGCTATGAAAAATCCAACAATCACAAAGCCATAAAATTTTGATGATTTAATGTACCATCTGATTCATCAGATATGAGGGAACTAGTGCAACATTTTTAGTTTTCTAGATCATTTCCCTAATGCGGAATATTTTTTGAATTTAAAGAAATACTTACCTGGTTTAGGAACAATCTCACTGTTGTTTGTGCCTTGAACAATTTCCACTTCATCTCTTAAGGAAATGAAGTTGAATTTGTCTTCTATGAAGTGCTAGAAGATCATGTGATAGAATGATAGGCCATTCCATCTGTCTCAAACATTAGGTTAGAAAAAGTTATCAAATATACATAAGTCCATCTATAGTGAGAATAATCTTATATGGTTCCTAAAATGGACTTATACTACATATAGCATACTACATAATATAATAAAACTAGTTTCTACTAATAAGGGACTTCCTGTAGGCTAGTGGTATGCGATAAAGGCATGTCACACTTCAGTTGGGGGTTAGATTCCCACAGCCTTGTCCGACGCGACGGTTTGTCACTCGTCCTATGGGTGGTCCTTTTTCAAAAACTACACTATTATGACATTCCAGAAATAGTATTCAAAAAATTTATACCCTTAAACAATTCTATCTGATGTCCAACTTAATCCATTCCGACCATTAATTTTATCTAAAATACTTTTGTCCAATAATATATTATAAATAAAATGATTACTAGAAATTTCATCAACCAAGCATGTGAATACCATCATTTATCCCCCATATAAGATATATCTTGTTGGTCACATTCCAAACATGTGAATTCCTTAATCATGTATTTTCTTGAAAAATTAATACACATTGAACCTTAGTAAAACATGAATGCAGTTAAAAGGTAACTCTTTCCACAAACCAAAATCCCAAAAATTCTATATACTCAAACCATGATATCACTTAGTCCTTATATCAATCAGGATATCATAAATATTATTAAACATATTATTTTCTCTTTATCCATTCATTATGCGCATATCATCTTCTTTCCAAAAATATCTGAAAAACATTTCACGGTTAACAGTACCATTCAACATATACTTTCAAATACATTAGGAAAAAAAATAGTGTAACAATCCTTATATGTGTCTTTATTCCACAGTACCATTACCTATACAACATAACTCTTGATAAACATAAATCATTCAACTACATTCTTAAACTGTTGACCAAGCTTCAACACTTCTTTCATCTCATATATCATTTGTAGTCTCCTCACCATAATCCAAATAAATACTACCAATATGACCATGCTGATTCTCTTCATGAGATTTTCCCTTAGGGAATTCATTTGAATAATTCCCATACATTCCATATTTAAAACATTTAATCGTTGCTGTTGTCGTAGCAATACCATTATGCCTGTCCATGGTGTTAACTGAACCATTTCCAATACACTTAATAGATTTGTGTCCTTATTTTCCACACCCAAAGCATATTCTAGTTCCTTTGAATCATTCTCATTGATGCCTCTTCCCACATGATTTACATGAGGGAAATTGTACTTTCTTTCCTCTATGATCATCATGAAACTCCATCTTTCTCTTATTAGATGAGTCAGGAAACTTTCCAAAGTTGATATTATTGATCATATTATGAGATTGCTGATTAGGAATAATTATGATGTTTGGACTTCCAAATCCCATTTCATTAGGTTTCTCATGAATAATATCATTCTATTTTCCATCAAATCTTCCATTATCATGAATCTTCTTATTTAAAACCATTTTCTAATGCCCAAAGAAGAATACTGTGAGAGGCACAAATCATGCTAGGGAAAACAACATAATAAAGGGGGAGTACCTTCAATATCTAAAATCTTAGGATTAATTCTAAGATCATTACCGTAATTATGGGACTATATACTATACGTGTACTTACCCTTAGATACATCCCTAGACATACCTTAGCAATATCTCTAGGGATTTCACCAATGTTTTCGCATCCTAGTTTCCAAAGGATAACTAAACCTTTACATAGATACCGACTATAACGGTCTATAATTACTTCCAGTGGACTGTTATTGATACCTATCAGGGCACTCCATGGGTGGCTACACCCCCTGGGTGGGACACACCACCATCCCGAGTAACAGCCATTTCCTCATGAACCCCTTGGGCGGAGAGCCATGCTTCGTCCAACTCTCACATGTGAGAGTTCCCAAAGACTGGATACATTCCTACATCCATTGCCTCTGATACCAACTGTAGATACATAAATCATGACGTACATGGACATTACATTACTTTTTCGGAATACTTAATATATAACAAAAATAGACACACAAGGACCGTAATAGTTTAGTGTCTTTGGAAACTCAGAATATAATCTTCTAATCGTGGTAAAATATCTTCAACATCTCCCATAATTATCTTCCCCTTATGTTTTCTTACCTAAAACCTTTATTTATATCCTGGGAAAATGAAAACATAAAAAGGGTGAGCTCAAATGCTCAGTAAGTGTAAGAATGGAGAAAATTAAACATACCATATGAATTTGAACATAAAAACATGAACATAATGATTAAACATCAAAATAATGAGCAATGACATAAAACATGGCAGTACGTAAGGGATAGATCATAATAGAACATCAATAACGATAAAATAGCTTGGAAATAAAACTTGTAATTGTGGAAAAACATTAAGCACGTGATATGATTTCCATAGTAGCCATGGAATTTCTTCCAAGACCATCTTAGTGGACGAAGTCCCTTTCTGAATCGAGTTCACTCCTCGTTCCAGTCCTGTAATACTGAACCGGATTAACTTACCATTCAATACATGTCTATCTCATGAGATATAAATATTTACCCAATGCATTGGAGGGATTTATAGGTCCCACCTATCCCATAATGAAATCATTCTTACATGTGCCACAATATAAACATAAATCATTCATCATAACCCAATGAATAAAAATGGGTTTCATAAACACTGTCTCATCATAGCATAATCCATATAAAACAAATGGATATCATTTTATCTTAAGAAATGTGAATCCATGTAAATCATAGAAATATTATACTTGAAACATACACATATTAAATAATTTCATCTTAGTTTGAAAATTGTTTTGATAAAACACTTGAAAAGAATTCATGAGTAAAATATCCTTTCTTCATAAAAATCATTTTATTTTCAAAAAATACCCTGAAATTTTAAAAGAGAAGGATTTTGTTGAAAATAGTCATAAAATCTTGTAGACTAGGCTCCATGAAAATGAAGCGTTATAAAACCGTAAAAATATGTTTAAGCCGTATAAGTTAAAAAAACATTATCCTCGTACTTTTTTCAGAAAAGTAAAAAAGTACCTCGTATGGTAAAAAAAGAAAAATTACTTCCATACGATGTGGTAAAAGGAAAAAAAGGTTAAATATGACATTAAAAATATATGGAAAAAATTTAAATATTTTATGAAAACATTTTGGATCATATGGACATGGATAATAAACATAACCCCAGTAAATACTTACGAATAATCAATTTCGGATAAGAATGAGATTGGAATAATTGCCCCTTACCTTAGGTCCGATATTATTCATACGTATCCGAACCTCATGTATAATTATTTAAATAATTTCATTGACTTATTGAAGAATCATATTCATTGTTATGATATCATATATGGTTTACTTATGATGTTATATTACCCTTTATTTTGTAAATTCGATGTAAAAGCAGCGATTTGGGTAAACTCGTTTCATTTATTGTACGTGTTTTGACTTATTTTTCTTGATATTATTACTTATATACTGATTTAAATAATTCAATAATTTAAAACATTATTTATATATAATATATATTCAGCATATAAATATATATATGATAGATCGATAAATGGAATGAAATATACCATTCATGGAGACGGTAGGCCGTACGTACGCATGAACGCTATTTTCGTTTCCTTATTGAATTGAATGGAATTAAGTAGATGAAATACATATTTATATAAATAAATATAGTATCATTATTCTGTCATATATTAAATGATTACTTATTGTATATAATTTATAATCATTCATGAATGGTTAACATGGAGAATGAATCTCATCCCGTCGTAGAGACGGTAGTCCGTACATACGCACGAGCGATGATACCATTCCCATGATCGTGGAATTTGTATTGATTTGTATGTATAATATTTTAGAATAAATATCAATTTACAATAATCAAATATATAGTTATTTATTTACATCATTATACCCATCCATGTAAGGTGGTGGTCGAAAACAGATTACACCACGGTGTGGAGACGGTATTCTGTACGTACGCACGCACGGTGATTTGGTTTTCCATAGGATGGATGGAAGATGAAGTAGGGCTGTTTTATATTTATAATAACATATCATTATATAATTAATACTGATGTTTTTACTTTATAATGAGGAAACTAAAGAAGAAGAAGTATAAGAAGAAAGAAACTTGAGAGAATCGGAAGAAGAGATTACCTCTTCTTCGACGAACCTCATTTAAGCTTCCTCTTATGGAAGTAGAGTTGATCTTTTGAGAAGAACAGAACCTCCATAATGTTTCTAGGGAAGTGGAGAAGAGAAATTGGCAGGGTTTGGGCGAGTATCAATGCTCAAAATGCTTTGAAGAGAAGAGGTAAGGGGTTCCCTTTTTATAAGGGAGGAGAGGGGCACCTTTGCAAAAACTTAAAATATTATTTTATAATAAAGTCATGTTGGGTTTATAATAGCTCCAAATTGAGTGATTTCGAAGCTAATTTGGGTATGGGTCGAAATTATCTCAACCAATAGGTTTTAGACAAGTTTAGGTTACTATTTTAACATTATATTTTAGATTTAACTCTATGTTAAATAATTTAACTTTTACCGTGTCTTTTTGTTTTCTTACACAATATGGTTTATAAACTTACTATAACTATCCAAACGAGCCCCATGTGGTTCATTATTAATATATATAACCTTATATAAGTCATTTTTCCAATACTTATATTTTTATGAATATAATAACTATTAATAATATAATATTTTTTTAAAAACAATTTTATGTCAATTTGACACTATTTGGTAATTGGTTTTTGTGAAAATTATAACATCATGATTAGTTAAAAAAAGTTAATTAAATAAATACTAGAATGTCATATTAACCTATAAAATTAGATTAATTCATAAAAAGTCTTAAATTACATTTATTTGGGTATTTATAATATTAATTATTTTAATATTTCATTATTTAGGTAATTACTATATCACCATTGTGTCATAAATAACTTAAATTACGTAATGTCTAAAAATTATAAATAAAATACCATTTGGTAGGAAATATTTTTTTATTTCTAATTAATATTTATAGTCTAATATATCCTATTTATGACCCTATATTAAGAAAAATTTAGTTATTAAATATTGATTTTAACTATTTTAACTCTTTTTTAAATAAAATAATAGTCAATGTCATAATCTATTCAATGTTCACCTAAATGATAAAATTATATTCCTAGGGTTTTTTTGTCAAATTAAACTTATCCAATAGAATTAGGACATGTGTTAGGGTAATAACAATACCATTTTTACCCTTAATTACCTTATTTACTTTTAACCGTGGTAAATAAAAGTAAAAAGTTACTATTCACCAATAGATATTTGTATCTTATTGAACCACATTTTACTTCTTGATATTAACCGTGTCTCTCAGATTTTCGAAATTCCACTCACAGAAGCGGTAAAATTATGTTTTATGTAAATTTTCAAATTCTTCTAGGAGGTGGGTAAAAGACGGTGAAAAGTTAAATAAAATTTTTATATATCTAAAATTAATATTAAATGACTCAAATAAATTACATTGATCATATATAGGTATTATGTATCAATTTTGACTTAAAATAAATTTAAATAAAATAAATAATTATTTAAATAAAAAGTCGGTTTTTAAATAGTAATCCAGTGTTTTCACTATCGATCAAAATTTGAAAGTTTTCAGAAAAGACCAAAATATCACCCTAGAATAATTTCGATATTCCGAATCTAAAAATGAATCCATTTTGAAAGATAAAATTTATAAAATTTCAAAAAGTGGGTATTAATATTCATAACGGCTAGTTCATAATAATATTATAATAGTATCTCGTTTAGTGAAACATGGTATTGCGTACTACATACGCTATCGAAGAAGGTCTTGATTGCGTGTAATGAAAGCATAGTCAGGGATGCATGTATTTAAATCTCCATTTGGTTTTGTGTATAACATAATCAAAAAAATTTCATTTATACGTTAAACAAAATCTATACTTAATGTTGTGTAGAATAATTTCCACAAAATGAACTTGAAATTGTGTATAACATGAGCCAAAAATAGTGTTGTGTATACTGCAATCTAATACGGTGTTTCATATAGTACAATCTATTCTTGACGTAGTGTATATTAGAAAACATCAAAGAAATTGAAAGTAATATATCTCATAAAATCTTGGGGTGTTACATTATACCCATATTCTTGTATTATGAGAACTTATAATCACTAATTTTCATCACTAATATTAAAACTTCTTGAGAATTTCAGAACACCACTCCCTTATGAATCCATTTTACTAGTTTATGAATAAAAATAATACCAATGATGTTTATAGAATAGTATATTTCATAGAAAAATTTATTGTAACATTAAAGGCAGCATCTGTATTATGCAGTTTCTTATATAGTGGAAAAATGTCCATTAGTTAACAATTTCATGGTTTTTACTAGTTAATGTTTTTTCTTAATTATATAAATAGTTGAACCTAAATTATTTTATGAATTTATTTTTATTTAATGTTTCCTTTATTTCCTTAATTAATAGTTGACAACATCCATGGATTAATAGATTATATGAGAGAAATGATTTGATAACATTAGGGATTAGTATGCTACCAATTGTGGATTTAAATTTCATGAATAGATTGTGAAATAATTTTTATCATAATTTATGTGGTATGGATTACCATTTAGGTCAGATTAAGTAATACAAAATGTTTTAGGGGGATGTATAAGAGAAAATTATTGAAAACCCTGATAATTATTCTAATAGACATGTCTATGTAAAGGAAAACATCCCAATGTTTCAGTATAGTATATATTATGTAGTTATCACAGAAATTACATCCTAATCTAGAAATAATAAGGTGGATTTGGTAGTAAAAATGATGCCCCTATGGGTAAAAAAGATGGAAAATTATATTTGATTATCATCTCAATGTTCACATTGGTTTAGAGAGAGTGAAACAAAGATTTCACACTCAGTTATATACTCTATAGGGATATGATTTGGTTAATACCATTCTCTTTACAAGTCATAATAATTGATCTATTATATTATATAATTATGTTATGGAATGTGATATAACCCAACAAAAATAACCATACATTGAATTAAGGATAATTTAGTTCAAAAAATATAGTCTAATAATTTAGAATAGAAAAGAATTTTTTTGATTAGTTTTTTCATGAAATTATCTTGAAATAATTATTTAATGGAATTTATTTTTTATCACTCAAAATTATATAATTTTTGTTATAGTTATGTATGATTTCTAAATAAACAATGTAATCATTGGATTCCCTAGATCCTTTAGAGATTTTATGAATGATAAACTAGTAGGGATGATATTTAGGGAGATAAATCTTGTGATTACACAAAATCCTCTATCAAAAATTATTTCTAACAACATTAATATATTTAAATTGAAAATAAATCATGATAATATATGGATATATTCTCATGGTTGTTCAGGTGATAATAAATATGAAAGAATCGATGTTTAATTTATTATATGTTAAAAATATGGGAAAAACGCTGAGGAATGTGTTTCAAAATGGGGTATATTTTATGTTTGGAAAAAGTGGTCTTTGAGAAACTATTTATAAATAACGAATTATGAGTTTAATTGACATAATTAATTGAATAAGAGTTCATCCTAAAAACCACTGAAAATTTACTATCATAAATGAGGGAATCAATGAAATTTCCATGTAAATACCCTAATACAAGGACAAACCAAGATAATAGTAAAAAATAACATCTAAAACATGGAAAATCCTAGGGAACAATAATAATGTAAATCCATTCTAAAAATTATATAAAATAACGAACACATAACTATGAGTATTTTATTTATATCTTTTCTGCATAATCATTTTTATATATAATGTTTACTAGAAACATAAAATTTCCATCCTAATTACTATATTTTGGAATGATAATGAAATTCTTTAGTGGTGTGACCACTTTATACCATGTATGAAGCACAAATATGACATATGATTTTATGAATGTTCTTTCTATATAATCTTATTACACTTTATTTTTGAAAATTTTATGTTATATTAAGAGTGGATTAACAATTTTGATATAGAGGCCCTGAAAAATTTTATGATTGGAAAATAAATTATATTAATCAAACAATGAAAACCTATTAATGATGTCTATAAACACTCAATAAAATATTACTCCTATTATATTGTGGAATTTAGTGAAAAATTATAAAGGAAATCTTAACATTATTTATGATATTATAATAAGGGAAAAGATGAGTTCACTAGTCATTGAAAGGATAGTAAGGATGAAACCTAAAAATAAATTAAATATGAAATCATATCTATATTATGGACATATTTATCAATTTCATTAGTGGGTAATAATTAAAATTTTGTGGATTTAAATTATTTTGCGGGGAATGTATAATCATGAGTTTGGAATATATATTTTTCTAAATTAGTATTGTGATCGATATATTGTGTTACATATGAGAAAAAACAAAAAATATATATTACATAATAGTTGAGTATTATTATGAAAATATTATAATAATTAATACCTTAGTAAATAAATTTATTTTTATCATTTAAATATTCATAAAAATTGTGATTATTAACAATTATACGTTGAATGTGGCATTTATTTAAATAAAAAAAATTTATATTATATTTTAAATTTTCATTTAAAAGATAAATTTACAAAATTTAATATTTCAATTTTTAATAATAAATTATTTTTTAGATTAAAAATTTAAATTTTTTTTTTTTTATTTTTTTCTTTATTTTTCAGGTATTTCAAAATTCTACATGAATAGTGAAAATAAAATTTTTATAAGTATTGTAGATTTTATGACTATATAATTACATTAAAAAGATTAAAAAAAATTAAAAACTATTAATCAAATCATTATTTTGGACTTAATATAACTTGTTTAAAAAATTTATCTAAACTTATAAAATCTATGTTTCATTTTGAGAACATACGTACATTTTATTACAATTTAAAAACTGATTTTATTTTTTCAATTAAAGGAAAATATTTATGATACAATTTTGTTTTATATTTAATTTAATTTTAGGTAAATTTTATTTCTAATATAATGAACCAATTTATTCCATGTAAAATAATAATGATGATGATTTTGACCAATGAAAATATTTAATGATTCCAAACACAATTTTTCATAAAATCACTTTTATGTGTCATTTCTGCTAAGGATAAAATTTGTTTTCTTAAAACCTTTAGAATATATAATAAAAAATGAGTTTATTATGTTGATTCCAAATTTAAAAATTAATAAATAATGTAATATTATTTCTTTCCATAAAATTATCTACCAATCGTAAATACACAAGTTACTGTTGTAAAACTAAAATAGGTAAAAATAAATTTTACTAAATATAAAAGAACAAAAAATATTTAAGGAAATATGCCTCCATGAGTGTGTATTAGGGTTTTCATGGAAATAAATTATAAAATTCGTTATTTTAATCCTTTATATCATTTTAATTGAGATAAGGGAAATCGTTATTGAGATATAATGTTTACTTCCAAAAATATGTTCCTCTTCACTTATGAAAGGGTATCACCTACCTAATGTAAGGATATTGTTTTCCCCTATAAATTTATCATGACACTATAAAAATTTAATACATTAAGAATCCTATCTTATTTTTCTAATACAATGGTCAAAATCATATTTCTTAATTCCTCTATTTATAAATTGATTATGAAGGGAAATCTCGTGCATTAGACATCAGTATTTCTTACTCATTAGTCTTTTATTCTTATTCTTATCTTCAAAACATTTTATATCCACCATAATATATTATAATATATGTAATTAACCAAAATATAATGTTATTATATTAATTTATTTCCAAGTATTAAATTATTTATTTCCCCCAACAAAATAGAAACAACATCGATCATTTATATGTGATGATTACCACCACCATGAAACGACATGGATCATTTTTTATCACCACCATTAATGGATTATAATAAGGATGGGTTTTCATAATAGATATTTTAATTATTTCAAAATTATAGTTTTGGAAATAAAATTTATAATATAACCTCATCCAATCTCATTCAATGGAAAAATGTATCGTTTATCATTCATGTATACCCACGGCCACCTCCAGCAACGATGAATTTTATTTATCACCATCATATTACCTAGATTATTCTTGGAGTTAATTTTCTTAAATAAAATGATATTTATGAAATCATAAAGTATATATTCATTTTATATTAATTTTATTTTGTAATATTTCCCTCGTTTTTAAATAATTTCAGTGTACACCCATTTGGGGTTGTATTACCACCAATGCATACAATGTTATAATGTTTATATATTGAATTATTAAAGAACATTATATAATGTTAATATAATTAAATAATGATGTATTGAATATTTTTTCACTATTATATAATTGTTATATTATTTTTTAAGATATTTTTAATATATCACCACTTGATCATTAAACACTATGAAATTAGTTCATTGAAATCAAATTTTCCAAAAAAACATTCTTATGTATTTATATATCAAAATGGGATATAGTGTTTTATTAAAATATAATTATTATTATTATATGTTTATTGATCTTTTAATGATTCAAATTAAACCAATTAGTGATAATATACCCCATCATAGTGAAACATGTACAAAATAATGAATAAAATATTTATAACATCCAATTATTGATATAAACTATATCCTAATAAAATGATTGTGATAAATTTTTATAAATGACACTTATTTAAGGGAATATATTTTAATAATCCTCTAAAATTAGTAACTAAGATATCTATTTCCATTTTATAAGATATTAAGGAATGGTTTAAAAAGAAATATTTAAGGTAAGGGGTTCTTTGTTCTAATTTTAATATCTTAAGACATATCTCATATTTTTCACCATGATAAATTAATATGATGTTATTACTCTCTTCAATTTTTGATAAAAATATTCCATTATTTCATGGTTTTGATGATTCAAATAGTTTTCTCTCATTAAATGAATTTCAATTCAAAATGCACTAATTTTTTCTGAATTTTATTAACTCAGCTACTGTCATTGATTTAAAATACTTGTAAATTAACATCATTAATTATAAAATACCTTATCCAATTGTAATTTTTTATGGTATGTTCTCTTATACTATTCAGAAAAATAAAAATTAAATTTTAATCTTCCACCTTTATCAAATTTCATTCCAATATATTTATTGATAATAAGAAAAATTCACATCCTCTTAAATTATAGTTTCTTATTCATGTGCGTATTTTTCTTCCTAAAAAATTCAACTTCAAATTTGTAACAAAAATTATGTGTTATTTCAAATGGCCTTGGAATTTATTAAATAACACTTTTCAATTGGAAAATTTTTTAAAAATTTATGATGCGTTCTTCAATAATGATATTTTAATTTTTCCCCATTCTTGGTGATTTTTAATCTTCCACTCCATATTTCCATGAAAAACAATTTATGTCATTTCATGGATCCATTATCAAGGATTCATAATTATGGTATTTTATTTCAAAAAATATTATAACACTATTTCCAAAAATATTATTTGAATGTGACCTATAATATATTATTTTATAAAATTTTTAAAAATATATATTTTTAATTCTCATTTCATAATTTTCCCCAAATTATTCATTTCAATGAATATTTACATTTATAAATTATCCCCTAAATTATCTTATATATTTTTAAGAGATTAAAATAATTTAAATTCATAACTTTTTAATCTTAATAAGTGATTAATTTTGTTTTTCAAATCTGTTTCTCATAAGAATTGTCTATATTTCATTCCATGGATTGAAGGGTGTTCACTGAAATACAGTAAATAAATTGGCTCGGAGATTAATGAATGATATTTAATCCCATTATTTATAATATCAATATACTAAATTGAAAATTATAAATATTTAAGGGCATTTACCTCAAATTTTAATGAATATGATTGGATACTATAACACCAAGAGATTTTGAGAATTATTTTTTCGAATTAATTTAACATTTCAATATTTTTCATTTGGTATAACACTGGAAATATATATTTATATTTATATTTATATATATATTAAAATATTAAGTCAAATATTCCTTTAACACACAAACCTAACTTGTCTTCCACTACACACAATACCTTACTGGCTTGCAATACACAAAATACCAACTTGGATTGCACTATAAGACAAACCTACTTGGCATACGATACCTGCAACACTGAGTTTCTACGAAACACGTGTTTTTATTATTTGAATAATTTCATTAAGGTGATTATAACATATATTTTAAACATAGTAATAATTACTTTTCATATATCGTTGTTTTATATGAATAAAACCTATTAATAATGAAAGATAATATTTTTGGTAAAGTCCTTTTATCTTAAAAATATTGTTTTCTTGAAAAAGACTATTTTAATAATAAAATTAATTTAATCCACATTTTTTAATTTTATATTATAAACGAATCTTAATTTTTTATTTCAAAATGTTATAATTAACTAAGGGTGAATTTTTGTGATTTTTCTGAGAAACAACGTTTTTCGTTAAATAGTGAAAAATACTAGTTTTTAATTAATAATGCATTATGTAAAATTAATTATTAATGTTAAATGATATTTTAAATATGTTATAAACCACCAATAAATAATTAATTAATCTGATAATAAATTGAAATTTATTTGGATTAATTTCAGTTTTAAACTATATATAAAATTTGAACAATATATTGAACTTTTTCCTACATTAAAACCTGGTCATTTCGTCCCATCTGCAAGATTAGAACTAATCTTAATTTTTAAGCATATATGATTGGAATTTTAAAAATAAGAAATTAAAATTTAATTAAGTTTAATTTTTATAATCTAGTAACAACAATATTATTTTTTACAAAAATGATTTGTAAAAGTGAATAATATTAATCGTAGAAAATTACCACCAAATTAAGCTTAATTAGGGACTAAAACATAAAATTAAGAGACCAAATGACCTAGAAACTTGTTATAAACCCATTGATTTTCCATTGTAGTCGATAAACCCAAAATAATTGAGTTTTTAGGGTTTGGTAAGACTTCTTTTATTTAATAATATGTGGACACTTATTTTTTCAAAAAACGTTTTTTGTGATTCCTTTTCCTTCCCAATAAAAGGCCACCACCACTACCCATTCCTAAAACCTCTAAAAACATTTAAGATAATCCAAGATATACATAGGTATCCTCTCAAAAATTATACCTTCTACCTTGAAGCCTTTAATTAGTCAGAAACCCTCTCAAGGAATCCTTTTGGCATAATCCAAAAAAAGTTACCCTGTTAGGAGGTAACGGCTTCTCTTAAGAACCTTTCATTAATTTCTATTATCCATAATCTGAACACACTTTATTACCCTATTTTGTGACAAAACATTTATCCTTAATATACTCTTATGTTATTTTTAAATTTTTCTTACCTACACTTTCACACACTTGCATCTAATGAATGTTGAACATATAGTTTCTGTTTACAGCGAACTACTGCCTCACGAAAATGATGATTGGTTATTCTTCCATTACCACCAATCATGGCTGAAAATATAATGGAAATTTTATTTATATATTTAATATATTATATTTATTATTTCTTTAATATGATTTATTTTTTTTCACCACACATCATTTTACCTTCAATTTTGTGTTAATACAATAATCTTGTTTGAGGAAGTGTGTACTACCGCCCCCTCAAATAAATGTAACTCATTCACACACCACAATGAATGTATGAATGTTTGGTTTAATGAAATCATATTATATATATGGTATATTAATTATAATTAAATAATTAAATATAAATAAATACATATATATATATATATTTTTATCCAAATTCTTTCAATACGACAATAAAAACCGAAAACATCATTTATTTGTGTGTATGGCTTACCGTCCCCCTAAACAGTGTTTTCCATTACATACTCCATTATGATATAGATTATTATACTATACCTATTATAAATATTATTGATCTTTATAACATGTTATACATTATGTAACCATGCAAAAAATATAAGGACTGACGATATAACAATGTATGACACATGTGAAGAACAAAGTGAATATTACCCTAAGTGAAACCTTGACATATGATCATTAACAAGTGAGTAATATAAAGTAATAATATAAGAATATATGGTCATATATATTAGAATATTATTAAACAAAACATTTATAATAAACTTATATTTATTATCAGGAATCTTTTATGAGTACAGAGAGATTCAAGACATAGGGTAATGGGATTTCATCCCACTTTTAATTTTTCTGTGATATAGGCTATGTTCGACACTCTTTCAGTTTTTTATGGGGAATATAATAACCGTGATTGTATTATATTTATATTTTACTTAAATTTGTGGGTATTAGAATTTCAAATTTATGAACCTTATTTAATATGGTTTATGTTTCAAAAGATACCAAATTTTTAAAAATGTTTTTGTCTCAATTTTTCATTATATGAAACTCATGTTCTTTTATGCACCTAATTTACTTTTCAAGATTCACATACATCCATATTACATGACATAAAATTAATCTAAATATTTTCATGTTATTATATTTTTCATGTAAATATATTGTATTACATGTAGATCATGATCCCAAGATAACATGTTATAAGAGTTTATTGAGACAAAAACATTGCTTTTCGAGATTATTTACTTCTATGCTTCCACTGATGAAATCCTACTGTCCATATCTCTAAAAATTTTATAAGATAAAATATACATTTTTATTTCATGATATAATCTTGTATTGGTACTATTTTATACTCATTATTACATAATATAGTTAAGAATGTTTTTTTATAAAAGAATGACTTTAGCCTCTCTTCGGTCTGAAATCTATGTTTTTTAAAAAGGGTTACTGAGAATATTAAACCATTCTCTTATAATATCTAAAATAAATTTGTACTCTTTTTTTCATTTACAAAAATTTTAAAGGAAATATTTTGGTATTTTTTCAATGAAGGAATAATTCCACCCTTTTTACTATGAAATAAGAATGTTCTTTTTACCTTGTACGACATGTATATATTTACCTGCCGTCATTTGATTGAAGCTTCCTTCGAAATTATTAAAATATTCATCTTCACAAAAAAAATTAATAGAATTTTTCAAAAAAAAATATTTTTCAAAATGTTTTGAAAATTATTTTATATGTGTTCCAGAAAAATGGTTTTCATATATTTTTAAGATTTATTTATATATTTTCAATGTTATTTCAATGAAATGGGTTCCAAAAATTTTACATGCTTCTATTATAATTTCTCATGAAAGATGATTTGCAACACTATTTAAAAATTCCTTATAATTTTTAATTAAAATTTTTTTTCAAAATGTTTTCATGATTTCTTTATATGTTTTCAAAGTATTTTCAATGAATTGGATTTCAAAACATTTTCGATCATTCTTTATAATTTTTAATTTTTTTTCCAGGAAAATTTTTTTTAAAACTTTTTGAAGCTTATTTTAAATTTTTTCAAGGAAAAGTTTTTAAAAATGATTTCATCTCATATTTATTTGTTTTCATTTTATTTCCAAAGAAAATTATATTTACTTGGTTTTTTGTATTAAAAATAATTTTTCGAACAAGAAATGAAATTTTTCCTAAAAAATGTTTTTAGAAAATATTTTAATATAATTTTCCATATAACATGACATCTATTGATGTTACTCATGTATTTCTAGGATGTAATATAATGGTTCAATTAATTTCATTTCTATTAATGAGTTATGATTAATTCCTTGGTCTTTATTAAACCAATTTCTCTTTTATGGGTAATATGATTATAAAACCTGATTCTCTTTCACGGGTTATATGATTTTGAAACCATCTTCTTTTCACGAGTTCTTTTTATGATGAAATTATTATGAAACATGTATATTTCCCTAGGTTAGGAAATGTTTACAAGTTTATGATGCCCATTTCATTTCATGGGTAATGATATGGTTATTTATTATCTTTTGATACATTTATGTTTGATTTCACTGTGTGACTGGTGGGACCTATATTTACCTTCAATTTATAGGGTAAATATATATATCTCAAGAGATAGATAGGGATGGAATGTGGCTTTAAGCGGTTCATTAATACCAGGCTAGAACGTGGATTTACTCAGTTTAGAAATATAGGGCTAGAAAGAGGGTTTAATTAGTTCAATAATACATGGCTTGAACGTGTGATTAATCAGTTCAGTAATTCAGTGCTGGAACATGGGATTACTCAATTCAGTAATACGGGGATATAACTAGGGTTTAATCAGTTCATTAATATAGGGCATGAATACGGGTTCACTTAGTTCAGTAATACATCATTGGAATAGGCATTCATCGGGTCTAGTAAAGTACTTTTTCCACTAAGATGGTCTTGAAAGTTATTGCTTGGTACAACAATGAAAATCATATTATATTCTTATATGTTTTCTAGATTTCCATGACTTATTCCTATATTATGCTTTCATGGATTACGATCATTATTTAATATGATTCATTTCTTAAAAAGATACAATATTCATGTCATGATCTATGTTATGATATTTCATATGCTAGGTATGATATTCTTTTTAATGTTTCATGTTCTCATACCTTTATACTCATGTTTATTCATATATGTCTCCCTTTTTTACCCTTACTGAGAATTTTACCACTCCCCATTCCATGTTTCCTTTCTATAGGTTATAAATAATGATTTTATGTATAACTACTAAAGGTCGAAATCTTCATGAGAAATATAAAAACTTTTTTCATTGGGATAGAAAGTTTCATTTCCTTGTTTCCAATGACACTAAACTATTATAGTTATTTGTCATATATTTTTAAAACGTATTGAATATTTATCTAAAATGATGTAATATTCATGTATGTTAATGTTGGGTTTCAAGTGATAAAACAATTTTCCATGATTATGTTATTCAATGATTTTTAATTTAATTATTAATTTTTTTCTTTAAAAGAGGAATTTGAAAATGATATATTAAAATTGATCATTCCCTGGGTTCACTATAATATGATAAATGATTGGTTTCATGTAGCATCATTTTTGTTAAGGATATTAAAAATGGTCATATATTTCCCACAAATATATTTTTTAGCATTGATTTCACATTAGATTGTTAGGTGAATATATAATGTGTTTTATTATGAAAGAATCATCAAAATGATATTTCTTATATTTTAATGTGTGGTAATTGTGTGTTAGTTTACAAGGTAATTTAAATAATGAGTTTCATCATCATGTTCCCAATAATTATGATTCTTCTACCTAACAATGATTCATTTATTTTGAGCGTATGATACATTTAATTTTTATGCCTCTATTCAACTATATTATATAATATTATATTATGCTCTTATGATTCATGATTATTATTTAATTCATATAACACAAGTTATTTTTCCACAGAATTTGGATATATAGAGGATAAATTATATTTTCTTATGTTATTACATTACTTATTCGAATATTTTTTATAGATTATTTTTTTGGTATATTATTCTTGATGGATCTATGGATATTATTTTTTGGAGATAGAGTATAGTTTTATTTATTATCAATACTCGAATTTTTTATCAGGGAGATTCCAAGGAAAAGGATCACACACTTCAAGACCTAAGTAGTATGGAAGGTGACATTGTTTCCCAGTGTTCCAAAAATTTATGGGGTGAAAAATTTCTATAATTGAAAGCATTTTGAAAAGTTTTTTTTTAATATATCATGATTTCTTGGAAAAGGAATTGGTTTTGTAGAGATGCGCTCCATGAAGTGTGTTCTGTGAATACATTAAGAATATGATGGTGTGCTCTACGACTACAAGAATCTGAGCTTTTTGAAAGGTATTCTTGTTGAATCATCATTTCAAAAATATAGAAAAGGAATGTATTTATTGAATACTGGCTTGAGTATTTCGAAGAAATGAAACATTTTTATTTGAGGTGGTGTTATATAAAGATTATGAGAAATTGAGAATTTCGAGGATGAGATGGTTTGACAGAAGTATTTGTGAGTGGAGCATTTTGGCGGTGTAATGTGATTTGATGGAAATCATTATGGTTACGATGATCATTGAAAATGGGTTATATTCATACATCGTTTTGAAGGGATATACATCATGAATGTGTCATTGACCGATCCAGAAATCATGCTGGAATAAGTAGATCTCCCCATTGGAGCAAGCCTGTAAATAATAGGCCACCCCTCTCCTTCCTAACGAACATGAGAGTGGAAATCTAGAGTCTCCATAATTTCTGGAAGTAAGGGGGTCCACAAAGTTGGTTATATATGAAATCTTGTGCTTTTCGACAAGACTACTTAAGTTATTAATAAATTAAATGATTATATGTATTGACTGATTTTTGAATAAGGGTGTTCTATGATGTCTTAGTGAGACTTGAGATGTAAGGTGATCCACGATTGAAATGTGCTTGATGATGACGGTGGGATCTTTAGAGGCAATTTTTCTTTTCAAAGGTGTTTTCTCAATGAAGGGTTGAGCTCCGAGAAGGGTTGAGCTCTGTGAAATAGTCATCTCTATGTAGTAGTGTCGTCTACGAAGGTGTGAGCGCTATAAAGGGATTTTCTCTATGAAAGGTTGTGCTTCACTAAGGGGGTTTCTAGAGGAAAAAAATTGAATATCAGGTTTAAGATGATAAGGCTTTTATTGTGGATCTACTCAGGTCGTTTATACATTCAGTGACTCATGTTGAAAAGAGATAGAGACATCAATTCTAATCTATTGAAGTTTTCTTAAATCCAATAAACAAAGTAAGACATCCCCAAAGGTAGTGAGATAGGGGAGTTAATGGATGTGTTCTATAGGAAGCAATGAGTTTCCCCTAAACCATTGTATAGGTAATAATCATGGAATAGGGTGATAATGACCAAACCTTTTAATCCATGAATAGTGAAGAATATTGGTTTTGGTATGACAGACACACTGTTAGAGTATTATCCTTGGGTGAATCCCTTTGTGGTGAACCAAGTAAAACTTATGTTCTATTTCTTTTCATGCATTTTTCTAATAGGTTTAATTGGTTCCTACCAACGTGGGGACATGATCCATCAGTTTAGAAGAAAATTTTGACACCCAAATTCACTCCTCTCATCTGAAGTGTTATTGAGTCCTTTAAGTGGTATTATAGGGTAAAGGTTGCAAGTGTATATCAGCATTGTGTTGTGATGGATAATTCAGTCAATAGACGAGGATTTCCCCTCTTCGATGGAAGTAATTTTTAGATGTTAAAGAACAGAATGAGATCTCATATTATATCTCTTATAATAGAAGTAATATTTTATACTTTCCATGATATTCATGTTTCTAGTCGAACAGGGAAATCTTTGACTAATGCAGACATGATAATTCATGATGTAGATGTTAAAGCAAATAATGATCTCCCTACAGATCCTTATAATCTGATCTATCTAAAGGGGATGAGATGTTCTTCAGAAAACAATATATGGGGAAAATAGAAATATTTACAAAGAATATATTAATGTGAAGGATGAAAAACTACATGTCTTGTACAATACGTTTGACGATATGAATATGCATCCTGATTAGAATACGAAATCATTCATCAATCAAAATACTGAATCGGTAAGAGAAATTAAAGGTCTAGAAGAAGAAATCAAGGATATTGATATTGAAAAGAAATTATTGATAAGGAAACCACACTATTATAATGAAAAAGTGTTATATATTGAGGAAATGGATATTTGAAAACATTCTCGGGATAATCTATTGAGAATTCAAGTGACATATGAGTTGAGAGTCAAACTGTAAGATGCTACGACTCGTGTATGCTAGGAAATGGTTCTAAAATCCATTGAAAAATAGAAAATCATAAGGTATATTGGTTATGAGTATTTTGATGAAAAATAAATTCTTTCTCTCATTACCATGAAGCTCAAGAAGGTAAAATTTAAATTTAGCGATATCTTACCCCTATCTTCTTTTAGTTGTGCTAGAGATGGGAACATTGCCTCAAAATTTTCTAGAAATCTCAATGATGTAGTGAGAGATGTTGAAAATATCAAGAATACTTAGAAAAAATTCAAAAAGATAGACTTAAAATCTGGAAATAAATACAGAATATGTGTTTTTCTATGAAGAAGAAGATGATGATAATCAATTTTGTGAAAGAGAATAACAAACATTTAAAATAATAATACATAACTCCATGATTTCTATCATTGAAAGGCCAGAACCATCGACAAATAAAGAAGAGATTATCATATGACCACTAATTTTGATCACATGTTGCACCTTAAGGATTATTTTTTTAAGCTTGAGAATAAATGTAAGATATTCAATAAGTGAAATAAATGATGGATGAATTTCTAGAATATGTTGATCATCTTGAAGATAATATTGATCGATTGGAAGAAATAGTGAATGTATAGTCATCAATCTGTGAAAGCACAGATTATGTAGTTGAACAAAATATTATACTTAATGAATAGGCTAAGTTCATTAATGACCATACATCTGGACTAGATGAGATGTCAAAATCTATCGTGGGGCGTGAAGAAGAAGTTGTTATCTTTTGAGTAAATTCAAAAGTTAATCAAATTCAAAAGAAGAAAAAAATAGAATAAAATATAAAAGGTTCTCAAATTTTAAGCTATTAGAGAGAGAGAAACATGGCTTAGATGGAGTTGAAAAGTTTTTGAGTAATCAAAGACCCACTTTCCTGGGAAATAGTTCAATCAATTTTGCTGCTGAAACATCAAACAAAATATATAAATTGGACTAGAGTAAACAAAAACTGAAATTTGATCCTATTGAAAAACCACTAGAAGTGTTGAAATAGATAACCTTCAATCAAACTAAAAGAAGAACTGAAGATTATCCTCATGCTTTCAGAAATGATAGGAATTAAAACTATTTTATTGAATATGACAACATGAGTATAAATAGATGTGATAAGACATTTTCTCTCATGAAGTTTGTGTTCTATGGATATAGAGGTCATACCATGTCATATTGCGAAGAGGCAAGGAGATATCTAGATAGGGAAGATCAAAGAACTCAAAGAATGAGAAAAAATTCAAAATCTATATCCTATAAAATAAATAGTTTCTATGGATACTATTTTGATTGTTTTAATTTTTTCCATAATGCTTTAAATTACCGAAAGAGGAATGTCAAGGGATATTCCTACGATACTCAGAGACAGATGAATACTCTCTAACTAAACGGTGTTTCTATCTCCAATAAGTTGCCTCATTAGGAATAAATGTATGAATATGAAGAACACATGTAAATGGAAGAGAGAATTAAAATTCCATTAGTTTTATACACTCAATATATTATCTCATGTAATGTAAAATGGAGAATAAGAACTCATATCTTGTAGAAGTATCCCTAAAAGCTACAAATAACAATAACGCATGGATTCTTGATAGTGGTTTTTCTTACCCAATAATGGGTAATGATGACCTATTAATGAATGTTGAGAAAAGGGTCTATGTAACAGTGAGGTTTGGTAATTATGGTTCATCGATGATCAATGGTATTGGAAGTACTGGGCTAGCTAATAGCGAGATGAAGAAAAATGAAGTCTTTTATATGGATGGTCTGCTTCACAATCTATTCATTGTGAGTCAACTCTGTGACTCTATACTTATAGTGAATTTCAATAAAAAGGGATGAACTATAAAGTGAAGGACATGTAATTCACTCTTGAAAGACTATATAATATATGGGAAATTATATCAGGTTAACAGTGAAGAGAAAATTTTCTATCTAACATTGAAGAATAAAACAACATGTTGCATTGGATATTGGGGCACAAAAATCGACAAGACATGGAAAAAATATCTAACCTAAATATAGTAATGGAAATTCTCAACCAGAATCATAAAAGAGAAAAGTCTTGTGATTCTTCTACAACAAGAGACCAAGTATCTAGTGGTGGTTTAAACTAACACTATCGGGTTCTTAGATGGTTTAAAAAAATCGCTGCTGAATTAGGTATCGGAAATAAACATATAATAGTTTATTTCATATAGTATTGGTTTCGGGAAAGTGTCATAGAAGTCATATTCCACTGCGGTCTTCTTAGTTTTAGAGGTTTTTTTCAGTTAAAAAAATAACTAGGATCTAGAAATAGTTCTTTACATCTACTAAAGTCTGTACATTTTTACAAAATAACCTACCACTAATATGGATAATAACATGGCTGATTAAAAAAATCAAAATTTAACAGTGGTTTTAACCACCGCCTTAAAAAATTACATAATATATTGATGAATTAAAATGAGTTGGAAACATTCCCTATATCTAACAGCAGAATAAACAAATTTTGTCTCATGCATTTAGAAATAAAAACCAACATGTTATGCACCCCCACGACCTACAGCCAGAACAACACTACAGTGACACTGAAAATTTAACCATATCATCAAATATATCATCAATATACAATGAAAACAACATGTGTTAATACTACAGAATAAATTTATATTGATTCTCAACAAAACATAAGTAATCAACACATTAAAAATTATAAATAACACATTGAAATAAATAACACATTTCTTAGTACATTTAAATAATTAAACAAGACACAACACATTAAAAGAATCAATAATACATAAAAACATGGAAAGAATCAATATATTGAATGATTAAATAATAAATTTCTCAAAAAAATGTAGTATTCAATACAAGTCCCAATATATTTCTCATTAAAAGTATGATTTTTTATAAAATTAGTACACAACACATTTCCAAAGAAAACATAAATTTAATATATTTTGAACTAGCTATAAATAACCAATGTACTTACCTTAAAAGGAGTCTTCACATGTTCAAACAAAATCAACTAAAATGAAAAATAATAGAAATTAATATAATAATAATTAAATAATTCTTAATTTGAAACCATCTATCTTGAATTACATTTTCATCAAAAGGGTCGTTAATGATTCAAAACCAATAAGTAATTCTTAGAAAAACAAAAGAAAAGTCACCATAAATATCTGTAATGATATAAATATACACAAGTGAGGACTAAAACGACATGGATTTATTCAACGAGTAAATAATTTATGAAATCCTAGGACGTCCAAAACTGATCTCACCCCTTTATGAGATCACCGAAATCAACATAGATTCCCTTTTGTTCCTAGACCGATTAAAATCCACATAGTCAGAGTGACCCAATTACATCCCCACATCTTAACCAAGACAAACAAGAAACGGTCCAAAAAATAGCATATATGCACAAATAGAGCACAAAAATCTTCAAATAGGGAGATCACCAAACCCATCATGATTGATCTCTAACCATGAAGGTGAAAACCAAAGGATACTAATTTAAAATTGGGTCTATTAGATTGGGGTTATCCTATTTGTTATAGGATTACAATATCATTATATGGATAAGTAATATAGGACCTTAGTTTTGTGAGTGATAAGATAAAAAAAACCTTGGATTGTAGAACTGGGTCGTTATGTCTGATTTGGAAAAGGGTATAGACTTTCCTATAATGGACACGGTTATATAAAGATTAAGGCCTTGGAAAAAACTATGGGGTTTCATGTCATGAATTGAACAGTAGGGACCCTACATGGGACCCCAGTAAGCTTAGAGTGACTCCACATGTTCACCCCCAATAGTTTAAGGACCACTGACAAGCACATAGAAAGAATAACATTAAAGTGGGAGGAAATATTCTAATGTATGTGAACACACACACACACACACGAACACTCAACTCCATGAAATATTGCATTTCTATAATAATATAAAATCTCTCGGTATAAACAATTCATGGAGTAAACTCTAGAAAATATATTTGAATTAGATAAACAAATATCCAAGAAAGGAAAAGGGTAAAATACATACCAAACCAAGAAGAAGGAATGTTTTTCCTAGTCTAGAGAATATTTAAATGTCGAATGAAGAGGAGTTCCCAACTCAAGATCCCTATGTCTGACCACCAAACATGGTTAGTTCATCCTCTTACTTCTATGAACCAAAGATACTAGGTCCACTAAGGACACCATCTACTAGTTTTCTATCTAAGAAAAAAAATCTTGCATGTAAAGCCCATTCAGGTCTGAGTATAAACATTCCTAGTAAGTCACCATGAAAAACAAGTGGTAAATAGTAGAATATAATATTCATATCAACCTCTATGAAAAATAGAGACAAGAAACTAAACATAATATATGATCATAGAAAAATTTTATTCTCCATAGCCAGTTGTAATACAACATATAGACACATTGTTATATGACACATGCATAGGGAACCGGTGTCTCGATCCCATCTAAAATATAAGAAAAAGATAAAAAAAATTACCCACATTGGACGTAGTTGTACATGAATAAACCATATCCACTAATCATTGTCCAATGATTAACACTTTTTTTCACCCTCTCCATCTCTATCTCTACTTCCAATTATTGGCACTTGTGAGACAATTATAATTGAAATTAAATAAAGAGGTATATTTATATTTAAACATGAAATCAATAATAGTATGTGAAAAAAATGATTTTAATGTTTTTTATTTACCTTATCACCAATATTCATCACTTTCAATCCCTTTCTTCCTACCAAAGACCTCGGACAATTATAGTCTCAGACCCATCTACGCACTTGATCAAGATGCTCCTTCTCAAGGAATTTACAAAATGGGCCATCATGGGAGATTGAGTAGAACTTTTTGGGATTAACATACCATAATTATTTAATATTTACCTATAAATAAAATATAGGTATTATTAGACTAAATATATATTAAAATATGATAACTAATAGTAAGTTATTATAATGAAAAATAAATTCATAACCCAACTTATGTGGTAGTATCATTAACAAAACACCATTATGTTTTTTATAAACAATCAACCACACATCTTTTTGGGATGCTTGGTGCCCTTAAATTGGTGAATTCATTAAACAACGATAAATCAAAAAATTAATATATTTAATAGATAACATTGTTTAATAAATATTTGAAGAAATGAAAATATTACTAGAGTTTATTAGCTTCTATAAAAACTCATTCACCCCATAGTGTGAGTATAACACTTCCTCCATGGTATTCCTATCATTTTATAAAATTAAATTAAGTTTAGAACATATATTTCGAAAAATTCTTGTAGAAAAAAATATAAATGATAACATATGAACTATACTAATAAAAACACATATACCTAATAATGATAATGCATGACAACACAAATGATATAAGTGGTCGGTAAATGAATGGATAACTACACATACATATATTTTCTCCTTCAATCATGATAGTTTTATACTCCATCATTACTTCATCTACTTCATCCACTCTTTCATGACTAATATTTCTAATATCATGATAAAAAAATAAGTCTACTTATTCTTTATCTGATTTCTAAATCTGAGGTATGCATGCACATTGGGGTTCCTATAAATGGGGTGATAAATATATCTCCTTACAGGTATATCAAGTTCCCCTAGTATATTATACCATATTTATGTATACATGAGTAATAAAAAACAATCCACACATGATCGTTGTATTTCATGTGAAAACCTAGAAAAAACCATGAATTCTCATTAAATGGTAGTAAAATTATATTTCCATAGTTTTTTTACTTGTATGAATAAATGGAACACCAATCTGATTTATATTGGGCTCAAAATGGCAATAATATATTTTTAAAGATATAAAAGTTATTAAATACGTTTTTAAGGGTCTAAAACCAATTAAATAACCTAATATTTTCACAAAATCATATTAAAATGACTACATACTAATTGGTGATATATATGAAAATATGCCACATATATATGAGGGATAGTTTTCTCCAAATGACCAGAAATGTAGTTTTATTATTTTAAAATTAATAAAACATGCAAGTAATGTTGAAAACATAGAAAATGACCGTGGATTGATTTTGGAATTGTTGAACCATTATTATTGGATAATTGTTTACATGTTTAAATGAATGAAACATCAATAAATGAGTGTTTTATTTAAAATAACCAAAAATGTGTTTTTAATGATATAAAATTCTTTAAAAACGTGTTTTAGAGGGTCAAATTTTTTAAAATAACATTGGATTTTTTTTTGAGATATTCATAAATTTACTCGTGATTATCTTTTGGAATATGAAAATAAAAATCTCATCATTCCGAGTTTTGGTAATCTTTTAATGAATGAAATAGAAAAAATTATTATTTTATAACTCTAAAATTTGCTTACAATGGTCAAAACAATAAAATGACCCTTAGTTGTTGTGTAATTATAATGAAAATATCATTAAATTTTTATTAAATATAAGAATATATAGTACATCAATCTGACATTTGGTGTGATAAAAAAGATCACTAGTTCATTTTTTAAAATATTTTTTTCTAAAAACATTATTTAAGGGTTAAAAATAATTAAAATGACATTGGATTATCATGAAATTTTATAAATGTGACTAGTAGTTAATTATATAAATATTGAAATCAATTCCCATCCCAATTCATTATCTATAAATGTAGGGTTCATTGACCCCATCTCACAATGTACCATGGCACTACCCTCTCATTAGAGGTCCTTAAATAAATAATAATAAATAAATGTCAACATATCACACTACATAGATCTTATGAAGGTACACAATAAACTATATGATTTGATATGGAATAACCTTACATTTTTAAAATATATACCTCTAATTGAGGGAAAATTGAATATTCTTAGTTCCATAAATAATGTCACATCCCATGTCACTTACGGGAGGTCCCATCACACACACTAACCTATCACCAAAAATATTAGTGAGGTCACAAACTTAACATCAATCATTGGAAAGGACCACATTGGGTACATAGTTCACCATCTGATCCTTTGAAACTATGCTATCAAGATAAATCCCCTCATCATATCAATTTACATATCACCCTTTGGGGAATACATTTGGACATTCAAAACCATCATGGTTTTTGATCTTTGATAAAATATTACTCACTTATATAAAAAGTGATTATGAATCAAAATATATTATATGGAATAAGATATAAATTTTCATTCGAACATAATTTAATAAACCCCAAACTCCTAGTCCAGTTACCCATGGACCATCCCAATCTATTTCACTCTAAACACCATGGAATCCAAATGAAAAGTCCTAATAAAAACCCGCAACCCACTCATTGGCCGCATATCTAATATTCTAATTGATATCCATTCATCAAATACTTTTATGAATTCCACTATATCAAACATTGTTATATCACTATGGAATAATACCACTTAGAATGCTTAGTATGTCCCAAACCACACTCAACATAGTGTCACTCACCCTAGTTGTAATGCCTGATCATCTAACCAATCATCACTTGGCCTTAGACTCTCTGACCTACATTACTATCCCCTGGAAATAAATCTTATTAAACCCATTTATCACCATATACACAAAAAAACAAATCATCTCCCCAACTATGTTAGCAATATCACATTTTGGTTAAATAGTTATCGGGTGATCCCAGTTCCCCCAGGTGATCAATTGGACCTGTCTCAAGTACAGGAGATCCAGAACCATCATATCCCCTTTAATCAATAGCAACATTCCTCTATAAATTCAACAAAAGATTATACAATACACTTTTAGGGGTAATTCATGAAAAAATAATTATATTTTCTTGAATTATAGGGACCACCAACCACTTTATTTACGTTAGAACAAAAACCATACCTCTACAGACCTCATCCAATCTCATCTATGTTGCATCTGAGTCTATATCAACTCTCAATATTTTCATCACATCAACATAACATTAATAACTACCTATAAAAACTTATAATTATATATTTAATTTTAAAAAATAGGCATAAATGATAGAAAACATACCAGGTACTACTATCCTAATGAACACAGATCTAAAACCCCTCATATGGTCTATAGAGCACTCTATACTGTATTGTAGATAAAAACCAATGATTTTACACCCATTTAACCCTAAATATCATCAAATTTTAGAAAAAAAACTAAAATAAAATCATTATGTGTTACCTTCACCTACCACTTGATCTTTGTGGGTTTTCTAGGTGGGGGTCCAGATCGGTGGTGAGGGGCGGCGAGGGGTGGCGAGGCGAGGTTTTGCGAGTCGTGGTGCGGTGAGGCGAGGTGCAATGAAGCAAGGTGCAACATGGGAAGATGATGAGAGGTGAATTGCTGAGAGGAAAGGTGCGACAAAGGATGAAGATCAGTGTAGACGGGCTAGGGATTAGATAAGTATGTGGGGTGGGGTTGGGGTGTCGGGGGAGGGGGGAAGTGTCGTGCGTATTATAAATTTCTATCGTTTAGTAGTGGTTTATAAAAAACCATTTCAATACAATTTTAAAATATTTTAGTGGTGGTTTAGAAAACCACATATAAAAACCATCAGAAAATGCTTAGTTTGTTGTTGTGTTGCATACATGAGAAGTTGGTCTACATTTCCTATCATCCATAGAATAAAATAGAATCTAATATTTTTATCCTCATTCATGTAGATGTGTGGGGTCTGATAAATGTTTCCAGAATGCATGGAGAAAGGTACATTATCCATTCAATAGATGATTATTGTAGAACCATGTTTTATTGTTATACATTTGAAACAAAAAGTGCATGATTTCATGAAAACATATCATCAAATCATTTATAATGATACTATATAAACATTTAATGTTCTACAATCTGAAAATAGAGTTGAATACATGTATTTTTTGTTTGATAATTATCTGTAGAAACCAATAATACATAATGAGGAGGCTTTTGTATGAACTCCATAGAAAAATAGTGCAGTTGAGTGCTAGAATCAATAGGTGAAAAACCTATCTAAGACTATGCTTATTGAGACTCATATCTCTTTCCATTAATGGAAAGAAGCTTTTGAAGCTATAGTAAAAATTCCAAATCGAACATGACATTATATGGGAGAGATGAAGACACCATATAAATTGTGGCCCATATAGAAGAGTTATTTGAAATATTTTCTTGCATTTGTATGTAAATGTTTCATCTAAAACAAATAAGGGAATCCAAGGGTGTATTGTGATAATGGAGATGAAGGAATATTCCTTGGATATCTAATTAACAGTAAATCCTACAAGTGTTTCAATAAGTTGTTTGGAAGGATTGTGGAATGAAGTGATGTTATTATCATTGAAGAGAAAACCACAAATTCTTCAAGTAATTAATATGATTATGAGATAGAAGATAAGGAAGAATGTGAACATGGAACAAATGAAAATACAGAAGTATAGGAAGTTTTACAAAACTCTATATAGTCACATCATGATGTTCACTAAAAAAAGGAATAAAAAGAGGAAACTGTGGCTAAAGAGAACTCAACTTAACCATAGAAGACAAATACACGAGTAGAGATTGATCAATCCAGCATTATTGAGGACATGAGTTTACCCACACAAACATGGAGAATGAATAATAATTCGATATTTATATTCTTATCACTTGTGAAACCATCCTTATTTTATGAGGCTACAAGTTATTAATCACGGGTGAAAGGAATGAGTAAATAGTTGGATTAGATTGACAAGAATCAGACATGTGATCTAGTCAAAAGACTCAAAGGTCACAATTTTATTGGTACAAAGTGAAACATTAAGAAAAAAATATGATGATCATAGAAAAGTGATATGAAATAAGGTGTGACTAGTGTACAAGGGATATAAATAGATTGAAGGTGAAGATGTTGATGAAACATTTTCTCTGGTGGATAGACTGGAGTCAATCAAGCTATTTAAATCCATGGAAATCCAAATATGGTATAAAGTGTATCAAATGGGTCATGATAGAATTCCTAAATGGTTTATTGAATTATATGTCTACATTAAACAACTATTGTGTTCCCTATATCAAAATTATGAACTTAATGTATACAAATTAATAAATGAACTCCATGGATAGAAAACCGGAACCACACGCAATGTAACATCGACTTAATTCATATCTGAAAAAGATAGAATTCAAAAGAGAATGATTGGATCACAATCTCTATGTGAAGAATTATCAGAAGGATCAGTTCATGGTATTGGTATAAGTTGATGATATTATTTTTTTTCTGAAAGTAGTCAAGGATTGGAGGAAGAATTTTCTAATCACATGAAATCATGATTTGAAATTTTTATTTTTGGAAAACTCACATACTTCTTAGGTATGAAGGTGATTTTGAAAAAATATTAGTGTTTTGTTTCTCAAGAAAAGTATTAAAAAGTTCTTCTGGTGAAATTTAATATGAATGATTCCAAACCAATGGTGACCCAGATTGCGGTTGGAACAAAACATAGAATGTATGGGGATGGGACGTCTGTGGATCAAACAATGTATTAGAGAATAATAGGAAGCTTACTATACCTGATAGTGAAACTGTCAGATATTTTCATTTCCACATGCTTAGAGGCCCACATTTAGAGTAGTCCAAATGAAGAACATATGGAAGTAGTGAAAAGAATTTTCATGTGCATTCAATGTACTATTAATTATAGGTTATACATTGTTGTCGGAGGAGAGAGTGATCTATCATCATTTTAAGATGCTAATTGGGCTAGATATATGTGGAATGAATTTTCACTAGTGGTTGAGAATTCTATATTGGGAAGAAATGCGTGGTATGGTTCATCAGGAAACAAGTAATTACTTAACTTACTACTACTAAATCTGAATTTATCTCCACTACAAAGGATTTCACTCAGTTACTTTGGATGAAGCAGTAACTGACAGACATATGTGATTAGGTGAAACAACTAATGGTGATTTAATGGGATAATAATAGCACAATTGATCATATTGAGAATCCTATTCATTATTCTCATACGAATCATATTTTAATCAAATATCAATTTATCAAGGAAAAATTTTGAACAAGGCATGATCAAAATGGACCATGTGGGAACTGATGAACAATGTGCAGACTTTATGACCATGCCACTATTAGTGACTGTGATTGAGAAACATCTATTAAACCTCGATGTTCCCCACATCCTATTTCATAAAGTGGTTTTAGATATTACCCTTTACCCAATTGTTATAGTTGTGTTAATATATTTATAGAAGTGGTGCAGGTTTATGGGAGAGATATGAACTTGGGGGAGTATTTTATGAGCACTACAATGTTCAAATACTAGTCGCATGGTTTATTTTCAATGGGGGGAATGGATATATTCAACATAAAAAATTGTAGGATGAATTGTTTTAGTGGGTGTAGGATAGTTTAAGGATAATTGGGAATTTCAAAGGAAAGAATATTAAGGTTGAATGGAGAGAGTGCGAAGGAAGAAAACAATTTGTTTTCACGAGGAAGAAGTTAGAGAATTCAATAGAACACATGATTAAATGATTCATGTCTTTCCTCTTATTTTCTATAATGAGAATTTCTAACATATACATAGATTATTGGCTGATTTGATTCATTCATTTGAGGTTTTTATAGTGGCTAGTGCTCTATAAAATTTATCTGCAAATTTATAACACACCCAAAGTGGGAGATTGTTGGATCATAGGCTATTCTTTTTCAAAAATAGAGAAGGGTATGTGATTCTTTTCAATCTTATAATGGATGATTAGGGGGATTACAAGGAAATGGATCATACAATTGAGGTTGTATGAAGTATTAAAGGTGAAGTCATTTCCCAGTGTTTTCCAAATTTTTATGTAACACCCCAAGATTCCACGGTATGCTTCTCTTTGAATAATACAGTAGCATGTGTTGTACGCAACATCAAGTTCTAACACACACAATAACCATTCAAAGTAGCCTTTATGAATAATAATACCTAATATTTGAAATTTTATAAATTTTATATTTCAAAATGGACTTCATTTTTGGATTCGGAATATCAAATTTATCCTAGGGTAAAATTTTGGAACCTTTCGGATAACTTTTATATTTTGAGGAATAGTGAAAATTACTAAATTTTAATTAAAAACAAATTTTTTAATCAAAAAAATTAATAGTGATAAATTATTATATTGAGTGGTTTTAATGGATAATTAGAATATAATTTTTCCATTTTATCCAATGGTGGTCATTATAATTAACTTCACATTGAAATTGGACATAAACAATTGTCAAGTTTTTGATTGATATTGTTTCTTAAAAACACACTATTTGTTTTGACAATGGGAATTAATTATAAAATTAATTAATGCAACTTATATGTTTGGAGTTTTCTAAAATAGATACCATTTTTTAATTCAGAATATCAATTATATCTTAGGCTGAATTTTTTGTATTTTTCTAAAAAACATCAATTTTTTATGAATAGTGAAACCACTAAGTGGTAGTTTAAAAACTAATTTTTCATGTAAATGAAACATTACCACTTCTGTGATTTGATTTTCAAAAATCTGACTTACATGGTTGTCATTAGGAAGTAAAATGTGGTACAATGGGATTAAAATAATTTTTTTGTGAATAGTAACTTTTAAGTTTAATTAATCGCGACTAAAGGTAATTACTGAAATATAAGCTAAAAATTATATTATAAAAATATAAAAATATCTTGACACATGTCCTACACTTATTGGATGAGTCATGGCCGTCCAAGACAATCCATGGGGAAACTTGGGGACCCCATGTAGCCACTTGGGTATGAAAATGACATTAATAACTTTTTATTTAAAGTAATAATAAAATTGTCACAAACATGTGTTGTTTTACTAAAACAATTATTACATGGGGTTATATAATTTAACATTTCAATTATAAATATTAATTGTAAATACAAAAAAGATTTCCTACATCATGATATTTTTATTATAATTTTTAGACATTAAATAAATTAAATTTTTTATGACACCATGATGATGCAGTGATTACCTCATTAATTAACGATTTAAATAAAATTAAAAGATACTATAAAATCTAAGACATACACATGTCAAAAACCTATTGGATGAGTATATTTCGAACCCTTATCACCTTATCTTAGAAATATATAATTTTGGGACCTTTGAATTCCGAAAATCAATTCATAATAATGTAACATTCCATGAGTTCCCAAGAGTTCCCCTCCTATCCTCTTATAAAAGGCCCCAACCACTACCAACTTATTCACACAATCAACCCCATTTGGCTCGAAAAAACCCTTCCTAAATACTCTCTCAACTTCCCTCTCTTACTCCTTGATGCCTCCCTTTGGCCATTAGTCTTCCCAAAGAAGCCTTTGGCTCAAATCAAAAAGAGTTACCTGATTTTAAGGTAATGTCTTCTCTTATGTTCTTTTGTTAAATTTTGCTTCTCCAACCCCTTAATATCTTTTTTTTACATTCTTTTGTTACAAAACCAGTATCTAAAATATACTAGGATGTTTTTTTGATAAGTATTTGATTTACACTTACACACACCTTTGTCTAATGGTTAAATAACATACTCTTTCTGTGGGTGGCAAAATACCGCCTCACGAAACGATGATTGTTCAATATTCTTTTAACACCTCTAATTGTGGCCATTTTGATGACATTATTTTCATATATTAAATATATATTATTTTTATGTTTTCATTATGATTCTTTATTTCTCATTTATGGCATACCTTTATTATTCCCATTATGGGTAAATGCGATAATTTCATTTTAGGAAGTGCGGACTATTGCGCCCTCAAAGTGATTTGAATTGTTAATGCCATATGTGGGACGTATAAAGGATGGAGTAAATAATATTATATATGATATTATACTGGAATTATAATACACCTTTATATCATTATGATTTCATTCAATTAAATACTAAATAGAAATGAAATTAAGGTTCATGCGTACGTACGGCTTACCGTCTCCATGAACGGCGCATTTCACTTCTTACCTATAAATGTTACGTAATATTATTAATGAATGTTTATAATAGATATATATGATATATATGATATCTACATCGTGAATATAATTCTGGATATAATGGATATTTTACCACAAGAACAACTTGTAATTATAAGAAGTTTATTTTTTACTCAAGTAACAAAGACCGACAAAACGACCGTTAATAACATAAATAATTACATAATGTTCATAAAATGATAATAATTGATATTAAAGGAATAATAAACTTGAAAAATGTTATTAATAATTTATAAATTAACTCTAGTTTATTATTCAGGAGGTTAAAGAACGGTCGAGTCAAGTTAGACATGAGGTAAGGGAACTTCATAACCCAATTTCTATTCTTTGGGTTAATCTCCAACTTTCAAATTATGTCATGATATTATTATGTCCCATATTGTATTGGTACATTCTTTATGTTTACTTATAGTGAATACACATAATAGATTTATTTTATTTAAAAAATGATCTTTTTAAGGGACTTCGTCTCAATATCCATTCATTGAGGAATATTTTGTTTTATACACAAATTTCTTTTATACGGTGTATAAACCCCTTTGAATTTTACATTTATTCAAAAGGAATATTTTTATATGAAGAGTTTTACTAAATGACAAAAAGGAATGTTTTTTTTTCGTACGTATGCGACGACAACGACTGCTCCACCGTCGTGACCATTATTTGATTTTTGGCATCCTCTACAAGCCATAACTTTTTTTAAAATGAAAAATAAATACCAAGTTTTAATTTTATTTTATTTTTGTATTGAAAATGGTTTTAATAAAGTTTTTATTATATCAATGTGTTGTATTGATATCTTGTGATTGAAATATGGAAATGTTATGTTTCCTTTATGCATGTTTTATGTGATAAGATTATGTTATGGTTTATGATATGTTTAAACCTATTCATATGAGGAATGCATTGGACATAATAAGTGACGGGTGGAGCCCACTATAGCTCCTCGATACATCAGTAGGTCTCATGAGACAAACTAGTGTCTTGGCATGAGGCCTTGACAAAATCTTATTTTTAGCCTTGGCACGAGGCCTTGGAAACGTGGTTATGATAGTCTGGAATTATGCATTCCATCATTATGAAAGTGTTTATTGATATTGCATGTGATTATACGACTAGTATAATATCCAAGTGAATAAGTAAATTTCATTATTTCATTTTACTTTCTCCATATTATGTGGAAGTTCAAGTTTAAAAGGTTTTTGTTTAAGTTATACATTTCCTTAAATGTTAAAGTTTATTTATGAAAGCTTCCACTATATTGTTATCCTTACTGAGCATCTGAGCTCACCCCTTTCAATGTTTTAATTTTTCCAGGATGTGAAGAAGTATTTTAGAAATGACCTGCAGGGACAGTCTGAATGGGATATGAGTGTGGAAAATGGAGACTATGTTATTGTAGTTTTTCACCTTATGATGTAATGTAACATATATGAATGTATCTAGTGTTTCCAAGGCTACTAAACTAATCTGTCTTTCGAGACTTGATCTTCTGTGATCATGCCAATGTTAAGTAATAATGCACTGACTCTGGGTAACTAGGGTCGGGTTGTTATAGTTGGTATCATAGGGAGTTTATTACTAACCTCAGAAACTAGATTTATATAAAATCTGATTAGAGAACATAGACCTAAGATAACTTTTGAGGATTAGTATATAAGAACTTCCTAGAATTTTGGTATTATAGATATTTTTTGAGTTTTCAGAGCAATAAATCCCTGTCTGGATACCAGCAGGTAGAGGCGGCTCTGGCATAGATGTACCTAGGGGTAAAACCCGAAAACACTGCTTTGAGCTAGACTCGAACGGGAACTGGTGCACGACAATGGGCCTTGCTGTACTCTTGGTTACGACACTCCCGTGGGATATGCTTAGGATAATTCTCATTTTCTTTACAAACCATTATGAAGGTTTTATGAGTATATAATTCCTCAAATAAAACATTTTTATGATTATAGTTCAATTTATGATAAGTGTTTTACAGGTATGGAATTATATATTTTGATTCATAAACTAATCTAGTTTATGCCATTGTTTAGAAATGGTGTCTAGAGGGAGGAATGGAAACCGTATCAATACACGCACTCCGTGTAGGCATTTCCCTCCTACTCAAGATAATTATTGTGGAGTTGGAGATACAACTGGTGCTGACCAACTTATTACCATACTGGGACAACTCACTCAGGTTATGAATAATAACCTTACTCGTATGGAGCACCATAATCTTAAATGTGGAGGATCAATGTTAGTCCGCATCATGAGGCAACAACCACCAACATTTAATGGTGGTAGAAATCCATTAGTAGTTGAGCAATGGATAAACTCCTTAGAGAAAATATTCCACGCATTGGGGAGTAGCGAAAGGGAGAAGGTTGTCATGGTAGTTTATCGCCTCACTGGAGATGCTGATCAATGGTGGTCATTGATTCAAAACACAAAGGTAGATGAGGAAGTATAAAGTATGGAATGGAGGGAGTTTAAGGAAATTTTCTTAGAAAAATACTTTCCACATGACCATCGAATAGATAGGGAAAGTCAATTTCTGAGTCTAAGGCAGAAGAAGGATGGGAATGTCGCAAAGTATGAGGATAACATTACAAGTTTAGCGAGGCATGCTGCAGATTATATACATAACCCAAGAAGTAATATTGATCGTTTATTTGATGGTTTAAAACCATTTCTCCATCAAGCATTAGTCTCACAAACCTTCTCATCGTACAAAGATATTTTCTCGTGTGCTATCAAGACGGAAAAGGAGTTCTCTAAGTCTTATGACTTTAAAGAAAAGTAAGAAAAGAAGAGATCTTCTGGTCAATCTGGAAATGGAAATAAGGGGATGAAGGGAAAAGTTGAATATCATCCCTGCAGAAAATGTGGGAAGAAACACCCCAATATTTTCTTGAAGGGAATGGGAGTATGTTACAAGTGTGGTGAAAAAGGCCACCAAGCTCATGATTGCAAGGGAATGGATGTTGCTGTAAATTTGGAATGCTACAATTGTAGGTAAATGGGGAATTATGTAAATGAATATCCTAAGAGTCAGGGAAACATACCTCAGAAGAGTCCAAGGGATCAAGGCTAAGCTTATGCTATCACTACTGCTGAGTTTGAAGCTCTGCAAGACGTGGTGGAAGGTAATTTAATGGTTTCCTCAAGTTTAGAAAATGAATTATTTGATTCTGGATCATCGCATTGTTTCATATCATCCCAGTTTGCTAAGAAAATTAGATATTTCCAATTTTATTTAAAAAGGGAATTGTCAGTCAAAACTCCTAAGGGAAGTATCATTGCAACAATGTTTTGTGAATCAGTCCCCATTAGAGAGCATTAATGTTCTTTATCCACTGATCTCATTGTCATACCTATGATTGAGTTTGTTATAATCCCAAGTATGGATTAGCTTTCGGACTATGATGAAAATATTTATTGTAAGAAGAAGGATGTTACAATTTTTGATGATGATGATAAAGAACACCTTATTTTTAGAGCTGAATCATCACCACCTAATTATTTTTTGGATCCACCCCTAGTAGCTCAACTAAATTCAATTATTGGGGAGTAAGAGAATGAAATGACTAAGGGATAGGAAATAAATGTTCAAATAGAGTATGTACCTATTGTGAAAGAATATGTAGATGTGTTTCCGGAAGATTTTCATGGACATCCTCCAGAATGAGAAGTTGAGTTTTCCATTGAATTAATTCATGGATCAAGGACTATATCGAAGACCCCTTATAGAATGGCCACCGTGTAATTAGTTGAACTAAAGAAACAACTAGAATAATTGAGTAATAAAGGATTCATTATCCCTAGTGTTTCTCTATGGGGATCCCCTGTCCTTTTTGTTAAGAAGAAAGATGGATCTATGAGGTTTTGTGTTGACTACAGGGAGATCAATGCTATAACAATAAAGAACAAGTATCCCCTACCTCTCATTGATGATTTATTTGACCAACTGCATGGAGCTAAATACTTTTCAAAGATTGACCTTCGATCTAGATACCATCAGTTGTGTGTGAAGAAGGAAGACATTCCGAAGACAGCCTTTCGAACAAGGTACGGGCATTACGAGTTTATAGTAATGCCTTTTGGATTGACTAATTCACCCTCTCTATTCATGGACCTAATGAATAGAGTTTTCAAGGAATATATTAATGATTTTGTGGTGGTATTTATTTATGATATCATGGTATACTCCAAAATCTACGAAGATCGTGAAAATAACCTGCACATTATCTTGAAGACTCTTAGAAAGCATGAATTATATGGAAAGTTTAGCAAGTGTGAATTCTTTCTTCAGGAGATTTCTTTTCTTGTCCATATTGTCTCTAAGGATGGAATTTTCGTTTATCCTTCTAAGGCCAAGGCAATCCATGAATGGCCAGCACCAACGAGTATAACTGAGGTACACAGCTTTATCGGTTTGGCAGGTTATTATTGATGTTTTGTCGAGAATTTTTCCCTATTGGCTAACCCATTAACAAAGCTCACACGTAAAGGGGTTAAATTTGTCTGGAAAAAAGAGTGTGAAGAATGTTTTGAAGAACTGAAGGAAAGATTATTCAATGCTCCTATATTGACTCTACCATCAGGGAATGATGGGTTAATTATTTATAGTGATGCATCAATGAAAGGACTTGGTTGTGTCCTTATGAAAAATGATAGGGTTATTGACTATGCATCATGACAGCTAAAAATTCATGAGAATAACTATCCTACTCATGATCTCAAGTTAGATGATGTAATCTTTTCCTTGAAGATATGAAGACATTATCTCTATGGTGAAAATGTGAGATATATACCGATCACAAGAACTTGAAATATATTTTCTCACAAAAAGAAATCAACATGAGGCAAAGGCGATGGTTTTAACTACTCAATGATTATGATTGCACGATATACTACCACCCAAGGAAGGAAAATAAGGTTGTAGATGCTTTGAGTAGAAAAGATCATGGAGTTTTGAACATGATGAGAGTTTAAAGGGGTCCTATTTTCATGGATCTAGTAAATATGGATATGAGAATCACCATGGAGGGTGAAACATCAAAACATTTTCAAATGGTTGCAAAACCATCTTTACTAGAAAGGATAAAGTGTTCTCAGGTCGATGATGAAGAGTTGAAAAAGAAGATTAAAGCTGTGAATCATGGGAGATTGAGTGACTTTGTGTATGAAGATGGAATTTTGAAATTTGGGAGGAGACTTTTTGTTCCCGATATACATGATTTAAAGAGGGAATTGTTGGATGATCCTCATTGTTCCAATTTCTCTATACACCCTGGGAGCACCAAAATGTATAGATATTTAAAGGGACATTTTTGGTGGGACAAAATGAAGAGAGAGATTGCTGATTTTGTGTCATGATGTATGGTTTGTCAACAAGTGAAAGATGGAAGGAAACATCCTGGTGGAGTATTGCAACCTCTTCCCATACCTGAGTGGAAATGGGATAATATTACGATAGACATTATCATGGGACTACCAAAGACTCCTAGAAGGAATGACACAATATGGGTCATTGTTGATCGTCTCACAAAGTCAGCACATTTTCTTGATATAAGAGAATATCTACCACTTGAATGTCCAGCAAGACTATATATTAATGAAGTTGTGAGACTTCATGGAGTACCCCTGTCGATTGTCTCAGATCGTGATCCCCGTTTTACATCAAGATTCTGGAAAATTCTTTAGAAGGCCTTGGATACTGAACTTAGTTTGAGCACTTCTTACAACCCACAAACAGATGGACAATCATAACGAACTATTAAAACCTTGGAAGACATGTTGAGATCATGCTCACTTAACTTTGAGGGTATGTGGGATCAATATTTACCTCTGGTATAATTTTCCTATAACAATAGCGTACATTCTAGTATTCGGATGGCACCATATGAAGCGTTATACGGAAAGAGATGGTTCACACCAACCTGTTGGGATGACGTTGGTGAAAGAAAACTTGTAGGCCCATAACTGGTGGAGGAAATGATGAAAAAGGTGAAGGTAATCCAAAACCACATCAAATAAGCTCAAAGTAGGCAGAAGAGCTATGCTGACAACTGAAGAAAGGAGTGGGAATTTTAGATAGGAGATCATGTTTTATTGAAGGTATCTCTATGGAAGGGAGTTATACGTTTTGGTAAGAAGGGTAAATTGAGTCCTAGGTACATCAGACCCTTAGAAATTCTAGAACGAATTGGGGTTCTAGCATACAATTTGGCAATGTCGCAAAGTCTCTCCAAAGATCACGATGTATTCCACGTATCACTGTTGAGAAAATACATGCCTGACCCAACGCATGTACTCACCTATGAAGAATTAGAACTGGAACCTGATATGTCTTATTGCGAAGAGCCCGCTAGGATACTTGATATAAGAGAACAAGTGCTGAGAAACCGAACAACTCATCTAGTAAAAGTTCTATGGAGAAACCATAAGATGGAAGAGGCAACGTGGGAACCCAAGGAACTTATGATGAAGAATCACCTGAGTCTTTAAATACAGTGATATTATATGAAATTTAGAGGACGAAATTACTTGAAGGAGGGGAGAATGTAACACCCCAAGCTTCCATGGTATGCTTCTCTTTGAATAATACAGCAGCGTGTGTTGTACGCAACATCGCGTTCTAACAGACACCACAACCATTCAAAGTAGCCGTTATGAATAGTAAAACCTAATTATTGAAATTGTATAAATTTTATCATTCAAAATGGACTTCATTTTTGGATTCGGAATATTTAATTTATCCTAGGGTAAAATTTTGGAACTTTTCGGATAACTTTTATATTTTGATGAATAGTGAAAATTACTAAATTTTAATTAAAAACAAATTTTTTAATAAAAATAATTAATAATGATAAATTATTATATTGAGTGGTTTTAAAGTATAATTAGAATATTATTTTTCCATTTTATCCAATGGTGGTCATTAGAATTAAATTCACTTTGAAATTGGGCATAAACAATTGTCAATCTTTTGATTGATATTGTTTCTTAAAAACACGCTTTTTGTTTTGAAAACGGGAATTAATTATAAAATTAATTAATGAAAATTATATGTTTGTAATTTTGTAAAATAGATAACATTTTTTAATTCAGAATTTCAATTATAACATAGGGTGAATTTTTGGTATTTTTCTGAAACACTTCAATTTTTTGATGAATAGTGAAACCACTAAGTGGTAGTTTAAAAACTAATTTTTTGTGTAAATGAAACATTACCACTTATGTGATTTGATTTTAAAAAATACAATATACATGGTTGTCATGAGGAAGTAAAATGTGGTACAACTGTATTAGAATAATTTTTTGGTGAACAGTAACTTTTAAGTTTAATTAATCACGATTAAAGGTAATTAGTGAAATTTAAGGAAAAAATAATATTATAAAAATATGAAAATATCTTGAAAATTTTCCTACACTTATTGGATGAGTCATGGCCGACCTAGAAAATACATGGGTCAACTTGGGGACCCCATAGAGCCACTTGGGTAAGAAAATGACATTAATAACTTTTTATTTAAAGTAAAAATCAAATTGTCACAAACATGTGTTGTTTTACTAAAAAAATTATTACATGGGGTTATATAAGTTAAAATTTCGGATATAAATACTAATTGGAGAGATAAAAAGATTTACTACATCATGATATTTTTTTATAATTTTTAGGCATTAAATAAATTAAATTTTTTAGGACACCATGATGATGCAGCGATTACCTCATTAATTAACGATTTAAATAAAATGAAATGATATTTTAAAATATCAGACATACACATGTAAAAAACCTATTTTATGAGTATATTTAGAGCACTTATTACCTTATATTTGAAATATATAATTGTGGGACCTTTGAAATATGAAAATCATTTCATAGTAATGTAACATTCCATGAGTTTCCAAAGGTGCCCCTCCTCTCCTCTTATAAAAGGCCCCCACCACTACAACCTTATTCACACCATAAAAGCCATTTGGCTCGGCCAAACCCTACTCAAATACTCTCTCAACTTCCCTATATAACTCCTAGAATCCTCACTTTGGGCATAAGTCTTCCCAAGGAAGCCTTTGGCTCAAATCCAGAAGAGTAACCCGATTTTAAGGTAACGTCTTCTCTTTTGTTATTTTGTTTTATTTTGCTTCTCCAACCCCTTAAAATCTTTTTATAACATTATTTTGTAACAACACCAGTATATAAAATATACTAGGATGTTTTTATGATAGGTATTTGATTTACATTTACACACACCTTCGTCTAATGGTTAAAGAACATACTGTTTCTGTGGGTGGCGAAATCCTGCCTCTCGAAACGGTGATTGTTCAATATTTTTTTAACACCTATAATGGTGGCCATTTTGATGACACTATTTTCATATATGATATATATATTATTTTCATGTTTTCATTATTCTTCTTTATTTCTCATTTATGGCATAAATTTATGATTTCCATTATGGGTAAACGCGATAATTTCATTTTAGGAAGTGCGGACTACCCCCCCCCCCCTTCAAAGTGATTTGAATCGTTAATGACTTATGTGGGATGTATAAAGGATGGAGTAAATGATATTATATATGATATTATACTGTAATTATAATACCCCTTTATATAATTATGATTTCATTCAATTAAATATGAAATAGAAATGAAAGTAGCGTTCATGTGTACGTACGGCTTACCGTCTCTATGAACGGTGCATTTCATTTCATACCTCTAAATGTTACGTAATATTATGAATGAATGTATATACTGTATATATATGATATATATGATATCTAAATCATGAATATAATTCTGTATGTATTGGATATTTTACCACATGAACAACATGTAATTATAAGAATTTTATTTTTGACTCAAGTAACAAAGATCGACAAACCGACAGTTATTAACATAAATAATTACATAATGTTAATAACATGGTAATAAGTAATATTAAAGGAATAATAATCATGAAAAAGGTTCTTAATCAATTATAAATTAACTCTAGTTTATTATTCAGTAGGTTAAAGAACGGTCGAGTCAAGTCGGACACGAGGTAAAGGAACTTCATAACCCAATTTCTATTCATTGGGTTAATCTCCAACTTTCAAATTATGTCATGATATTGTTATGTCCTATATTGTATTTGTACTTTCTTTATGTGTACTTATAGTGAAGAAACATAATAGATTTATTTTATTTAAAAAAAATGATCTTTGTAAGGGACTTCGTCTCAATCTCCATTCATTGAGGCATATTTGGTTTTATACACAAATTTCTTTTATACGGTGTATAAACCCCTTTGACTTTTACATTTATTCAAAATGAATATTTTTATACGAAGAGTTTTACTAAACAAAAAAATGGAATGTTTTTTTGTCATACATATGCGGTGACAACGACTTCTCCACCACCGTGACCATTATTTGAGTTTTGGCTTCCTCTACAAGCCATAAAATTTTTTAAAAGAAAAATAAATACCAAGTTTTAATTTTGTTTTATTTTGGTATTGAAAATGGTTTTGATAATGTTTTTATTATATCAATGTGTTGTATTCATATCTTGTGAATGTTTCCTTTATGCATGTTTTATGTGACACGGTTATGTTATGGTTTATGATTTGTTTAAACCTGTTCATATAAGGAATGCATTGGACTTAATAAGTGACGGGTGGAGCCCGCTATAGCTCCTCGATGCATCGGTAGGTCTCATTATACAAACTAGTGTCTTTGCACGAGGCCTTGACAAAATCTTATTTGTATTCTTGGCACGAGGCCTTGGCTATGTGGTTTTGATAGTATGGAATTATGCATTTCATCATTATGAAAGTGGTTATTGATATTGCATGTGATTATTCGACTAGTAGAATATCCATGTGAGTAAGTAAATGGAATTATTTCATTTTATTTTTTCCATATTATGCTGAAGTTTATGTTTATAAGGCTTTTGTTTAAGTTATACATTTCCTTAAATGTTAATGTTTATTTATGAAATATTCCACAATATTGTTATCCTTACTGAGAATCTGAGCTCACCCCTTTCAATGTTTTAACATTTCCCAGATGTGAAGAAGTATTTTAGGAATGAACTGCAGGGATAGTCTGAAGGGGATATGAGTGTGGAAAAAGGAACTATGTTATTGTAGTTTTTCCCTTTATGATGTAATGTAACATTTATGAATGTATGTAGTGTTTCCAAGGCTACTAAACTAATCGGTCATTCTAGACTTGATCTTTTGTGATCATGCCAATGTTACGTAATAATGCACCCACTCTGGGTAACTAGGGTCAGGGAGTTACATTTTAGGATATAAAATTTTCTAATGTAAAGAATTAAAAAAAATCATTATGATCTCATGAATATATGGAAAAGGAATGCGTTTTGAATGGATGGTATTCATAAAGTGTGTTTTGTAAAGACATGAAGATTATGATGGAGTGTTATGGTATTAAGAGAATCTGAGCATTACGAAAGGTATTCTTGTAGAATCAACATTTCATAAAGATGAAAAAGGCATGGATTTCATCATGAAAAAATTGAGGATTATGAAGAAATGAATCATCACAATTTGAGATAGTGTTACATCATTATTACGAGAATTTTAGAATTGAGGTGGAATTGAGGTTTGACAGAAGGCATTGTGAGAGGAGAATTGTTGCGACAATAATAGATTTTATAGAGAGATCTTAAGTTACGATTAGCATTTCAAAGGGGGATATTCATGGATCTCTATGAAGGAAGATATGATGCATACACATTTTTGACTGATCCAAAAATTGTGTCGGAAGAAGTAGCGCTTCATGTTTGACTATTCCTATAATAAAAAAGGCCACCCCTCTCAATTTCAAAAGAACCTGAGAGTTAAAAACCAGATTCGCTCTGATTTCATGAAGAAAGGGGTGCTCCACAGAGCTGGTTGCGTATGTAGGCATATTCTTTGCGACAAGACTAAATTAATCTTGAACATAGTCAGTGCTTCAATGTATTTAGTTATTCAAAAATATGGGACGTTTCTCATTGGATCAATGAGATTCATGAACTAAGGTGTTCTGTGAATGATGTTTTCTTTGTGACCAAAGTGGATTCCGAATAATAAAATTTTCTTTGTGAAGGTGTTTTCCCAACAATGTCCAAGATATGTGAATGTTTGATCTTTGTTAAGTATTGTGGTCTACGATGGTTTATACTCTGATAAGGGTTTTTCTCTGTGAAGGGCGGAGATGTTGGAAGGGGGTTCTCAATGGATGTTATTAAATATCATGTTTTACTGGGTAGGGATTTCAGTGTGCATTTACTCAGGTCATTGATGTAATAAGTGTCTCGTGCTGAAGAGAGACAATGATGGAAATTCCAATCTATTGAAGTGACCTTTAAGTTGATAAATTGAGTAAGACATCCCATAATAATGTTTTCTATGGGGATTTAATAGAACTATTCCACATGAATCAGTGAGTTATCCCTAATCCATTATAAAGGTAGTGATCTTGGCACATAGTGATTGTGTCTGAACCTTGGAATCCATAACTAGTGAAGATTATTGGTTTTTGGAACAACCAAAACATGTGCAGTGTATTCTCCTTGGATGTATCCCTTTGTATAGAACAAAGTAAAATTGTTGTTCCCTCTCTCTTCATGAATTTAAGTGATAAGTGTAAGAATTTTCTACCATCTTGTGAATAAGATCCATCAGTTTAAAAGAAAAAGTTAACACCCTGACTCACCTGTCCCCTCTCAGGGTGTTCTAGGGTCCTTCAATTGTTATATACCTTTATTATAACTATATATTCATATTCCCCTCAAAAAAATATGTTTGATTGTAATCATGATGGTTTACCATGATTAATATCTCTGCTCACACCACAATTAGATTTTCATTTCCCATGTCATAATGAAACACAATATGTAAGACGTGTCCAGAAGAGTATCCTTAGTGGATAATTAGTGGGAGATGTTGAAGACTAATTCTATATTAATTATTTACATATATAGTCAAAAAACTTATACTATTTTTAAAAAAATGGGTTTTTTAATTATATTTTTCTTTAATTATATAAAACTCTAAAATTAAATTACTATTGTAATATATTGTAAAGAAATATTGTTTTATGTAACGTATTTATGGGAATATCTTGTCTAAATGGTTATATAACCCATTCATTTGAATCTATATCTTAGTTGGAATCCCACTCAACTCATTCATAATAAATAATCTGTAACCACCTTTTTATTATAATGATATTTAATTTTAATTTATTATTAATATTAATTTATTAGATTTTATATAGTAATAATCATTTTAAAATTTTAGTTTGTTTTTCAGTCAGAAGGAAAAATATTTATTTACAACCAAACAATGTATTTATGTATTATTTGGTTATATTTTAAAATAGTATTATAGCAGCCCATTAATTTCATACATATATATCACATCTTATTAGAGGAATAATTATTACATAACATAAGGATCCACAGTAGAATCATAATGATCTAGTTCCTTTGGAAACATGGACACATAAATTACTTTTTCATTAAAGATCTACATCATCCCTGGATATGCTCATCCTAACATGCTCCCTTTTTATATATATCAATATTCATATCCCTGGGATAGGATACATATGAAAAAGTGATCTCAGATTATTAGTAAGGATAAATAAGGGAGATATCAATGACCACTTAAGAATAAAATGGACATAAGTGTACATGATAATGATCATAACATATGAAAATCGTGTATTGAAATTCATAAATCATAACCCAAATTCCTGAAATGAATCATGGAAGTTCATAATACATGAATCACTAGGAAATAAAATATGATAATTTATGGAAGTATAACATTATCATAAGATGAGGAACTATGGAATTCAAAAAATAATTGAAAATGATTTACATTAAAGTATAATATAATTTCCATGATACTCATAATAGACTGGGATCACTCTAAAAACCATTATAGTAATCAAAGTTCACTCCTAAGACATTCATAGTGGATAATTTCCCATACTAAATTTTGTTCACTCACTATTATAATATTATTTATTTAATGATATATGAATCTTTATCAAATTCATTAAAGAATGGTATAGGTCCCAACAATTAAATAATGAATATATATATGTGTGTTTGTGTGTGTGTGTGTGTGTTTCACAAGATCATAAAACTTTATTCATACAGGAAACCATGAATAGAAATGTTCTTCATAAAAATTTCAACATAGTATAAGGAATATAAAAGAAATGGGTGGCATAATCATATTATCATTAAAACATAGAATAATCCATTGAAAATGAATAGGTTTCATAAAAATATGATCATCATATGCATAAATAATCTATAGAAATTATATGCATGGTATCCTAGGATCATATTCATAATTCATCAGGGTCTTTTATAATGTAAGATATAATCAGTGTTTCATGTAACTCATGATTAACTCAGTGTTTCATATAACGCAACATATCAAATAAATTTAATTTATTAATAAATATAATTCAGAAAAACTAAATGTGTAACATTACACCCACCCCCCATAAAATGAATCTAATGCTCAAAATGAATTAATATGATATAGAAAAATAAGAATAATTCTACATCATAATTGATCAGGTTCCCATATATCTTCCTCAAACTAATGTTTTCACCGCAAAACATTTACCAAGTGATTTTTATTATTTCACAAAAATTTATATGTATAATCTGGAATCACCACTGGTTGTCCCCAATTAAAATCATTTCTCCATCGATATGAATTTTGATTTTACATCATGCGAAGTGTTAGGTATGTAATTCCTCACGAGAGATAAAAATAACACAATATGGACTTGAGAGAGGATTGAAGGAATCTACAACTAATAAGATACCATTATTATATAACAAAAAATTTAAAATAGATAGATATTCATAGGTATTACATTCCCATTATTCCTGATTATGAATACATTATTCCATTGAGAATTTATTTGAAATACCTTATCACTAACAGAAAAATCTAGATCACATCAGAAATTGTTAGCATAAATTATTTGATGACTCTGATTTTCATTGATGTTTTTCTAAATGGGTCGATATTTCTCTACCATTTCATTTTCTAAATCATATCCTAATAGATTTATTTCATTAAAATCATTTCAAAGCAATGGATCGGTACATTGATTTCCATAGATAGCTCCATAACAAGCTATCTTAATTCTTGAATGAACGTCATTGTTATAAGAAAAATCAACTAGAGGAAGGTATTTATCACAATAACATTATATGTAACACCCCAAGGTTTTAAAAATAAATTAAATTGGATGAAACACTGAGTCTCTACACAATAACAATTTTTTAAGTAGATATTTATAAACTATACATTAAACATAATTTTACAGCATCTATGATTTTAACTCTAAATAAAAGACATACATGGTTGTGATCATTATGTTTTTTAGAATCTGATAGGACAAACATAATTTTTTGTGAACATTATCCTACCTTTATGAAGAGTAATGTTACCCATATGAAAATTATTATGATAAAAATATAGTAACCTTGCTAATAAATGTATTTTCAATAATTTATGAGACCTCGATTAAATTTTCATGGTTCTATAAAATCAGTCATAGTTTTAAGATTATTATTTCTGAAATAAATTATTATTTTATATAAAAATTAAATTTATCTTATTTAGAAAATTATTTTGATAAAATGAAATTAATCGTTGAATTATACATGTCAAAAAATTATTAAAGTGATTTTTTGCGATTTTTGCAGAAATACTTGAATATTTTGTGAATAGTGAAATTTTATAATTGACAAAAAATGAAAAATAAATAAATTTCAATTTCATTCTTGTGTCATGGTTGATTTAAAAGGTCATTGGTTCAAACAATCATTAATTAATACAATTTTTTGTCACAATAATCAAGAAAATTCATAGTCTTGATGTAAAGTATTAAATTATTTATTATAATAATGGTAATCCCCTCCTCTTCGCCAATATAAATAGAACAACCATCCCCTCTTCCTCTAAACCCTATAAAGAATTTATTATGGTCTAAATTCATCAAAATACCATTACCATGGTTCCTCACCATGTTCAAGACCAGTTTTTCTCACCAAATGGACAAAACCAGATGCTTTAAGGATGATATGAAAGATAAGTGATCAAGAGGTAAAAATATTCTTTCTTTTCCTTCTGTCTTATATTCATTTCATTTTGTTTTCATATACTCTCTATAAATCCTATAATGAAAGAATAATTAAAGATCTATAATATTATATATTTTTAATTTTAATTAGTTTATTTAAATATTCCACAACGTACTTCATCTCCACCCCATCTCATAAAAACATCCTTCGTGGTGTGTTGTTTTCCAAAATCAGGGACGATGTGTTTAAAATTTCCATTAATTCGGTAAAATATGTTTGTAAACCCTTTTTAATGGTTAAAAAATATTTTAATGTTTATTATATATTCTTTTTTATTTTTTTAATGAACTTATAGGCATGAAATTATGTTATATAATGAAATAAGTTCATGATTATCGAAGAACCACCAAAATGATCTAAACTGATATCACTAAAGATTGATTAAATGATTAATCCTCATACCATATAACCAAAATTATTTATGGAATAATTTTATATTCTTGAAACATATGAATAAAATTTCATTTATGTTCGGTGATATCATTTCCATACGACATGAAAATCAGATAAGAACCAATCATGGAAACAATGTAAAGTACACACCTCAAAACAATGAAAATAAAAAAATATATGATTAATAAATAAGTGGAATGATGTTATAAAATGATCATATAAAGTGTTATAAACATAAATATGTTTCTATAACATATTAATGACAGTCTTATAACCAATATACTAGATGTTTAAACATGATTTATGTAAGACGAACCCGAGGAAAGGGAATTCTCATCACAATTTCTATTCATTTGGTTAACCTTATACATCATTAATTATGTGGTACTAATTTTTATATTTTTTAATTAATTTTTTTTATATTATGTGTATTTAAAGGGTATACACATAATCTTATCTATTGGGTATGTGTATGTTAGATTTTGGCTGTATTGTTAATCCAAATGTAACTATGATGGTTACACCTTAAGGTTGCCATGAGGTTTACATTGTATGGTTTCCATGAGGTTTATTAATAATAAGGTTGATATGAGGGTTAAAAAATTAATTATTTAATTCCCCAAGATACCCTTACTCTCCATTTATGTTTTTTATGTTTTTTGGAAATCACATGTTTGAAAAATTAGTTATATGATTATTTATGGGTGAGAGGGATATGTTTTTGGAAATGGTTTCATATATCTTTAAGTATTCATGGGATAGTGGTTTCTTTAATTTTTTATATCCCTTACTATGCATTATATTCTAATACCATGTTTTCAAAAAAAATCACTGATTATAAGGATGTGTAATAGAAAGATGGAATTAAATTTAAATTTTTTTATGGTTTTTTAGAGAAATCTTATTGTTGCCTTGGGTCTAAAATTTTATGTTTTGAACGAAACAGATATTATTTTAATGGCACCACATTTTTATTATTGTGGGTTAATATGTATGAGTTATTTCCTAACATTATAAAACACTAATCTGAAAAGATCTTTTTGAATGTAAAGAAGTTAAATCTAGATGAAATAACTAGAATATGTAATGTTTAATGATGGGATCTTATAGTTAGTATGAGAGGATGATTTAGATAACATTATGGTTTGGGGTTATTTTAATAAAATACCATAAATCATTATGACACTATTTTTTCGAAATGGTATAGAATTTAAATATTAACATGTTTCTTCATTTAATATATGTCTCTTCGTAATGGTTATCCACATAAAAAACATTGAATATAAAGTTAAAAGGAGATGAAAGCGTGATATATTTTTGAATCGACAACTAGGGATGGTGAGAATTGGAACCAAGAAGTTTGTGATATTAATATCCCAACTAACTCAGGCAATAAATGGTGGTTGAATCCATGCAAGATAGAAACCAGTGCTACCACAATGGAACATGGTGATAATGGAACATTTTATAAGGCAACGCAATATTTATTTTAGTGGATCTTCTAGACCAGTAGTAGCTAAAAGAAGAATTAAAGACATTGAAAATGAAATTGATGTATTAGAGAGGGATGGACATAAATATATTTCCCTTGAAAAATATTTTCCAAAGGTGGTTAAACATAGATATAGAATAAATTCCATGAATTGAAGCAAGAAGAGGAAGATTCAGTGGTTTTGTAGAAAGCGAAAATCACTCAACTGGAGAGGTATACTCCAAATCATATTCTTGATCATGATAGAACAAACAATCGTTTTTACGTAGGATTGATATTATGATATCAAAGATCATTTGTTTCTCATGTGTAAAAAGTTATGAGAAACATGTATGATGTGTTGAGATGGTAGAAATGGAGTTTTCTGATAATCACATTCACATTCACAATATGTAGAAGAATAGGTCCATATGTAATGTGATGGGTAAGAACCATTCAATGATATATAATGGTAAGAATGTCTAACTTGTAGTTTGTGAAAAGTTTTGAAAGAATAAACATGGGTAAAGCCTTACTAAAACTAGGAATTGTATTAGACGTGGTATGTTTGGACATATGGCTCAAGATTGTATTCAAAATGATCATAATACTAATCCAGATAAAAATTGGTAATGTGTATTAAATGTGGTAAGATAGTTCGTTATTCAAATGCTTTCACAAAGAGAGATCGGAATGATGTAAATAATCCAAACAATAAGAAAAAAGGTATATTGAGATCAATTGTGATAGCGTCCGTAGATGGAAGGCCATCCAACGAAGTTGAATCAGGTACCTTGTTAGTTTACACATATTTTTCTATATTTTTGTTTGTTATACGGTCTACACATTCTTTTGTTTTTAAGAAATTTTTGGGTAAATTAAAAATATCACCTCAAAAAATATGACCAGAACAAATTGTTAAAACAGTAAGGAGGAATATTACAAAAAAGAGGAATTATATAAATCATTCAATTATATAATGTGGAAGTAATATTCATGAAATCGTTTTGGTTTTTCCTAATTAGAGTTTGATGTCATTCTATTTATGGATTAGCTTTCTCTTTACCATGTTAAGATTGATTGTAGATCAAAAAATTTGTTTTTATGAAAGATTATAAGATTGAATATAAGAATGATCCCATACAATTGATAACATTCCAGGAAGCTGAAAATTATTGAAAGATGGAAATGAATTTTATCTTTCAGGTATTATTGTAATCAAGGAAACTATTCATATTAATGAAGATAAAATTTTAAATGATTACCTTGATGTTTTTTCTGATGAGTTACCTCATGTTATAAGTAATCATGATGTTAAATATACAATTGACTTAGTACCGTATTATAAAGTAATTTTAAAACCCCTTTATCGAATGGGTCAAATGAAACTTTTAGAGATCAAAAATCTGTTTCATGAATTATTAAATAAAGTATTAATCAGACCCATCACATCACCATTGAGTGATCCTATTATGATAGTTAGAAAAAAGGATGGATTAATGAGATTTTGAATTTATTTTAGATCCTTTAATAACATCACTGTTAAAAAAGTATCATTTAACTCAAATCAATTATTTGTTAGATCAGTTCCATGGAGCACAATATTTTTAAATGTTTGACCTAAGGTGATAGTACCATCAGTTGAATGTAAAGGAATCAAACATCACAAAGTCTATGTTCTGTAATAGATATAGGCATTATGAATGTGTTTTCATGTCATCTGGGTTAACTAATGCACCTACTATATTCATGGATCTTAAGAATAGAATATTTCATTATTTGTTTGATATGTTTTTTGGTGTGATTATTGATGGTAGTCTTGTATATTCTAAAAGTAAATAGGGGAATGAAAAAAGAACTAAGTGTAGTTTTTCAAACATTAACATGACAAAAATATATGGAAAATTCATAAAATGTGAATTTTGGTTGTAAAAAATCAATTTTCTTGGGAATATTATAATTAAAGATTGAATAATAGTTGATCCTACCAAAAAAGCTGGTTGATGAATGGCTATGACGTTTAAATATTACAAAGATTCATAGTTTTCTTATAGTATAACGGTATTACATATGGTTTGCTAAATACTATTGAACTTTATCTAGATCGCTAGTGTAGTTAACCTGAAAAGTGGTTAAATTTGATTGGATAGAATAATTTCATGCTTGTTTTATGAAGCTAAAAATGAGATTGTTGAATACTCTAGTATTGGACCTACCTTCTAGAAATGGGATGCTTTTCTTCTGCAGTGATGCTTTATTAAAGGGACATGGTTGTTTAATGAAGCATAATGATTAGGTAATTACTTATTCATTGAGACAACTGAAACCTCATTAGTTAAAAAATCTCACACAGTATTAGGAATTAGAAGCTATGGTTTTTTGCTCTAAATATTGGGAGGAATTATTTATGCAAATCAAAATGTGAATTATATACCGACCATAAAATGTTGAGGTATATATTCAATCAAAAATAACATAACATGAGGCATATAATATGGATTTAATTGACAATGGATTATGATTTAATGATCATTTACCATCTGGGAAAAAGAAAACAAAGTGGTGTGTTACTTGAGGTAAAGACATCATTCGTCATTAACCATGTTACGATTGGAACATTACCAATTGATTAATGATTTGATTAATTTTGTATTGGAAGTGGTTGGTGTAATAAATTATTAAGTTTCTTTTTAGATTTTAGTGCAATCATCTTTGACAAGATGAATTAAAAAAGAATAGATGGTCGAAGGGTATCTACAATAAAATGTATAACTAGTTTAAATTGGTATGTTGAGATAATTTAACCTTGATAATGATTGTGTTTTGAGATTTGGAAAAATATTGTGTGGCCCTTGTGATTATCACATAAGGAAAGAGTTGTTGTGGGAAGCACATAGTTATCAATTTTCAATTCATCCTGACTGCACAAAGATATACAAATACCATAAGGAGTATTACTTGGGGGATGGAATGAAAAATTATATAGCATATTTTACTTTGAAATGATTGGCATGTCAACATGTTAAATTTGAGAGGTATTCATTTAAAGGGATGGTTTAGCCTTTTCCAATGCCAAAGTGGGAATGGTAAAATATATCCATGGACTTGTTTGTGGCAATACCAAAGACTTCCAGAGGTAATGATGCAATCTAGGTTATTGATTTTCGAGTGACTAAATCTACTCATTTCTTTTCTATTAGAGATATTATGACTTTGGATCAAATTTCTCAATTGTTTCTCAAAGATATTGTTAGGTTACATATATATACTCTTTCCAATGAATCTAACCATGATCTGAGGTTTACTTTTAACATTTGGAAAGGCATTCAGAGGATGTTGAGAAAATAATTAAATTTATTCACAACTTTTCATCCTCAATCAAATGGGAAGTCATAACGAATGATTCAGACTTTGGAGGATATGATTCATTCTTGTCAATTGATTATCAGGGAAGTTGGGATAAAGATATTTCTTTAGTTTAATTTTCTTATAATATTATTATTCATTCTAGTATACATATTGCACCTTTTGAGGCATTATATGGGAACATTTGTGAAACTTCATAATTTTGGGATGAATTCAAGGAATGTAAGTTGATTGGACAAGAATTAGTATATGATGTGGCTGAGAAATTGATGATGATACAACAACACAATATGATAGCTCAGAGTAGGCAGAAATGTTATGCAGATAATAGGAGGATACAATTTTATTTAGAAGTATTTGATCATGTTTTTAATAGAATCTCACCATGGAAAAGTGTTTTGTGTTTTGTTATGATAGGAAAGTTGAGTCTATGGTTAGTTGGACCTTATAAAATCCAAGAGAAGGATGGATTTGTTTCATACCCAGTAGATTTTCCTCTGATTTTATATCAGGTACAAAATCATTTCTTGTATAGATATTGAGAATGTATGTTAAAAATTAATCTCATGTTTTGTGCCCATATGTAGTTCTACTAGAAGAGAATAATTATTGTGAATTGAAACCTATTCTGATTCTTGATTGAAGAGAAAAAGTTTTTCAGAATAAGTTAATCCATTATGTAATTTTTTTTAGAGAAACCACTTGGATGAAGAAGCTACATTTGAATATTAAACTTTTATGAGGGAAATTTACCATCACTAGTTTGACAAGTAAATAAAATTGCAAGGACGCACTTTCCATAAGGTGTGGATAATGTAATACCCAACAGTTCTTAAAATAAATTGAAATTCATAAAATAATGAGTCTCTATATACTGACGTTTTTTTAGGATATCGATATAAACTATCCATTTAATATAATTTTGGTGCTTCTATGATTATAATTTCAAAAAACATTCTTACATGGTTCTGATCAGTAAATTTTGTTTGAGACTCATAGGAGAAACATAATTTTATGGGAATACTAAACTACCATTATTAATATCAATGTTACACTTATGAATATTAAAATGCAAAAATTAATAGTAATCTCAACAATTATTATATTTCTATTAATTAATGAGACCTTGATTAATATTTCAATGTATTAGAAAATCTGTCGTAGTTTTAAATACTTTTTTTAGGGAATAAATTATTATTTTATTTAAAAACTAAATGTCTCATATGTAAATTGTTTTTTATAAAATGGATTTCACTTTTGAATTATACACATCAAAAAAGTGTGAGTGTGAATTTTTAGGATTTTAATGAAATACTTGAATTTATAGTGAACATTGAAACACGATAATTTACGAAAAATGGTAAATAAATGAATTTCTTCATCATTTGTGAGAGGTGAATGAATTCAAATGCCATTGGGTCAAACTAAAATAGTATTATTACTTTTTTGGTCATATGAATCAATAATATTTGTAGTCTTGAGGAAACATATTACACTAATGATTAAAATAAAGGTAAACTCCTCCTCTCCACCAGTATAAATACCACTTTAACACTATAATTCTATCACACCTCTCAAGTGTTCATATTTTCCTAAATTCTTCCGTATCCACTTCTCAAGGTTCATACCCAAGTCCAATTCTTATAGGTCCCACGAAAAGGAAAAACCAAATTCCTTAAAGAGGATCTTGGGGGAAGAGATCGAGAGGTTAAAACCCAATTTCATTTTCCTCTTTTTTCTTTTTTATTCCTTTTTATTTAATAGAATCTCTTCCTGTCCACTTTTCTAAAATCAATGGAATCTACATAATATTATATATTCTTTATTATAACCTATTTTTGATAATATTATTCAATATACTTCAACTCCTCCCTCTCTTATAAATAAATCGTTAGGGATGTTTCGTTTTACCAAAATCGTGGATGATGTGGTTGGAATTTTCAGTATTTCCATCAAAATTATTTGTAAAAGAATTATAATGGTTGAAAAAGATTTTAAATTGAATGATATTTGATCTTTTCTATTATTTAATTAACTTCTATGAATGTAATTATGTTATTAAATGAACAAGTTTGTGATTATCAATGAACCGTCAAAATGATCTAAACAGATATCACTAGAGATTTATCAAATTATTCATCCTTATATCATATAAACATAATGATTAATGGAATAATTTAATATTATGTAAAAAATTAATATGATTTAATTTGACTTCTGAAATTTCATTTCCATAAGAAAATAAAATAATATATGAACTATCCCTAGAAACCATGTAATGTACGCACCTAAAACAATGAAAATAACAAAATATCATTAATAAATAAGTGGAATGATGTTATAAAATTATCATATATAGTGTTAATAACATAAATATGTTTCATTAAGATATTAATAATATTATTTTAACCATTATACAAGAGTTTTATGTAGGATTGATGTAAGAAAAACCCAATGTATGGGTATTCTTACCCAATTTCCATTCTTTGGGTTAACCTTCGACTTCAGTAATATTGTGGTACTAAGATTATTTTTTGTAATGAATTTTGTTTATATAATGTGTATTTATAATTTATTCACATATTCCTTTAATTCTATTTTATTCTCATATCAATTATTTTTTATTTTTAAGGGATGTTTCTTATGAAATATTATTTTAAATTTCAAGTTTTAAAAAATTCAATGTGAATATTTTTATGCATGTATTCTTTCTTGATGATTTTGTTATGGATCTTGGTCATTGATTATGTTAAATGATGTTACCCATATCTTCTTAAAATTAATTTTGTATGAGTTATTTGGATGTCATTCGAATGGTTACTCAACATGTAACTATGATGGTTATACCATAATTTTTCTATGAGGTTTTCCAATCATAAGGTATATGTGAGGGTTAAAAAATTAAGTAATTAATTTCCCAATATTCCATTACTATAAATTTATTTTTTCTATGATTTATGTAAATATAATGTTTTAAAATGTCTACATATGACTTTTTATGGGTGAGAAGTATGCGATTGTTAAAATGGTTTCATATGTCTATAAGTATTCATGGGGTAATGGTTTATTTCTTTTTTTATATCACTTTCTGATATTTTTATTTCCATATCATGTTTTTAATGATTTTTACCAAATATATACGGATTTTTATGATAATTAAATATGAAAATTTAATTGTTATGACGATTTTTTAATGTAATCATGTTGTTTTTTGTTTTTACAATTTTAGGTTTTGAAAGAAATAGATACTGTTTTAATGGAACCCAACCTATATTCTTATGGGTTGATATGTATGTGTTATTTACTCAATTTATAAAACTCTAAACCAAAAATATAATTTTTAATCTAAAGAAGTGAAATATAGTTTAAATAAGATAAATATTTAATGTTTATGCCGGTGACTTTATATTTGACATCCAAATGATATTATTTTTACATATCCTATATGGTTTGATTTTCTTTTTTATTTTTACTATATTTATGAGGTTAATACATAGTTATGAAACTCAACTCTATATCTTGGGATTTTGGAATAATTATCTATAATTTTTATGTAAGACTTGGATCTAGATCTTTTATAATTTAATGTGGTCCTCTATGAATCCTTACCACATGCTAAAAGTATATTTTGGGAATATAATCTAGTGGTAATTATTCTCTAATTGATATATTGTGTAATTAATTTCAATGTAAATATAAAACCCAAATATCAGTATTCACATAATATATTTTACAAATTCGAACAAAAAAAATTACATGATTATGATTTCCCATTTCCATTATATTATGTGTAATGTATGTAGAAAACCATTAGATTTTTGTCTCACATCAATAACTTTATAACATACTAAGAATAGAGAGACAAGCAATAATATATCTCTCTTCATTACATCCCTTCTTATGTATACTTTCAAATATCTAAGAAACATTATACTACTAGGATAAATAAAGAAGAACTACGAACTTAATATTACAAGTATTTCATCAAATATAGTATATAATGAACAAGTAAATGGTTCATAAAACTCATCATTCCATCATGGTAATTTTTAAACTTATGAACATTTCTAATCAATATTTTCAGTAAAAAAAAACTTTATTTTGTTCCTCTATAATCTTCACTTGGTTAGATTGTTGATTATTAAATTAAGGAAGATTTGATTTCTCCCCTTCATTAAAAATTTCCATAATTATCCTTTTAAAATAAAAAAATATGGGATGCTTTTTTATCCTCTTCATGGATAAGCTATCAAGATCATTTCAACTCATAAAATCATCAATCTTGTTCACCTTCCTATGGTGGTGATTTATTGTGAAGTCCTAATCATCAATTATATCAATCTAACATATCTGGTCAAAATTAAACACTTTATATGTGAGTATATACTTTAAACTCTTATAATTTGTATGTATATCGTAATTTTTTCGATAAATATAGTGCTTCTAAATATTTAATGAAAAAAACACCACTACTAACACTGAATCATTATTTGGTTAATTTTTATCATGAACTATCAGTTTTAGTGTGGCATAAGATATAATAATTTCCATTTACATGAGAACACATCCAATTCCATTTTGGGATGCATAACTATAGATTAAAAACCCATATTTACTACAGGGACGTGTGACCACAATGGATTTATAGTGCAATATTCAATAGCCTATGTTATTAATGGATATAACAATATACACTCTTTTCATATTATATGACACAAAAACGAATCTTTTTTCATAAAAAATCAAATTTTGAAAAATTTTAATATAGTTTCATCTTCCATAAGGTATTTAGTACCATTACCATGTGGCCTTCAATATCATTCCTTCCCAATGAATTTATAATAATATCATCTATAAATTATACCCCAAACATATCTATGTAATCTATTGTTTAAAGTGGTTGTCCTAGGCCCAACTTGTATTGTACTTAGATTACCACTTCATGTATGCAGTTTGTTATAATAAATGTGTTTATCTTTCCATAATAGTGTAGATACTTCTGCATACACTTTGATTATGAAAATTTCATTATATTTTATGTTGTTTCAAAGGGGTTTATCAGATCCCAAGCTATAATAAGAACCCCAATATATCATGAAAGTAATCTTAAGGTAATTTCCTATGGTCCAGTTACATCATTATGAATGGACACAGATGATGTGTAACCATCCGGTGCTGGGGGATAATAAGCATTGAGACTTCATCTCCTGATGTTCGCACATGATGATCTTGTGTAGTTTATATCATGAGGACAGACATGCTTAATGTGAACCCCACATTTTTCTGGCGTCATTGTTCGTTCCTATATATGGACATGTGGATTGGTCTCCAAACATGATATCATTATCAATGAATTTCATTTAATTACTTACATTTTATGTAAGTTGAAAACCATGGAAATAACATCATGGTGTGGTAGTTTTTATCGGGTATGTCATTAATGGAATTACATTGATTGAATGCTCTAGAAAGAATTTATCACTCCAGAGTTTAGGAAGAGATATCTCGGTCCTGGTTGATTAAGATGGTTGCAGCTTTATTATATCAATGGCCATGGTAGTGGAAGGTAAGACCGTCTAGACAAATCAACAAATAAAATAAAGAATGATAAAGGAAGATGACACTAGTGTGCATTCTGATTTTTTAGATATCGATGACAAATAAATTATATTACACAGACCATGTTCGTAGGAAGGCAGTCGTTGCTCTGACTTTACCTTGTCTCTATAAGGGCCTTGATGGATTTATAGACCCCGCTCTTGGTCGGTGGATATTATTCACTACTATTGAGATACAGACCTAGAGGGTTAAGCACAATAGGGATTTCACAATCTGCCATATTCTTTGAGTATGAATATTGAACATGGTGGGCCACTCCAAAGGGTCTGAGTACTATCAGTGTTCTATGGATCACCATGTAATAAATAAATTCATTAATTATTCAAGCATGGAATAATATGTTGTATTTATTTATAACATGTATCTATAAGTGATCGGTAAATACAAAAATAAAATATTATTCAAAGGGATTTAAAACATCCAAGGTTCATTTAATATTTTCAGGAGAAGTGAGTCGAGTTATAAGAATCAAGTTTATCACACAATATAAATTAATATATATTTCAGTTAGTGATAAGTTTATAAATATTATTTATGGAATAATTCTATTTGACATAAATAAAGAATTACAGTACATATACAAAGGATATTTATTACACTGGGGTCGATAACCCATACTGGCTATTTTAGATATCCCCTATATAATTAAGAGATAGGATCTCCCCTCGAAACTATTCATGTATCATTTTAGAGATCCTCTCTATCCTCTTTGATTTTAGATAGAGATCCTCCCAAGAAAGGAATACCATCAAGAAATTCCTTCATGGATTGACATTCTTTGCCTTGTGGTGATCACCACTACATCGAGGAGATCATTGGTGTGTCGTGCTAGCACCCAGATTCCAACTAATGAAGCACGTGAAAATTCTAAAGATGTGTGTGGATGATCTAGAGGACTTCGACATTGGAGTCTTTGAGTGAAGGTCACTGGAAACCTGCGATGCACGTGCCCATGTTAAATCCGAACAATGCACTTGTTCATTTTATATTCTGTGCTATGTAAAATCAACGCATGATCCTCAGACCATACTGGGATATCTCACCAGGGTCAACATCCTAATGTTGCACCGGTGATGCAAAAAAAATTATTTTCCTGGCCCACCGGCTTCACTTCCTGTCCCAGTACCTAACAGTGGTTTCAGAGGGACACATGATTTTTCAGAGTTAAAAAAATTAAATTGAATAAAATTTGAGTACGGGGGTTAAATCGGTTCTAATGCAACCAACTGCATGTCGATCCACTTTTTAATGGCCACGTTATAACCATTTGAAAAATTAAATTAGATTGACTCATCGGTTTAATTTTTCTTTGGATTAAATTTTTTGATAAGAACACATTTTAATTTCATTAAGGTGTTCTTCAAAAATTATTGAAATCCATCCTCGCTTTGGCCGGAATCTGGTAGCAGGAAATAATTCTATATGTTTAACTTTAGGAGATAAATTAAATAATATTATAATAAAATATATTTTATTTTTCCTCAAATAAAATATTTTTTAAAGACTTGGGGTCAAGTCTCATTTTTTAACAAAAAAAAAAGGAAAGGGGAGACCAAGACCCATTTAAGGGTCAAGTATTCCTTCTAATCCATAAATAAATAAATAAATAGTGAAAGGGGAGGTGTATTTTTTTCTAAGGAAAAAATTAAAAAAAAAAGACACAAATGGGTTTTCTCCTTTTTCTCGCGGTGCACCATAGGGCTAGGGTAAAAACCTGAGTAGCGCACATGGAGAGGTTATAGTCCACCAAACTGCCACCCCGAGCGGGTCCATGCTATCGTCCCACTCCCCTTATCCGCTGAATTTTGCGCCGCCTAGAACCCGGACCGTCGCCCTGCTCGCTTCGCCGGACCGCCACCCCACTCGCAACACCGGACTGCTTCGGGTTCGCCGCGCCGAACCAACCGTACCCCGGACCAGGCCATGCCAGAAGCTTTCAAATCACCTACTTCTAGACCAAGGTACTCAATCTCCACCTTTCTTTCAGATGGCATCACCCCACTACCCTTGTGTGATATGTTGTTGCCCGACTGCGCCCCTACCAGAGCAGCGGGCCACCACCCAAGCGGCTGGCCAGAGCAACGGGAAGCCGCCCTTGCGGCTGTCCGAAGTGGTGTCGCGCTGCCTCCACCCTCTTATCGAAGGATTAAACTATTGACAGGAAGTCAATGCCACCCAGAGTGCTAATATACCGGGCAATCACCCCATGGTCACACCACGGTCACGTCGCGGTCACACCGCGGTCACAGCGTGGTCACGCTGCGGTCACCCCTTTCTCACGTCGTGGTCACGCTGCCTTCACGCTACAGTCATACTGCTGCAATGCCATGATTTGTTCCTACATCAGTATGACACTTTCGGTGGTTCGCAGTCTAGTGGGACTCCTCCATGGATAGAAGTAACGCCGCTTAATTTAATTCTAATTAATTTAGTTTTTTGAATTATGTTAATTAGAATAATATTGGGGTTTAAATTAAATTAAATATGAAACAATTAATTTAATTGGAATTAAAATTATATTAGTATTTTTATTTAATTATGGAAGTAAAATTAAATTAATAGTTTAATTTAATTTTATAGTTAAAATTATATTCATGGTTTAATTTAGTTTTGGAATAGAAATTAAATTAAATAGTTGGAATCGATAAAAATAAATAAATAAAATTTCTTTAAATTAATTTAATTTATAATGACCCTTTGTACTGTTTAAATTTCACTATAGTTTAATTTTAATGGCTCTTTATATTTATCGACTGGTCCTGAGAAAGTGACTGAACTTTGCATTTCTACTGTTTATTTATTTATTTAATTATTTATTCAATGCGTGCAATAATTGTAATTACTAATTACATAAATGACGATCTTTGAATCGTACTTTTATTTTAAATATGTATAAGGTCTTGTGTGTCCAATGCAGAAACTATATTTTGTACCCCTGTTCCTCTCGCCTGCATGCGAGTATATTTGTAATTAATTGATGATGATCTGTGACACAGACCCCCCCCCCCCAAATCGAGGTAGTAAACCAGATGGGAGCCGAGTTCATTGCACTGGGGATCACGACGACATATGTCTGGTGTCGATGCAGGTATGAATGTCCCTAGGTCAAGATTGATACATTATGGATTGATCTTTATAGAATTCTCAAGACCAGTCGGATTTTATTATTTACATTATGAAAAGTTTATTATTTTATGTGAGTGCATGATTATTGCTTAATCACATAGAATAGTAAAAAAGTTAAAAAATGTATAAATAATTGACTAATATATTTATATTTCATTTTCAATTGTGAGCGTGATTATATAGTTTGAACATATAGATTGAAAAGGATTTTTCGTCAATAAATATTAAAATTCCTCAATGAGATATTAAGTCTACGCACCTTCCATTTCTCATATCTAAACAAAACTGGCTGTTTGGGGTGCTCGTCAGCCATAGTTGAGAGTGCCTCTAACAACTGGGGTGTTTTCATGAGAGAACATGGTCAGGTTAACAAAATTGAGTAGTCAAGGTTTATCCTTAGGAAACATGTTATCACTTTAGAGGCAAGTCGTTGAGGGAATCAAGTTCTGATACCAGAAAGTTGTGACTTTACCCAACAACACAAGGTACCACAGGCCACGTGGTCGGCCAGCCTAGTTCCTACCTTGAAACCCTCCAAGTAGGGGCGTACCCATAGATTGTAGACTACAACGGAGGTTTAGAGGATCATTTCCACTAGAATACACAAGAAACAAAGTATTTTGAATCTAGTAGTGAGGGCTATTAAGGTTTCCTAAAATAGTGGGAGACATTAAAATGATATAGTACTTTTTTAATCATAAATGTCAAATGGTAATCAAGACAAAGTACTAACAGCAAAATATTTATCTGATGTAGATTAAAAATGGAAATCACAAATACAACAAGTACTTTATCATTGTGATCAATTTTGGATAAATAAAATATCCTGACCGGCAATAACTTTCCGTATTGTTACAGGTTCTTGTGTATAGTACTACACCAAGAATGGAATTTATATGTGCTAGAATCCCCAATTTCTGCTGATCCTCCTCAAGGAGCAAGCAAGGAAGAAAAATATCAATAGAGAAAGCATGTAGAAGATTTTCTTGATGTACAATGCATCTTTTTATCATCCATGTCCAGCCAATTGCAAAAAAATGCATGAGGATGAGGATTCCTAAAAGATTCATTCACATCTTCAAGAATTATATTAGGAGTGGTATAGGTAGGAAAGATATGAGATTTAATGTTATCTTTATAAGTGCAGCCTAGCAGAAGGGCACTAAGCCGGTCCTCACATACTCAAGATGATTTGGTATATTGAGAGGCTTGAATCCCTTGGGTTCAAACTGAACCAAGAACTATGAGTGGATATCATTATTTCCTCTTATCCATCAATCTTCTCAATGTTTAATATCAATTATAATATGAATTATATGACAAAGTTGCTCCCGGAACTTTTGTATTTAGTTTTCCAAGATGATAATGATACGAAAAATACAAATTCATCTATCCTTATGGTGAACAAGAAAAACTAGGACAATGCAAAGGGTTATAATCCCAAGTTAATTCCAAAGACACCAATGCATCATCAAATAAAGAATCCAAAGATTCAGAGGCAATATAATGAGTGGGAAGTTGTCTACATTGGATGTGGCAAGAAAGGCCACTGGAAGAAGAATTGCAGATATTGTAAGAAGAAGCAAACTGATGCTTCTACTTTATGTCTTTTTGTCATTTAATGTAACCTATCTTTACCTACACGAAGTTTATTGGATGCGGCATGTGGCTCACACATTTGTAATCATATACATGAACCAAGTATGATCAAGAATATTACAAAAGTTCAAGTGGATCGTCGATCTACAAATGGTGAAAGTCTGGAAGCCTTGGTAGTAGGAGAAAATCACTTACCCATGCCAAATGGTTTGGTTCTAGTTTAAAACAATTGCTATTATGTACCTTCTATTACCAGAAACATTATTTATGTGTCGTGTCTAGACTCTGTGGGTTTTTATTTCATGTTTGAAAATAAATGTTGTCACTCTTATAGGGATAAAATATTTTCTGGTATGGCATGTCTTAACAATGGTTTAAATATGATAGAACATGGCAACCCTGTAATGGAAATCATTGTCAAAAATAGCAAACATGACTCATATATATCCCGTATATGGCACATTAGGCTTGGTCATTTGAACGAGAAGTGATTACAAAGATTACATCAAGAAAGGTATCTAGACTCGGTACAGTTAGAACACTTGGATGTATGTCGAACTTGTTTACAAGAAAAGAAGTCCAAAGAACCTTTCTTAGGAAAGGGAGAATGAAAAAATGCAGAGTTAAAATTAAAACATACCGATGTATGTGGTACATTTCTAATAGAGGAAATGGGTGGTTTTCTATACTTCATTACTTTTACGGATGACTATATTTGGTATGGCTATAACTAATTAATGTGGTATAAGTCAGATTCCTTTCATATTTTTAAGGAATACCAAAATGAAGTAGAGATCCAACTTGGTAAGAAGGTAAAAGCACTCCACTCTGACTGAGGTGTAGAATATCTCAACCAAGATTTAATTGATCATTTGAAGGATTGTGAGATAGTATACCAACTCACTCCTCCTTATACTCCACAATGGAATGGTTTTAGTGAAATGAGGAATATGACCTTGATTGACATGGTCAGATCAATAATGAGTCACATACCTCTTCTGTTATCCTTTTAGGGATATGCCTTGCAGACAACAAAATATACCCTTAACTGAGTACCAACTAAAGCTGTATATGGAATTCCATGTCAAAAATGGTATGGAAAGAAACCTAGTCTGACACACATACATGTATGGGGGTGTGAGGAATTTTTCAAGACTTTAACAAGTGATAAATTATCATCCAGAAGCACTATGTGCATCTTAATAAGTTATATAAAGGAAACCCGAGGATATTACCTATATAACCCTTATATAGAAAAGTCATTGTGGCATGATATGCAAAATTTACTGAAAGGGAACACATTTCTATTATAAATATTGAGAGCATGAATGACTTCGATGAAGTTAATGCTTTATATGCACAAGAGTTGGTAGAGGAACAATCTCCACAAGAAAAAGTGGAAGAAGAAGTTTTTCTTAAGACATCAATATTGTGTAGGTCTACGCGAGAGGTTATAGAACCAGAGCGTTATGGTTTTCTTATCATTGAGTCAAGTGACACAATAGTCCTAGAGGATAATGATCCTTTAACCTACTAGGAAGCAGTAGAAGGCAAAGAAGCTGCTAAATGTCAATAATCCATGAATTCTAAGATAGATTCCATGTACCCAAATCAAGTTTGGATTTTGGTAGACCCTACAGCAGATGTAAAGACCATTGTATGTAAAGGGTTATTCAAGAAGAAGTTGTACATGGATGGTGAGGTAAATACCTTTAAAGAAAGGCTAGTTGCAAAGGGTTTCAGAAAACGTCAATTCATTGACTATGATGAAACCTTCTCCCTAGTAGAAATTCCAATATCCATCAGAATATTGCTTTAAATAAGACCCTTTAATGATTATGAAATTTGGAAAATGGATGTCAAAACTACTTTTCTAAATGGGTATTGGGTTGAAGAAATCTATATGACTCAACCAGAAAGGTTTGATAAGTCAAATAATTCCAACAAAGTATACAAGATGTAGATATACATTTATGGATTGAAGAAGGCATCAAGTTCATAGAATGGTCATTTTGTTGTGGACATAGGAGATTTTGGTTTTGTCAAAAATGAATGTGAGCCTTGTGTCTTCAAAAAGGTTGAAGGTAATGTCATTGTTTTCCTAGTGTTATATGTTGATGGAATATTAATTATGGGAAATGGTGCAAGCCTTACAGTCAGTTAAGATTTGGTTAAATGAATGCTTCAACATGAAAAAATTAGGTGATGTAGCCTACATTCTAGAGATCAAGATCTATCAAGATAGATCTCAAAGGCTACTTGGGCTATGTTAATGTACATATATTGACAAGGTACCTAAAAGGTACAATATGGAACTATCCAAGAGAGGATTGTTACCTATGTCACATGGTATAATTCTCTCCAAGAAAATTTGTCCTCAAACACAGGAGGAGATTGGAAGAATTAGTATAATCCCTTATTCCTTTGTAGTGGGTTCTATCATGTTTGACATGTTATGTACTTGGTTTGATGTCACCATTTCATTAAGCATAAAGGGTATATATCAAACCAATATTGGAGAATTGCATTATAAAACCTTTAAAACTATCCTAATGTACCTAAGGCGTACTAAGGATATGTTTCTGGTGTATGGTGGAAATGAGGAACTAGTAATGAGGGGATACACTGATGCTAGTTTCCAGACAGATCATGATGATATGAAATCACAGCTATGCTACATCTTTTGCCTGAATAGTGGTGTAGTGAGCTGGAGAAGCTCAAACAAGCTGTGGTTGCAGATTCTACAATAGAGTCTGAATATATTGTATCTTTGGATGTAGCAAAGGAAGTGGTCTGGATATGTAGCTGTATCTCAGATATTGTTATTATGCCTAGAATTGCAGACCATGTTTGAGTCTATTTCAATAATACTGCTGTAGTGGTTCTTTCCAAGGAGCCCAGGTCTCACCAAAGGACAAACCATAATTTTCAGAAGATTCATCCTTTAAGGGATTTTACTCAAAGAGGCGAAGTGAGAGTTAGCAATTTTTCCACAGTGGAGAACATGGAATAAACCCTGACTAAATCCATTTCTCAATAGAATAATGATTCTCATGTGAGATATAGTGGATTAAAACCTATTTGTAGTTGGCTCTAGTGTAAGTTGGAGTGTTGAAAGTGGGTTCCCTAGACCCAACTTGTATTGTACATTGATTACCACTAAAAGTGTGCAGTTTGTTATAATACATGTGTTTATCTTTTCATAATATTAGATAATTCCGCATCCACTTTGTTTATAGAAATTTATTTAGATTACATGTCATATCGAAGGAGTATAGAAGATCCCAGTATATAATGAGAACTATGAGATACCATGATAGTAATCTTAAAGTAATTTCATATGGTCAGGTTACATCATTATGAAAGGAAATAGATGATGTGTGACCATCGGGTGATGGGGGATCATAAGCATTGTGACTTCATCTCATAAAGCTTACATTTGATGATCTCTAGTGGTTGAGATCATGAGGACAGACCCACTTAATAGGGACACCACATGTTTCTGGTGTCATTGGATGTTCCTATCTACGAACATGTGTAATGGTCTCCATAATTGAGATCATTATCAATGAATGTCATTTAATTACGTACATTTGATGTAAGGGGAAACCCATGGTGATAAAGTCATGGTGAGGTAGTTTGAATTAAGAACGTCATTAATGGCATGAAATTGATTGAATGATCTACAAAGGATTTGTCACTTCTGAGTTCAGGAATAGATATCTTGATCCTAGTAGATTTGGATGGTTTCACCTTCATTAAATCCATTTCCATGGTAGTGGAAGGTAATACCATCCTGAAAAATCAAAAAATAAAATAAATCATGATAATGGATGATGACACTGGTGTGCATTCTACATTATTGAGATATCGATGACAAAGAGATTATATTACACATATCATGTTTTTTGGAAGGTATTCATTTCTCGGATTATACCTTGTCTCTATAAGGGCCTCGATGGGTCCCTAGACCCCACTCTTGTTCAGTGGATATTATTCACTACTATTGAGATAAGGACCTAGAGGGTCTCACACAATAACTCTTGAAGAATCATCCCTATTCTGTGAATATGAATATAGAACTTGGTGGTACCCACTAAAGGGTCTGAGTACTATCCAAGTTATTTGGGTCAACAAGTAATTAATAAATTATTTAATTATTCAAGATTGGAATAATATGTTGAATTTATTTATAACATGTATTTACAAGTATCAAGACCCATCCCCAAGGGTCAGTGACGTGACTACCCCAAGCCCGTCTTCCATAGGCCAGGGGATATCGACTAGCACCAAAGGCTTAATTCCCTACAAATGGGAAAAAATTTCCTTTATAACATGTAAACGCACACAACAGAGCACACAGCTGGATATAAAACACTAAGTAAACTGTATAACAAAAGTGTGCTGAAAAGTAATATGGGCCGGAAATACAAGCCCAAGTGTAAAGTACAAGGAACTGGAAGTACAAGTACAAAAGAAGAAATGGAAAACAACTATTGGGTCATCCTCTGAGATTCATACATGAAGGGTAGGTACAGATAGCCTCCTCAGCACTCCATTTCTCTCTGTCTCCTCCAGTTACAGACTCGTCATAAGGCCCACCTCTAGGTACCTTCCAGTCATGGTACTCTCAGCCTCATTCAGCAATGTCTGTCGTCTGCATCCAACACAACGAGGTGCGGTCATAGCCCGTGTAGGGGTGATTATAACTATACTCATTAGGGACCCTGACACCCTCATGGTCTCACAAAATCCAACAAGGATAAACAATAAAGTATGAAATCAAGAGATAACCCCACATAGGTATATGCCCATACATATACCTAAGTTATCAAGTAATCCATCTCAATCATGAGGAAAAACAGAAAAGTTACTGAATCATCTCAACCAAAATTTTATTCACATTATCGAATCCTCGACTGCTGGAGAACATTTTATCAATCGAGTACAGTGGGCCTGCTGCAACACCAAGCACGCTTCCCACTAACATTAGACTTCTGAGGTACTCCTCCTGTCGAGTATGGTGGGTCCGTTGCATCACACAAGAGGTGCTCCCCACTGTGGGTCTGCCGCCATAACTAGGAGCTCCCCTCATAGCCTATGGAGGTAATCCTCCTATCGAGTACCGTGGGTCTGCCACCACAACCAGGTGCTCCCCTGCTGTGGGTCTGCTGCTACAACCAGGCACTCCCCACTGGGCTATTCGAGTCACTCTGAGTCAATCAGTCAGCAATCATTAAGTCTCATCTAGTTACTAGGTTCCCGCACAACTGCTCGCATGAATATGGAAGATCTTCACCACAAGCTACTGGTCGATTCTCCAACTACCACGAAGTCCCACAAATATGTATCAAAACGGTTCTCCATGTCATAGAGGTCTCAACGCAACTGACGGCGCGTCAATTGGATGCATGGTCTGTGATTTATTAGCCATTTAGTCATGGGGGCTTGGTTGGATTCATGTACGATCCATCCTGAACATATCGCGACTATACCCCAAACTTAAAAATGGTATACTCAAAAAGACATCCACACTCCAATATTACCAGTTCCACTGCTGATTCGTCAAACGGACGTCTGGTGCCAAATATATAGCCAAAGAAAGTAAAGGGCTAGAGTGGGCCTGTGTCCAGTCTGATTTGGTTTGGGTCAGCTCGGTATGACCTGTTGGGCGGGCCAGGCCATTGAGTTTGGCCTGGCCTACTAGTCCCAGCCCAGCAGGTCATGAGGGGATGTGGAGAGCCGAGAGAGTGTGGACCGGCCGCGAGGGCGCCGACCGACCGCAGGTCAGTTTGAGGTCACCGTGAGGGCATGGGTCGGTTCAGCCGGGGCACCGCGAGGGTCGCGGGAGGCCGGATCAGCTTGGGCACCATGATAGTTGTGGGAGGCCAGCTCGGTAGGGACGCCGCAGGGGCGCGGGTTTATCCGGGGGCTTGGGAGTCCGGCGGCTGGCGCGACCGGGGTAGCTTGGGAGGGCGCCGCGAGGCCGGTTCGGTTGGGAGGCACGGGTGTTCGGGATGGTGTTGCGAGGCCATTTCAGCCGGGATGTGTGGTTGACTGAGAACTGGGGTCTGGCGTGGCCGGGGCGCAGCGTGGCTCATGTCGGTTCCTCCAGCAGGGGGCACGGCCGACGGGTGTCATGGCTGACGGGTGGAAGGGACAGTGTGGGTCAGAAGTCTGAAGGCGGTGCGGTTCCACCCAGGGTGGCAGAGGACAGTTCAATCGGAGTGCTGGAGCATGGCAGGGGTGGCACAGGTTTTGGAGGCCACAGGTAGTGTGGTCGTTTCCTTTGTCGCCTTCGTCGCCTCCAATTCCATTGTCACCTTCCTCCATTTCAATGAACATCACAAATCTATACAAGGGTTATGAAGTGGACTGGCCATGATAGTTTGGCCCAAAATCCCCACATTAGAGCAGTAGAATTGGTTTTACTAAGAACAAAAACAAGAATGAGCACGGGGGATATTTTCAATTCCCATAATACCTCGTTAACAATATATTCCCAACCCTCAAGGAAAAAAATCTGCGGATCAACATGATAATAATTTGGTCCGCGTTCTTTTCTTTAGAAGGAAATAATTAAGGTAAATAATATCATACATAATTAAAATCCCTACCTTGTTCGTTGATTAGTGACATTGGCGCGAGAAAGAGGACATCGCTTCGTTGTAGGTGAACACGCCCTACATCAAAGAAGCTTCCGAGGAAGAAATCCAAAGTCGAGGTCAACGTTCTTCGTCAGTGGGGTGTTTTTCATGGAGCAATAGTTTTTCGTTGAAGATTTCTCTCCCAAGATCTCTAATCCTCTTTTACCAACCTTTTTCCCACAAATGAATATATGCCACCTCCAAATAATATATTATCTATTATTTAGTTTGATGGGTTTAAAATTCAAATTGTAGAATTTAATTAAATGAGATGGCTCCATTAATTAAAGGGGAAGGGTTAACACCATTAAAAGAGGGGGTAGTGGAAAAATTAGGTTAAGGGAGGTCAAGAGACTCTCCCTCATTTATGAGGGAGTTGAGAGGTTTTCATCAAATAAATGGGGGGTTTAGTCCCAGGTGGTCCCCACACTGTAACCTCTCATGGGAGGTTAGGTTCAGGTGGGCCACACCACCATAACCTATCATGGGAGGTTATAGAGTTATCGTCCCCACCTCCAACTTCCACATGGGTGGTTATAATAGATAAAATAAAATAAAACATGCGTTTATTTTATTTTATTATTTCCATGAAAAATCTAAAAACTAACTTTCACCCTTGACAAACTACCGTCGAGGTGAAAGTCTTCTTAAGCGAATAATGGCACTGTGAGTTCAACGATGCCCTCAAATTTCAATTCTGAGCACCAATTCAAGAGTTAGAAAAATCCGCTCATATGTTTACTATATGTACCCGAAAAAAACTTTAGAAATTGATTCCGGGCACTCCGGGCATTGGAATCATGCATCGTCAATTTTCGTGGACTCGTAAAATTTCGATCTGTTTAAAAAAATACATGGAAATTCTGGGTATTTATATTCTCCCCTCCTCAGATATTTACATCTTCGTATGCTACAACTCAAACAAAGGGATCAAGTGGGCGTACTAAGCATGAATCTAAGCCTCTCGCTCCCATTTGCACTCCTGGAGGTTCCCATGCAGCCAACGAACGTGAACCAGAGGTATCGACCATCCATGAAGGACCTGATCCTGTAGATCCACAATCTCTAATGGAACCTCCATAAAAGTCATCCCATCATAGAGGTTCAGCTCTCTATGGTTGATGATTTGAGAAGGGTCTTGCATGTATTTCCTCAACAGGGAAACATGGAAGACGTCATGCACCAGTTGTTACTAAGGTGGAAGAGATAAGTGGTATTCCACATCAACAACTCTGTTGAGGACCTGAAAAGGTCCGACAAATCCTAGAGATAACTTTCTACCTCATCCAAATCTCTGTAGACCTCGTTGGGGTGAGATCCGTAGAAAGATGTGGTCTCCATCCTCAAACTCTAGAGGTATATGACTCCTCTCGGCATATGACTTCTGTATGATCTGTGTAGTCTTCATCGGCTCCTGGATGATATGCACCTTCTCTATGGTAGATCATACCATATCTGGTTCCAGTCGTTCTAACTCCCTAGGGTCAGTCCAGCATAGAGGTTATCTGCAAGGTTTCTCATATAACACCTCAAAAGGAGTCATCCCAATGGTGGAGTTATAGTTGTTGTTGTATGAAAACTCCACCAATGGTAGGTGATCCTCCAAAATGCGACCGAAGTTGAGGACAAGTGCACGGAGCATGTCCTCGAGGGTCGGAAGGGTCCACTCAATCTGACCATCCATATGAGGATGGAAGGAGGTGCTCAAATGAAGCTTCATCCCAAAAGCGTCCTGAAAACCCTTCCATATCCGGGAAGTAAATCGTGCATCATGATCGGAGACAATTTTCGAAGTTACTCCATGTAGCCTCACAATATCTTGCACATAGAGGTGTCCCAAGCTCTCTACTGAACCCTGCTCCCTGATGGGTTGGAAGTGGCCCGACTTGGTGAGTCGGTCAATGATCATTCAAATCGAGTCATGTCCCCTGGATGTACATGGAAGTACTATCATGAAGTCCTTGGATATCCCATCCCACATCCACTCTGGAACCTCTAAAGGATGAACCAAGCATGATGGTACCTGATTCTTTGCCTTCACTTGATGACAAGTTTGGCACTGAGAGGGGAACTCTTCTACTAATTTCTTCATTCCCGTCCACTAGGGATATCTTGGGAGATCATGGTACATCTTCACCACTCCTGGATGTATGGCTAGTGGGGGTGTGAAGAACTCCCTCAACACTTCCTCCTGATGTGACACTGGTATCATAGAACCTCCTCTGAAAAGGATGATGTGCTCCCCACCTTCATAAAATCTATCTGGTGCCTGCCCTATGCATATCTGAGCATGTCCTGGCTCCCAGTCAGCGTCCCCATGCTGCGCCTCCATGACTCACTGAAGAAGTGGGGTAGTGACTATAAGAGACTGATGGAAGGATACTCCATCTCTATCCAAAAAGGATATTTGTAAAGCATTCAGCAGCTACGTCACCTCACCGAGCAGCGCTATACCAGATCTTCTACTGAGTGCATCTGCAACAACATTCCCCTTCCCATGAGTATAGACTATCACGAAGTCATAGTCCTGGAGGAACTCAGTAAAACGTCATTGTCTGTGTTTCAGGTCCTTCTGAGAGAAGATATACTTGAGACTCTTGTGATGAAAGTACATGCTAAAATGCTTTCCCATCAGATATTGTCACCACATCTTCAAGGCGAAGACCACTGCTGCTAACTATAGGTCATGGGTAGCATAGTTCTGCTCATTATATATCAGTTTTCATGAACCATTTGCGATCACTACTCTCTTCTTCATTAGGACACATCCAATTCTAGTCCCTAATGCATCGTAGTAGACTACGTACCATACGCCTTCCTCTGGATGCCTCAAGATGGGGGCACTAGTTAGTCTCTGCCTCATCTCCTAAAAGAGCTGTTAGTATCTCTCCAACCACAAAAAGGGTTTCCCCTTCTTTGTCATGGATAAAAGTGGTGCAGCAACTCTGAAGAAATCTAGAAAAAATATCTGGTAGTATCCAGCCAAACCCAAGAAACTATGTACCTTCATCACTCCCCTGGTTGGCTCCCAAGCAAGTACCGCCTGAATCTTTGCTGGATCTACTGCAACTCCAACCTCTAAGATAACATGTCCCAGAAAGTGAACCTCTCAGATCCAAAACTAGCACTTTGATAGATTACCATAAATTTGGAGCTCTCTGAGTGTGACTTATACTACTCGCAAGTGGAAGGAATGCTCTTTCATATTATTTGAGTAGATCAGAATGTCGTCGATGAAGGCTACGACAAAGTGATCTAGGTATGGCTAAATGATATTGTTCATCAGTCCCTTGAACACTGATGGATCTTTTGTTATGACAAATGGTGCATCCAAGAACTCGTAGTGACAGTACCGACATCTGAAGGGAATCCTCTACACATCCTCATCTCGAACTCTGAGCTTTTGATAGCCTGATATGAGTTATATCTTCAAGAACCACTATGATCCATTCAACTGTTCAAAGAAGTTGTCAATCCACTTGAGTGGGTATTTGTTCATCACAGTCACCTGGTTTAGGCACCGATAGCCAAAACAAAGCCTCAAGCTCCCATATTCCTTCTTGGAGAACAGAATCGGGGCTACCCAATGAGAAACACTTGGCCGGATGAATCCCTTCCCCTGCAAGTGCTCAAGCTGTACCCGTAGCTCGTGTATCTTCGCAGGGGCCATCTGATATGTTGGAGTAGATATCGGTGTTGTACCAAGGTACAAGTCAATGTAAAATTACACCTCTCTATGAGGAGGTTAACCTGGGACATCATCAGGGAAAACATTCATGTACTGGTCCACCAGTACAGGATAGCTTGGACTCTTTACATCAACTGCTCCCAGGGTAAGGCAAGGCAACAGATGAGTGTTCGGCTGTACCCTCCTCCGGGTAAGTCTGTCCTATGCATCAAAGGCTCCCTTCTCGCTGGTGAAGGTAAACATGGTCCCATCCATGTAGACACACTGCACTTTGGGCCTAATACAGTCAATATGTTCATGGAATTTAGATAACCAATCCATACCCAAGATGACGTCATAAGGCCTTGACACCACTACTAGGATATCCCAGTCGAAGATCTCACCTCCTGGAGTAATCTCACACTACCGGAACCACTGCATAATCGTCGAATCTGCTCTCGTAGAAGTATCTACCCATAAAGATCAATCCAATAGCTCCATCAGAATCTCAAATATTTTAACGAGGGCAGTGGAAATGAAAGAGTGACTGGAACCTATGTCTATAGGTACTAAAGCTAAGGTGAAGTAGACACATATCATACCTCGAATCATCTCTGGAGCACCATGATCATATACCTCAACTTCCTAGAGTTTATCTCTCATTTTCCACTTTCCCCCTACGGTCGGGGTGGACCTCTTGGTGGGGGTGGTGGTAACACCTAGAAACGCCGCCCACTACCAGCTGCTCGACCAGCTCCTCTGCCATGTCTACCTCCGCCCTGCGGACCGCCTCGATCAAATATATGTCTCTGGCCGGGCGGTCCTTAGACTGTATACTGATTGTCTGAACGATAGGTCGAATATTCATGAGCCATGTGACCCTTCCCGCCACATGTGTAACATTGCCTACTTTTGGCATATCTGTCTCCGCTTTGGGTGCTCCACACGACCGATCCGGAGTCATGCAGTCATCCACTTATATGTCTAGTCCTCTTGGACCTCTATGACATCTATCTAATGCCAGCTACAGAAGACTACACTATGTGTCGATTGGTGGTGGATCTCGCTGCTGGAGACTGCTTAGCAAGGAAACTCTCAACTAGTAGTGCTCTCTCTAACACCCACACCTAAGTCGGGATGCTAAATGAGATTAATTATGCCTTGATCTCTCACCTGAGTCCCTGCTTGAAGGTCAGGCCCCTGAAAAATGGGTCCCTCACTATATTGGTGGAGTATCATGAGAGGACTATGAACCTCACTAGGTACTGATATATAGTCATGTTTCCCTTCTATATATGAAGTAGCTCCTATATGCGCACTGCGCGAAGAGTTTCTAGGAAAAAATCTACCTGAAACAGGCTCTCAAATTATGCCTAGAGAAGTGTCATCTCTTCGTGAACCTGGAGCATCAAGCTCCACCATCTTCTCATTGCTACCTGTAGAAGGCTGGAAGCAATAATTACCATGAGCTCTGTTGGTGTCCCTACCAGTTGGAAAAATCTCAACAGAGCCTCTATCCAATCCTCAACCACTTGTGGATCTGTCTCTCCCATAAACCTGGGCGGCCTCTAGTGCTAAAACTCATGCAACACGCTCAAGCGGCTTGCACCGTCTTCTATGGGGGCTAGTGTAATCGGTGGCCCAACAGGTAATGGTACCGCTGGTGCCTCCACTGGTAAAGGGCCCTACATCGAGGCCTAGTCACTCGGTGGGCTATCCGTGCGTACAAATCTTGAGACTCTAGATGGTCTTCCACATGGAGGCGTCCTGGAAAGAAATAGGTGCACTATGGTTAAAAGGTAATACCTGGTGAGCTGTCCTGGTTGACCTAACATAAAAAAACTTCTTAAAACACACACGAAATCAGTGTTTTCATGAACTGAGTCAGAAATCAGAAGTCAGGGTCCTGTTGTTTGGATACTTCAGCTGCAGCATCAACACTAGACTCGTTGAACATAGAATGACACTCACTACCCTTAAAACAATTGCTTCAAAGAAAAGAAAGATCAGAGTCCTCAGTTCTATGGTAGAACCGACACCTCTGATACCAATTTGTCACGACCCGTCCCCTGGGACCCGTTCCGTGACTACCCCAAGCCCGCCTTCCATAGGCCAGGGTCTGGCAACTTGCACCAAAGGCGTAATTCCCTAAAACTAGGAAGGAATTTGTTTTATAACCTATAAACACACACAATAGATCATACAGCTGGATATGAAAGAGTAAGTAAACTGTATAAAAAAGAGTGATGAAAAGTAAAAGGGTCTAGAAATACAAGCCCAAATGTAAAGTACAAGTGCAACTAAAGAAAGGAAAAAAATTGATGGATCGTCCTCCGAGATTCCAACCTAAAGGGTATGTACATAGAGCCTCCTCAGCAGTCTGTGACTGTCAGTATCCTCCCGGTACCGACTCGTCATAAGGTCCACCTCCGGGTACTGTCCAGTCCTGGTACTCTCAGCCTCAGTCAGCACTGTCTTTCGTCTACATCCAACACAATGAGGTGCGGTCATATCCCGTGCAAGGGTGAGTATAACGATACTTAGTAGGGACCTTGATACCCTCTAGGTATAACAAAATCCAACATGGATAAACCACAAAGTATGAAATCAACATATAACCTCACTTAGGTATATGTCGATACATATACCTAAGTTATCAAGTAATCCATCTAAATCTTGAGGAAAAACAAAAAAGTTACTAACTCAGCTCAACCATAATTTTATTCACATTATCGAAACCTCAGATGCTAGAGAACGCCTGCTCAATCTAGTAAAATGGTCCTACCGCGAAACCAAGCGCGCTTTCCCACTATCCTTGAATTGCTGAGGTACTCCTCCTATCGATTATTTTGGGTCTATTGTGTCACACAGAGGCGCTCCCCACCATGGGTCTGCCACCGCAACCTAGCACACCTCCGTTGTGGGACTGCCGCCACAACTAGGTGCTCCACACTAGGCTAGTCGAGTCACTCCGAGTCAATCGGTCAGTAGTCGTCAACACTCAACCAACTACTAGGTTCCCGCACAAATGCTCGCTTGTCTTTAGAAGATCCGCTCCAAAATATACTTTTTGATACTCCAACTGCCACTATTTCTCATGAAGAAGTATACCAAAGTTCCTCCACGTCATTGGGGTCTCAATGCAACTGACGGTGTGTCAATCAGACTCTCAGTCTGTGTGTTATTAGCCATTTCGTCCCAGGGGCCCGGTTGGATTCATGCACGATCTAACCTAAATGTATCTCGACTATAACGCAAACTCCAATAGGTTATACTCAAAAATACCGGAACGCTCCAAGATTACTAGTGCTACTGATGGTTCATCAAATGGATTTCTGGGGCCAAAGATGTGGCCAAAAAATGTAAAGGGTCGTAGTGGGACCAGGTCCAGTATGACACGATCGGACCGACCTAGCCCAACCCCATCTAGGCCGACCCGGTTCAGGTCATCCCTGCCTAACCCTTTGGTTCGGCCCGACCCACAGGGCCTAGCCCAGTAGGCTGCGGGGGGTTGCGAAGATCCGAGGAGAGTGGACCGGTCGTGAGGGTGCGAACCGTCCATAGGTCGTCATGAGGGCGGTTCAGTTCGGAGGGCACCGCATGGGAGACTCATCCTGGAGGGCACAGTGAGGGTGTGGGCAGGGTCAGTCAGGTCGTTGCGAGGAGCATGGGAGGTGGCTCAGCCAGGGCGCCGCATGGGGTGCGGGAGGCTAGCTCGGCCGGGATGCCGCGGGGGTGCGTGTTCGGCCAGGGGCTTGGGAGGACGAAAACTGGCACGACTGTGGCGGCTCGGGAGGGCCTCGCGAGGCCATTTCGGATGAGAGGTACGAGCAGCCGGGAGCCAGGGCGCGGTGCGGATAGGGTGCGTCACGGCTCGGGCCTATTAATATGGCGGGCGGCGCGGCCGGCTGGCGGCACGGCCAGCACAGTTCATCCCGGGGCGGTGGAGGCTGGTTCAACCAAAGTGCCGGAGTGGCGCGGGGGCAGCGCGGGTTGCAGAGGTTGTGAGTAGCGCGATCGTTGCCTTCGTCGCCTCCAAATCCGTTGTCGCCTTCCTCAGTTTCGAGGAAAAATGCAAATCAATAAAAGAGTTATGGAGAGGATGGGCTATGTTATTTTGGCCCGCACACTCTGCATTAGAACGGTGACATGAGGTTTGCCAAAAACATAAATAAGAATGAGCACAAAAGATATTTTCAATTCCTATAATCCCTCGTTAATAATATATTCCCAACCTGCAAGGAAAAACATACATGGATCATCTTGATAATAAGTTGGTCCACATTCTTTGTTTTAGAAGGAAAGGATCAAGGGAAATAATATCATACTGAAATAAAATCCCCAGCTTGTTCATTCTTCATCTATGTTTGTGTGAGAAATCGGATGTTGCTTTGTTGTAGTCGAATACGTCCTACATCGAAGAAGGTTCTGAGGAAGAAAGTTGAAGTCGAGGTCGAAGTTCTTCTTCGGTGGGGTGTTCTTCATGGAGGAAGTGTTATTCATTGAAAATTTTTCTCCCAGGATCTCTAATCCTCCTTTGCCAACATTTTTCCAAAAAATGAACAGATAGTCCCTCCAAATAAAATATTATCTATTATTTAGTTTGATGGTTTTTAAATTAAATTGTAGCATTTAATTAAATGAGATGGCTCAATTAATTAAAGGGGAAGGTTTTAAATCATTAAAAGAGTGGGGGTGGCACAATTATGTTGAGGGAGGTCAAGAGTATCTCCCTCATTTATGAGGGACTTGAGAGGTTTCCCTCAATTAAATGGGGGGTTTAGTCCCAGGTGGTCAACATGCCATAACCTATCATGGGAGGTTAGGTTCGGGTGGGCCCCCCCACCATAACCTCTCATGGGAGGTTAAGGTGTGGTGGTCCCCATCTCCAATATCCACATGGGTGGTTATAATAGATAAAATAAAATAAAACACGAGTTTATTTTATTTTATTTTATTTTATTTTATTATTTCCATGAAAAACCCAAAAACTAACTTTCACACTCGACTAACTACCATCGAGGTGAAATTATTATTAAGATAATATCGGCACTGTGAGTTTAATGGTGCCTTCTACTTTCAATTACAAGAACCGGTTCAAAATTTAGAAAAACATTCTCATACGTTTACTGAACGTACCTAAACAAAATTTCAGAAATTGATTCTGGGCACTCCGGGCCTCGGAATCATGTGACTTCAATTTTTACAGACTCATAAAATTCCCATATTTTTAAAAATATGACATGGAAATTATGGGTGTTTACAACAAGTGATTTATAAATACAAAATTAAAAAATTATTCGAATGGATTTAGAACATCCAGGGTCCATTTAATATTTTTAGGAGAATTGAGTGGAGTTATAAGACTCAAGTTTATCACCAAATATAAATTAGTATATTTTAATGTTAGGGATAAAATTATTTATATTATTTATGGAATAATTTAGTTTGACATAAATTAATATTTATAGTACTTATAAAGAGGATATTTATTACCTGGGGGGACGAGAACTCATACCCAGTATTTTAGATATCCCATATATAAGTAAGAGATAGGATCTCCCTTTAGAACTATTCATGTATCATTTTTTAGAGCCTCTCTCTCCTGTAGTATTTTAGAGAGAGATCTTCCCAAGAGAGGATGAACATTATGAACTTCCATCATGGATCAAAGTTCCATGCCTTGCAGTGATCACCGCTGCATCGAGGAGATCATTGGTGTGTCGTGCTTGCTCCCTGATTCCAACAAACGACGCACATGCAGATTTGAAAGGATTGTGTGGACGATCTAGAGGACTTCAAAGTTTGATTCATAGAGTGGTGGTCACTAGAAACCTGTAACACACTTTTTCAGGTCAGATCTGAACAAGTTACTTGTCCATTTTATATTTTGTGATCTATCAAATCAATTCATGATCCCCTGACCATACTGGGATTACTCACCAAGGTTGACCTCCAAACGTTTCTCCAGTGATGTGAAAAGTTTTAATTTCCCATCCCACCGGATTCTGCTTCCCTTACTGGTACCTAACATCTATAAATAATTTATCCATTAACTATATAAAGATAACATGGGAATTTGTAACATCGGTATCACTTTATATTCATAGTGTTCATACCTTGTATGGAATGTTGTCTTGTGTATATTCTACTAATTTTCCATAAATTAATGTTATATATAATGAATGTAAATCTTTTAAAAGTATTTATCAAAATGAAATTTATCAAATTGGTCATCGGTATGGGGTGGATGATATATGTACTTGGTCGAGATCATGTTTTTATCCATTTAATCAATGAGGCGTCACACTGAGATATCAATCTTTTTAAGAAAAAGAATACATGAAACCAAAGGTGAAACACATAACAAAATAAATACCTTGTCAATGTCTTCATATAGTACCATTTTTAATTCCTGCAACTCAATTTGGGTCACTTTGTAGGGAGTCATCCAAATTGGTGTCACACCAGGTATGTGTTCTATTAATAACTAAACATCATTTTCTTGTAGAATGATAGAAAAAAATTTGAAAATACATCAAAAAAATAATACATAATATGAATGAAATCAATGTTGATTATCTACCAAACAATATGAGATAAATTTCTCTCTTAAATATGTATCTAAACCCATTCAATTGAGGATAAGTAAATTAAAATTTTATATTTATCTTCACACTGATATATGATCATAGGTTGGTTTGTAATATCAAATGTGTATTACATTCCATATAAATTTATGTAGGATTAAGGTCATGAAATTCAATCCATTCGTAAGAAAAAATCATACTCTACTAGAAGATGATTTCAATGATTTTCTAAAAGCACATTCCCAAAATAATTACCTAGGGAAGAATCATAGACATGATATAAAACCACCATATCATTAGGTGTCTTCACTACATTATTTACATCTAAAAATTTTGATGGAATCATTATAACCGTAAAAAATTATATATACATGAATGAATTTCTATATCTTGAGTGAAATTTGAAATTATTAGTTCTAGAGTGGATTGTAAGTGTACCATTCATCATGAAGTTATCACACACCTCTTTAGAAATAATGATCACATGAGATTTCCCTTTGACTATTAGCTTAAGTGATGGCTGACATCAATATTTTTCATTAACCATTGGATTTGTTCATTAGTAATCATATCTATCATTCTCTGTGAATTTGAAATAATGACGTGTGTGTGGTGCATTATGTGAAATATTCACTCATTTTTTATCATTATAGAAATTCTTCCCACCACATAATCAATAAATTACTTGATGACCTTCACTTCCAAAAATAAAAAATTCAGTGATCCACTTAATGAAATTGTGTCTATGTTTTTTCCCACATATTTACAAAAAAGTAAATATCACATTATTCTCTCTATAGTTCTTATATTTTTCTTCGAATTCAATTTTCTATCTTTCAAAACTATAATATGGATATGTAACTCCAACTTCTATTTCCCCCTTGATAGAACACTGAAAAATAACTTTATACCTACAGATGTATCTTTTTTCTAAGGACCATTATGGAATTTTTTAAATCCACTAAAGAATCGATAAAATTTACTATCATTTTAAATGATAAAATCTGAAAGTATACCTCCAATGTTTTGTAACACTTTTCTGGTAGGTACCAAAATATTCATCACACTCTTAATTTAACTCAAGAAACTCTTTATCCATCTTTTTACTATGATAAAAGTAATTTAAATATTGAATAATAATTTCATGAACTTCTCCCAATCAATGGATTCAATTTCATTAGGTTTCGTAATTTTTATTATAAGATTCAACATTTGATCTGATTTACCTACCAAATGGTAAACTATCAAATTAATATTTTCATGTTATGAACCCCAGAGAATAGAAAATATCTTCTCAGTAATTATTACACATTTTTCAGCAACTAGTGTTTCAGAAGACCCAATGAAACTTGGTATATTATTCCTTATGAAGGACTCAATAGAATGTTATTATATCTTTTTTTCATTTTTATATCCATAATGATTAATATATTGAGAAATTTGTATAATCATATAAAAAAAATTTATTTCAATTTCCCTTAATTTTTGGATGCTCAGGAAGATAGAAATTTCATTGTATATCACTCTATGAATTTATATGGTTACATTGGGTTCCTTATATAAACTAAAACCAATAAAATAATATGTAAGAAACAATAGTCATAATGTGGAACTTGAATATCATAAAAAATTAATTATATAATTTCTAAATAATAACAACTCTATGGCACCATAGGATTAAACTGGAAATTCATGGTCATTATTAAAATTCCATATGGTTCTTAGTAATGTGTTTGTAAATTTAAAAAGAATATCCACTAGGAATATCAAACCATGTATATAATAAGGCCCATTTTTGTAAAAAAAGTGACAATCGTGTCCAGCTCAATGGTCATTTTCAGAGTTATTTCCCATATGTAACACTTATTCAGAGCCCCATCAACCTATTTTATATAGATAGATATATAATTTAATAGAAACCACTCACTCTATCCTTTTCCAAAACTCATAGACAGTTTCCTATACATTGACTCATCTATTGACTTGTCTTTAATAATGTCCTAAGGATCTCAAAATTGGTTTCTCATCCTAGTTCCAAATCTTAAATAAATATATCCTCTAATAAAAACTATAATAAAGTAGTCTTATCATACATAGATATTTAATCACACTTGATGAATAAATATTTAATTATAGAAATTCACCCCTAAGGATCATAAAGGCATAGTTCCCTTGGAAACATGAATACTCAAAATATTGGTTCAAAGGTAAACTACATCATCTTCCACTAGATTTTTCATTACTATAACACTTGTTAGAAATATCCAACACAACACATTTCTTCATAACTTATGGGAAGGAAACATAATAAATGGTGAGATCAGATGCTCAGTAAGTGTCAACAAGGGAGATCCAAAATCATAATATCAAGAAAAGTGTATGAGAACATGAACACCACATTTTAAAACCATACCTTGCATATTAATGATCATAATATGGAGTAATAACATAAATATTAGAAGACCATAAGACATGAATAAATAAAGGATAAAAAAACATGATCTATGAGGTAATAAAAATTGTATAAGAAATCTATTTTGGGTATACACAAACTCATATAAAATAATTTCTATAGTAGTAAAGGATCACTACAAATGATACTGTAGGGGAATAGGTTCACTCTGAATACCAACATAATTTTTTGGGTTCACTCCTAAGAACATCATATAAGAAAAATCAACATACTAAAAAAGGTTAAATCCCCTTCAAATATTTTATATCTTGATAGATATGAATATTTACCAACATTATTGGAGGTAGATATGGGTCCCACCATTAAAAAATTTAAAATCAAAAATATGTGGGACAATAAAAAAAATAATCATATCATATGAAATGAAATAAAATGGGAATAAATTTATTTTCCTCATATCATAACTTATGGAAAAGTGATAGGTTTTACAATCATTTCATCATTTTACAACCCATTGTGAAAGAAGTGGGTTTCATAAGAATTTCACCATGGTATAACTCATGGAATAGAAAAAGGTTTCATAAACATTTTATCATCCTAAAATATTGAAATTAATAATAAGAATGATATCCCTAGAAAAAAATTATTTAAAGTCATGGTATGTCATCTAGATCAGAGAATGATTTTGAAAGATATATCACTCAACCCATATCTTGAGGAAGATAAATTTTCTATATAAATACATTATAGACTAAAAATTCATAAAATAATATGGAGTTACTTACAAAGATAATAAACATGAAAATAATAAAATAATTTTCAAATCAAACAATGGTAATGATGGTGAAAAATCAAATTCATGCCTTACTGATTAAAAACAATGATTCCTTTCACATTTTTGATAAAATCAAAACATGAATTGTTTTGAAAAAGACATAAATTATCCTTTAAAAAAATAAGAAATCAATCATGGGTAAATATTTCATTCATAAATAATTTTATGAATATAAAAATCTTTTTTTAAATGATTTTTATTGGACATGGTTTTGGAATAAATTGGGTTTTTGACATAAGAGAAAATTAAAGATTATTTTTCAAATTTTTTCAATTATTTTAATTAAAATAGTATGGAAAAAGGTACTATTACTTGATAATATCATGAATAACCGTAGGATAATAAAATTAATGGTTATTATTTTGAGTTATATCATAATATTTTAACATAAGAGACATAATAAAAAAAATTCTTTATAAATGATGAGTTTGTAACTTAAATCGATTTCCAATTTGTAATAATTTGAAATAGAATACCTTGTAAAGTGAGATAATCAAGTGGATATTAACTCTTAATAATCTTCAATGGAATCATAATAAAATACATTCATGCAAATTAATTAAAACACATAAAAGAAATAGGTGGTGAATATGTAATGTGTCTCACAAAAGTAAAGAAGTGAGGCTAAAATCACTAACCACCTTAGTAATATTTGAATCATATCCTGGAATAAAAAATAAAATCATTAATACATTAAATATAATTAAAATGAGTATAATTATGAAATAACATGTTAGGGGAGAAGGGCAGTGTTTCTCTGGTCCCAGTTTTCTCATTCCAAGTTTCCTTCGGGGGAGCATCTTTCGGTTCGTGAGCATCTTATATCTTGGTTTTTGGGTTTTGGTAACAGAACAGAGGAGCGTTTGGTAGGCATCATCATAATGATATCTATATGCTGGACCCTTTGGGATGCTCGTAACCAGGTATGGTTAGGAGGCCAGAGATCTTTGTTAGATCTACAAGTCCGTATGAGTTTGATCATCATAGAACTTGCCTCTCTATTCAAGAATGGAGTGCATGCAGGTATACTGGGGAACCTTGTTAAGGGACGGTGCACTTAGACCTTACAGAGAGGGAGATGGGTAAGGTGGCAGCCTCCGACCAGCGGGTTGAAACTGAATGTAGACGGTTCCTGTATGGGTGGGATCATAAGGGGCGGTGGTGTTCTCCGAGATTGTTGGGGTTCGATGCACATTGCGTTCAGTGCTTATTATGGACCAGGCTCTTCTATGGGTGCGGATTTTAGATCCCTACTCTCGGGTGTCACTCTTTGCAGGAGGAGAGGTCTTCGGGTGACGGAGTTCGAATCTGATTCGGAGGTTCTGGTCAGATCTCTTCAGGGGGCCTGTGACATTTCTTGGAACCTTGTGTATATTTATAGAAGGTGCAAAGCAGAGACCAACCAGGGTAGGATGGTCCATCATAGTATACGGGAATCCAACTTTGCGGCTGATACGATGGCCCGTGGGGGTAGGCCAGAGGAGACTTTGATAGTTTATGATAGTATTAACTATTTTCCACTCGAATGTGTCAATGTAATCCGGAAGGATGCCCTTGGCCTTCACTACATCCGTCCTCCGTGACGTGTATCCCTGGGTTTTATTGTTTTTATAATAAAACAATAACTTTCAGTCAATGGGGAATCATATACACCACCCAAAATATAAAGCGGGTTAATTTTCGTAAGTATCCCAAAAATAAAATATATATTGGATATACCTTAATCAAAATATAAACTTTTTGCGTACATGATTGAACCTCCTATATAATAAATTAATTTAATTATAAATATTTTACTAAACCATACTCGTATATATCATACAACATATGACTTTCTTACAAACTTTTATTACCCATTTATTAACATGTCCATGTTAATAACATGTTTATGAAGATTCTAGGTTATATGTAAGAAAGAATGATTTTTCCATTATATTGAAGGATTGGGATAAAGTAGGGTAAATAATAATTTTTATGTAATATATATCACATATTTTCTTTCAACTAAACTTTATTTCCTTTTATATACAAATTGAATAAATCCCATCGCTTCGCGAGTGAATAGTTTGTTCTTAACACATGCAATATTATCAGATTCCCATAGAATGAAAACAATGATCTATTTTGTGATATAATAACACCCTAAGTATAATAATAATATAAATGATTTATATTAACTTTTATCCATTCATTTTAACTTTATGTTAGAGGTTTTAATGGAAAAATTAATGACATCGGTTCGTGAGATGATAGTCCGCCATACAGACCAATGATGATTTCATAACCAATTTTATTGAAGTGGAGATAGTTGTAGGACACTATTTTATCATAGCAACATATAATGATATGGAATAAAAATTGGTTAATATATCAACATTTTATTACAACAATATAAGTATTTGCAGGAAGAAATAAAAAAAACCTCAATGAAGAACATTAACTCTTCCTCGGGTAGCCACCTTAGGTTTTGAAAACAATTGTTACAATCATGGAATGTTATTTGGTTAGGAATTGGTCAACTAAATTGTTTTTTAGTGTTTGAATAAGATAGGATCGGTGGTGACCTTTTATAAGTGTGGTGACTGGCACACTTGTAATTTTTTGAAATGAACAAGATGTAACCATATTTTTATCCCACTAAATAGATATAAAATTATGTGTTTTGGAGAATTATAGATGATAAGATATAAATATGTCCAGAAAATGGGGTTTATAAAATAAATTAGTTAATTTTATCCCATATATTCTTTGGATAACCTCTTGTAAACCCATTTATACCTTAACAATAGTAATTAATGTTTTCTATTTTCAATATTAATATGTTAAAAAATTAAGTGGACCATATTAGATGAAAAATATTATGTTGAATGAAAACGTGGAATATTTTTTAAAAAATATAAATTCATTGATGTGTTAAAATTTAATATAAAATTAATCCCACTAACATGATGAGAAAGTAGGTTTTCAAATGACAAAAGATAAAATTCTTACAAGAATTTTATATCAAACATCAATATGAAAATGATTAAAATAACATAAATAGGATAAATAAATATATAATTAAACTATATATAATTTTCTTTAAATAAAATATAACCATAACAATATAAATCAATCAATCAGAATTTAGTTTTTCAGTTATAATTCTGTATTGTTAACTATTCATAGTAAAATTAATCATTTCATAAAATTCTATAAAATTTACCATAATCTCAATTTTATATTATTTTTTTAGAAATTAAATTTAATTGATCAAATAAAATTTTCATTTTTGTCTCTAAATAATTATATTATTGTTAAATTTCATTTGAGAAAATAGTATTTTCAAAACATACAAATACATTATTTAAAAATTATTTTCTTTTTTCTCAATAATTTATATTTTTATAAAACCTTTGTAACTTATATTAAAAACTTCTTTGTTTTTATTAAAATTTATGTGATTAACATCTAGGTTATAATAGTAATGTTTGTATAATATTAATAACACATCACAGTTTTGAAAAATATATGTGTCATGTGAAACACAATATAATCATAGTGTTTCATATAAACCAAGTTTAACTCTATATTTCATGTAACGAAAGCTATCAATGAAATTTAATTTATTCAAAAAATTAAATCATAAAAACTTGGGTTGTTACATTGATGCAAGGTAACATACTTACTATGGGAATGATGAAATGTTTTATGTCACATGAGGGGTAGATAAATGGTTGAAAATTATAACTCCATGATTTTATATAGAATATTTTTTTCAAATAGTTTAATCATATCGATAGTTTAAGCTACACAAAATAACAACTTTTAAAAAACCAAGTTATATTAATAATATTATTATTTAAATGTTACCTTTATAACATATCCATTAAATTAGATAGTATGAATATAAAAAACCACATTTTATATATTATGTATAATTTTTCTATTTAAACAATGAATATTTATGGAAACTTAATTATTTTTTAGAAAATCATTTATATGTTTCTAAAAAACTATTTTTTAAAAAAATAAATTTTTTTCATTTTCTGAACTAAAAATAAATAGAATATTTTCAAATTTTAGAAATGGTATTTTATAAAATAAAATTAATTTCACAAATCTACACGGAGAATTTTTTTTTGAGTGAAGTTTTTATAAATTTCTTAAATGTTCAATTTTTCAATGATGATATTTAAAATATTAGTTATTAATAATATGTACCTGTTTTTTATATAATTTACAAGATAAATTTTAAATTTACATGGGTTAAAGAATGAAATTAGTTCAATTAAAATTTTATTAATCCATGTTCGGTAATTATAAGAAATTTCATATTGAATTTGGATATAATTTTTTTTAAACATATGAAAATATTCTCTTAGGAAAATCAATTTTTCGTCGCTTCTACGGGTTTATTTATAAATTTTATTATTTCACATATATGACTGCGATTAAAAAAAGGCTTTAATATTTTTTAAAAAAATAATTATGATTATATATTATTTTCAAGTTGATTTTTTTATAAAAACTATTGATTTATTTTTTACGGTGGTTAAATTTAAAATGTGTTTTTGGGGGGTGTTAAACAGAAAAGATAAGTGCTAAATGGCCTAATTTTTTGAAGTCTCATTTTTTGTCCATATTTAGACCTTATCTTATCTATATTACAAATCTTACCCATTTTATCTTTTTTTAATATTTAATGTGATTGTGGACCTTTTTAATTACAAAAAAATCCAGCATATCCTCTCCCCCAATTATAAAAAGCCACCCACTCTCCTCTTTATTTCACACTTACAAACTCATTTGGTTTATCCAATACTTAAAAAAAATTCTTAATCCTCTATTCACCTCCTAAGAAATTTTTTATTATTTAACCATCACATGAAGGAATTAATTTTAAATATAATGGTCTTATCTGAGGAAGAGGTATTATCCATAACAATGTTTTTTCATTTTCTTTCTCTTCTATGTCCATAAAATATTTCTTTATCCATTATCATTTAAAAAAATTAGTATCTCTCATATACTGATATTTTATTTTTTTAAAGTAATTACATACTTCTAAATCCTCTTCTATCATGTAAGAAATGAAATTGTGAACCGTGTGTACGGGGGACTCCTGCTTCATAAACACATATAATTCATTTTCCATCACCACCTCTTATAGATGGATATAATGATAGATTTAAATTATTTATATGATATTTTTGAAATAATTATACTTCTATAATTTTAATATCAAATATATTTTCTTACATTCCATTCTATGGGAATAAAATAACGGCTCTTGTGTGTACGATGGCCTACCGCCTCATGAAGTGATGTGATTCATTCGTAACATACTCTTTACATAAAAGAATAAAATGATAGTTTTAATGAATATATATGATATATATGATATATCAATTATTCTATAAAGGTAATATATTTTTTACCTTTCATTCAATTCACCCTTAGAGAATATGAAAACAATTTTCAAGCTTATGTACGGATTACCATATAAACAAATGGTGTAATTAATTTTCAAACTTTAACATTAATGGATTACATTAAATACATATATATTGAATATAAATTATAAATATATCATATATTAAAGTATATATTTGATGGAGTAATTATCAAAATATAAGGACAAAAAACACCTAACAAAAACATATTAAAAAAATGAATCATTTATATCCAAAAATATCATTTTAATAAATATTTATAAATAAATGGGAAATATGAAGGAATAAGAAATTAATATATGGTATTATATATATAATTATATTTATATAATATATGTATTATAAACATTTATTTATTATATAAGAGGTTTCAAATTTTATTTAGGATTTCATGACTTATGGTGAGAGATTTATAGTCTATATTTTATTTCTCGAAGACATATGAAAAATTCAATACTTGTTCCTTTTGAGAATATACATATAAAATAATATTTTATATCATGAATATACATAATTAATTTATATTAAAATTGACATTCTTTTTTACTCTTACTGGGTCTTACGATTTAAAATATACCAAAGCGGTAAAGGCTTTTTCATCCCACATGTATTGCTTTTGGACATATGCCTTATACACCACAAATTTCAGGTATGTGGTGTATATACTACCCATGAATGAATTTTATAATATATATCATTGTTATTATGATATATTTAAATTCATTTAATGTTATTTCCTTCATGGGACCATTGATTCAAAAGTTTCCAAAGTTGTGAAAATTGTATGTGATACTCTTCTATTTTATTGGAAATATTAATTGTTACGATTCCAATATTGAAATATTATTATAGGACTTCATGAAAATATTGAATGTTATTTTTCCATGTTTATTTATATATAATAATTTTTATTTATATTTTCCCCTCATTATGTATTCATGATTTGAAAATAGTTTTTTAATGAAAAAACCATTTTTTATCTCTTTTGAAAAAACTTATTTTTCTTCTATGACCTTGTTTTCTAAATATGTATTAAAGAATGTTTTAAATATTATCCTATGTTTTTTGAAGATATTTTTACCCCTATTTAATTTTTCAATTAATTTTATAAAATAAATCTTAATGTCATTTTCCAAAAAGTATCTTTTGATTTTTTTGGAAAAATGTGAAAGTAAGATTTGTTTCAAGATGTATGGAATGAAAACAATTATCCTCTATAATGAACACTAAATTATATGATTATAACCATAAAAGTTTTCATGTTCACTTTCAAATAAAAAATTTCCCTCAATATATTGGATTTTTTTATAATTTAATTAGTAAATTTTAAATGGAAAGGATATTTTCCTCATGAATTCTTTCATGATATTTTTATGGAATTTCAAATCATTAATGTCAAAAACCTTTTGTGTTTCTTGTCTTTCACTTGGGATATGATCCAATGTTACTATATTTATCTTTGATGTGAATTTTTTATGTTTATTATTTCTATAATTATATGTTAATGAAACTCTTTTTCTTTTTCATGGGTTATTCTATGATGAATGATTTATGATCTCATAGGATAAAAAATGATATATTATATAATTAGTTTAACCTATATATCATTACAATTAATTAGTTAAGTTACTATATTTAATGATATAGCTATGTGAAACATGACTATGGGCTTGATCTACTATGGTAAATGGGTTTACGGGCATAATAAACCATGGGTAACATGTTATGATGCCTAATATATTATGAAATTGGAAACATGTATTGATTCATGATCTCTTATTAATTTATGTCCCCAAACAATAAAATTATATAGTGAAATGATTTATATACATATGGTGATTTTAAAAATATATGACATGAAATTATAATTTTTTATTTATCTATAATAATTTCACACTCTTATTGTTTATTTCTTATTAAATGATAATTTTTATTCCATTCCTCATTATTATGACCCATTATAGATTCGATGTGAAATTTAACAGTTATATTAATAATCTCAAACCCATATATTTTATTTTACTTCTATATAATCATTGAAGTATATCCTCCATTTTTACCATTACTGAGTATATATTCTGACCTTTATTATGTCTCTATTCTCTAGGATATGAAGAACATTTTAGGTAGGGTATGACTATGAAGGGTGATAAATTGGATGATAATTATGGGAGATGAGGAAGATGATTCATGAAATAATAGATTGTGTAACTTATCTAAAAATACATTAACCCTTTAATATCATTAGGGATATATTTTTGATATGTATTGAATATTAATCTAAAAATATGTAATATTTTTGTATGGATGGATGACATTTCTATAGTTATTATCGAAGGAAAAGATTAGCTAATATTTTGAAACAACAATTAGAATAATTAAGATATGTGTAAGGATATGTATATGGATAACTGAAAGGATATTTCATTGATCAGAAAAATATTCTAGAATTGTATTAAAGAATATATTGATTAGTTTCTATATAATTGTTTCCCTGTTAGGATAATACATGTAGATTTCACTATGGGGAAGTTGTACCTAAGGTTTATTACTCTAGAAATAAATCGTTGAGTTGGACATGATCGTCACCTAGTAAAAGACAACAAGTGTTACTATACACCTATTTTGATACACCCAAGAAATATACATAGAAAATTCTTAAACTCTTTATAGACCCTTTTAATGGATTGGAATAATGATAATGAATGACATAGTTTGAGCCTTAGGTGTAAAAACATTAACATATTATGTCATAATTTTGAAATATAATATGCTATTTTTAATAATTATATGGTTCCCCTATATAAAAATTGTTTCCAACTTGATGAATTTTAGTTTTATTCTATGGAAAGAACCAGAAGGAACATGGTTGATGTGTAATGTGATAGATGTTATGTTAACAAGAATTCAAATAGGAAGAATACTGGAGTTTAGGATATTGTGATTATGTATATTTTGTTATCAAAATATATGATTAACAAATTCACCCTTCAAAACTATTGTACATAGAAATGATGATAATGATAGAGTTACCGGAGATCTCATGTGGTGAAGACCATGGAGGAAAGAATATTCACTTCCATATGATTCGTGATCGTGGGAATAAACACTCAACGAAATTTCTCAAAGGAATGAGATGGTATTTTATGCATGGAGAATAAGGGAATAGAGTGAGTAATATTTGATGAAAATTAATATTTTAGTTAATTAAATGTATGAAAATAATGGTTTCCCTATATAATAATCAATTCTTGAATTATTTATATATGGAATATATGGGCATTATAAAAATTTATTTCAAAATGTAAAATTTTAATAATAGTATCACCATGTTTTTATAAGTAACCATTTTTCTATTTATGATAACAATAATTAAATGAAATATTAATGGATGGATATATTATGGACTAACTTGAAAAAACCTAGTAAATTTTATATGAATGAAGTGGATAGGAGTTTCTGTGTATTGGGACTCACAAATTATGTTGTAAATATATTTTAACCATTAGTATTTTTGATTCAGGAATAATGAATTGTATAAGTATTGTGTTATTTTTGGGTTCATATGTGTATACATGGATTATTAACATAAGAGCTATAGGTATTACTATGGGTTTATGAGCTAATGGTTTCTCAAAAATTCAATTCCTTAAACACCGCTATTTAGGTTTTATGTGATGAAAATTTAATTTTATTAATGACATTTTGGGATATTTATTATTAGTATTATGGATATATAACCTATAGGTTCAATATGAATTAATATTTTGGAATTATTATATTTTCATAAGTTTAAATGTATTTGTTACCATCAAGGATTATATGAACATAGATGATTAATGTTATTCTCAAGGATTTTCATCATATTTTTTAGGATGTAATAATAATTATATTTGATAATGTTTTTATATAAAATGTATAAAATGGCACATCCAGCATGGTTGTGGGGCTTAGACACAGAACATAAGGGTAGTAAGGGTGAAACATGTGCCACATACCTATGTGAAATATTGGTTAGTAAGGAATTATTTTATTAAATTTTATGTCAGATTAGAATTATGTAAATATTGGAAATATATGTTTTTTCATATAGATATCCCTAGGATTTAAGATTTAAATGGTTATAGATTATGCCTCATGAAAAATTAAGGATCATGGAAAAAAATTACATGGATCATGATTTGGAGTCACTTGGGGAAATTTTTGAATTAATGATATGGGACCATTATCTTTATGGACAAAATTATTATATACATAATGAACAGAAAAGTTTAAAGTACATATTCATGCATGATAAGTTGATTAAGTGGAAGAGAATATGGTTGGAGAAGATTCAATATTATGATTTATCAATACGTTAACACCGTAGAAAAGTAAACATGGTGGTTGATTCTTGGAGTGGAATGGATAACGATATAATATGCATGATGATGATAAAAAAAAGATAAAATATTTAGATATTTTCAAAATATGGATAATGAAATCCTATTAGAAGTTGATAAATGTTATTTCTATTCATTAAGTGTTAAACCATCTATCCATGTAATGATTAAATAGGTGCATAAGAAATATTTAGATCTGTAAATGTGGGTGAGAAATGTTCATGAGTACAACTATGATTGTTATGGAATGATATGGTTTCTCTGTGTGTTCTTTCCCTGCCTGATTTTAATGATCTGTTAGAAGATTCTCAAAAAAATTCAATAATTATTCTTCTAATAAGTGAAAACACATATAATGAACTAAAAGAGTATTTTTTGGTGGAGAGAATGATAATATACATCACATAGTGTGATTCTATATTCTTGGTAAGTAAACATGTTTAGGATAAGAGACAAAATTCCAATCGTATTTTATAACTCTTAACCATACCCAAATGGAAATTGGAAAACAATGCCCTTGATTTTGTTTTTGGAGTCTCTAAAATAAGCATAATGTTAATTGTGTTGTTGTCGATCACCATTAAAATTCATCACACATCATTACTATCAGAGAGGCTTTCTCTATATAAAATTTTTTTAGAATTTAATTTTTAGAGGTTTTATGTTTTCATCAATTCCCACATTCTATTATATCAGATTAGGATATCAGGATTACCATAAAATTATGGTGATGAATTCAACTAGAATTGGATATATAGTTATTTTTCTGAAACAATTATCATACATATATTGATGGTCAAGATGGGAAAACAATTCAGAACCTATAGTATATTATTTGATCATTTTCTATGGATCTCAATGGTTTTTTGGGATCGACACCTTCCACCAGACATTTTTTTCATACTATAATAAATCTAACTCAAGCATTCATATGGCTCCTTATGAATCCCTCTATGGATATAAATTTATAAGACCAAAATACCTGGATAAATATGGATAATGAAATATAATGCGACCTGAGCTTGATGAAGAAATTTCATAGTGGTTTATATCGAATTAACGACACATATGCTTAGCAAAAATTTGGACTCTAATTTATTTCGACAACTTTCGATATGATATGGAATTTATAGTTATCGAGAAGGTGATTCTTTTAACTTTTCTATTAATTAAGTTAATCATATTTTGAATGATTTCCAAGAAAATCTAAATTTATATCAATCCCGTTAAAATATATGATTATATTAGATTGATATATTATCTATTATCACTTCCACAGAACAGCTATCATGTCTATGATGTGTTCTATGTATCTCTATTGATGAAGTACATACTTGATCCATAACATGTAATGAACTAAAAATTCATTAATGTAGATAATTATATTTATTATGAAGAATAATATGTGGATATTTTAGATCATATATAAAAATTTCTATAAAACATGACCACTCGACCGATCATGGGTTTACAAAAAATCATCCTACATAAGGAAGCAATGTTGGATATTGAGGATTTAATGAGGCAGAAATATGCATATTTTCTATTTATAAAGTGATAATATTTATAGGGAAAACTTAAATTTATGGGGGGTACAACATAACATTCAAATTTTTTAGGAAATATTTTTTCAATAACTTAATGACTTTGATATCTTGCAATACACACGAAATTGAGTTTCAATAACCATGTTATACTATTAATATTATTATTTAAAAAAGACCATTATAACAAAGTCATTAAATATGGTGATATGAATAGTAATACACATATTTTAAATACTATGTATAATGTTAATATAAAAATAAAACATATTGAAGAAAATATAAATATGTTTTTTTAAACTCATTATATTTTTTGAAAAGTCGATTTTCTAAAAAAAATTATTTATTTCAATTTGTGAAAAAACAATAAATGTAATTTTATCACAATTGAGAAATTTTTTTTGAAAAAATAATTCTAATTTTTTACATATACATGAAAAAATAAATTTTTGGGATTTTTTGGGATTTTTTTAATTATTAATTTCTCGATGAATAATAGAAGATGTTTTTTTATTAACAAATTCCTTTTAATTTGAATATTTTAGAGGATAAATATTATTTTATGATGTTTTTAATAGTTATATTAGATCAATTTTATATTTAATAGTCTAATTAAGGTCATTGTAATCAATTTGATATTGAATTATGATATTAAAAATTTCTATACATATGAATGTTTTCTATTTATAAAAACTATTTATCACTTCTTCAGGTTTAATTTTTAGTTAAATTTTATATCTTATTTGAATGTAATATTGAAAAATGGATTACATATTTTTAATAAAAATTACTAATCTTATAAAATAATGAAAACATAATTTATTTAATGAATTAATATGAAAAACAGTGAAAATTAATTATTGTTGTTATGGTTAAACTAATTTTTCATAGGAGTTTCACTAAAAGGATAATGGAAAAAACAACCTAGAAACATGTCTCTATCCCATGTTATGTAAATATTTAAACCATATACCATATATATTATTTATTATTCTCTATTTTTGGAGCCTTTAATACGGTTTCAAATGTAGATACAAATTTTCTTACCATAAACAACATATGCATTTCCTCTCCCCCAATTATAAAAGGCCACCACATATACCATCCTATTAAAACCTCAATAACACATTTGTTCAGAAAAAATTAGGCCAAATTCATTCTTAATATTCAACTAAACTTCCTAGATGAGTGTTTTTTATTACTAAACCATCCTATAATGGATTTAGGTAAAAACCTATAGGGGTTCTCTAAATAAGAGGTATATTCTTTAACCATGAATATTTATTTTATTTCTTCTATAACTATTTCAAATATTATTCTACCGTGTAGATATTAAAAAATTAGTATCTATAATATTCTATTGATTTATTATATTTAGTTTTTTATTTTTATCAATATCCACTACCATGAATTTGAAATGAAACCTTCGAACGTGTGTATGGTGGGCTACCACCTCGTGAACTGATGTAGTTCATTTTCCATCAGCACCACTTATAGGTAGATATAATGATGGATTTAAAATATTTATATAAAATTTATTTAATAATTATAATTTTTGAATTATAATATCACATATACCTTATGAATTTCAAATCTAGGTGAATATAATATTGTCACTTCTGTGTATAGTGGACTACCGCCTCACGAAGTGATGTGATTCATTCATCACTTTTGTTTTCATTAAAAATAATAATATTAATACTAATGAAAATATGTGATATGTGTGACTAAAATTTAATTTTTAATGGTAATTTAACCTCCCAACCTAGTCAACACAAAACTGGTTCCTTGAGCCAGTTCACCACAGGACCTCAAGACCATCTCATTGTATACTAGATGATACTGACTAGCAGAGGGGATCTAAATGGTGTTTAGAGGAGACTATAAGCACATTTAAATTTTTTTTAATATGAAGTAGATAACCATGTATCCTTATTAATATAGTACATATAAAGAATAAATAACTGAAACTAAAACATTGTATTATAAATAAAATGCAACAAATGATCCAACAACCATGCCATACAAACAACCAACCACCCAAGGGGATGATTAAAAAACATACCTAAAATAAAAGAAAATATAAGAATATCATTATCATGACTAAGACAGATATTTCTAACCAATTGATAACACTCAAGAAATCCAACACAAAAAACCAACCCTTAAATCTGGGCCTCATCCCAAACATGTTCCATTAATAAACATGGTTGAGATACTAGGGTACCGAAGTGAAATGGATTCCCAGGAAGGTTGTAAGTAAGAAAAATTAGGATACCACCAACAGTGTCTAAAGAAAATACATGTTTTTGAAATATTTTATAGTGATAATAGGTGGAATAAAAAAGCAGTACAACAAAAATGAGACATGCTAAGGAAACAGAGGCTCACTTAGTACCCACTACCCCAATTTCTCTAAGGAAACAATCTGTCCAAAAAACATATAATGACATAAATCATTCCTCTAAAGAGTATAATAGGAGGTACATACATATAATTTTAAAAAAAAATTACCCTTTTTGTAACTCCGGGGAGAAAAAACTATACATATAGGGCTTATCCATATTACTCCAACCATAAATTCCTATAAAGTTAGTTTAGAATCTAACTAAAATATCAATATAAAAACATAGTTTTGGCGAAACCACTGTCCTACACCTAACCAATTAAAAAATAATTTATACCAATAAGAAACACCATTTCTATTGAACCCATCAAAAAACAAAGTAATATTTCCTTGCTCCTCAGTCCATCCTCCATCTATATATAACATCAGTGATGGCCATAAGATCAGTCTAGACTAACCCAAGGTGAAGGAGCATCGGTCTAATATGTCATTTACACGTGGCATGCCATCATTTCCCATATCCTCAGCCAAGAACACTATTCATGAATTATACTACCATTGTATAGTTCCTTGGTTTGGCACCCTCTATGTGGCATACATCATCTTCCCGAAGCCTTTGTCTAGCACCCAAACAATACATCAAGACCATATTTCTAAAAGCATCAGTCTAAAATCCAGACCTCATATAAATTCCATCATTCTATAATTTCTCATGCTTAGGCTAGGACTATACAAAATATTCATAAAAAACACAAAAGTATTTTTAAACAATAAAAATTTTCTCAGGCCCTTTAGGGTTTTCAAAACCAAAATGTGCCTCAATAAGGCCCAGCCCGTTATCATGTGCCCAAGAATCTAATCCAACACCCTCATTAAACATTTAAAAACCAAATTACATAATACATATGTCTTAAAATTAGAAAATAAACATTTCAAATGGAATAAAATTCCATTAAAACCATCATAAGATCCAACAAATCATTTCTGGAAAATATGTCACACCTATCCATTTCAAAACAACATTTGAAATACCACTAACGATTGATTTTTATAATCCACTTAGAGGTCAATAACTCATTTCATGAACAAATATTATTTCAATACATATCATTTCAATTTGACAAAAAATCGGTTCAATACAAAAGAGAACATTGAAATCAATTTCAAAAGCCTCATAGGTAGTCCACACATACATCACACATAAAATCGTTTCCAAACATGACTTTTCCCCTTTGTTATTCAATCCCAAGTAAATTTCCATTGTACAAATTTAAACCATTTAAAAAAACTCATTACCAATTTCATAAAAACCTAAAACACAGGAAATGCCACTTCCATGGTTGGAAAATCGCATTGGTGGTCTTAAGTCTTTTCTCACAACACCACATATCAAATGTGATCCATGGAAGGTCCATGATATTAATAGAATTTCAAGAAAAAATTCATAAAATAAGGGTGAAAAAATAAATTCATGTAATATATGGACTATATCAAAATTCACATATTAAACCAATATCAAGACTATGATTGAATCTCTTAGACCACCTACCTCATCATCGAATATTTGCAAAACTTTTCCCAAGAATGGTATCCCTGAAAACGCCCATCCAAGAATTATCCAAACCCCTTGGAACCCAATCAATCTCACTACAACCACACAATCTATAGATTCACTCAATATGAAAAAAAAAATAATTAATTAATGAAATAATAATTTATTAATTGACAAAAAACCCAACTTGGAATTATTTTGTAAAACATACTCGTTCATCATGCTACACTAAAACTAAAACAAACCCCTCATTTAAGACTCATTGTGTAAGTTCGACCACATTTTGGGATAGATCCCTAAGAGACTATACCAAAAAAACATTAATTAACTTAATCATTTTCAAAAAACAAAATAATATTATCCAAAATCACATACCTTAATGAAACACCACAAAAAGAAGCATATAATGCATCTCAGGATCTCCTCTACCCAAGATGACCAAAATAATCACCTTCCTTTGATGATTCCACCATGATAAGGTGGATCCAATATCAATACCCTAACCCAAAAAAATAGAAATTTTATGGAACCAAGGAATGAGAGGAAGGAAAGGAAGAAGAAGATAATACTCCCCTTAAAATATGAAGAAGAACCACAAAAAAACCCACACTGGATTGGATTTAAGAAGGTAGGAATGGAGGAGGATCCTCCTCTTGATCATGCACAAGATTGGAGAAGAAATCGGAAGGGCTAATTAAAATCCCATAGGGAAATGTTTTTAAAAATATCAATTTAATGAAAATATGGGTAGTCACGCGATGTGGCCACCCAATTGTCTAAATTGTGAACAAATCGTGTGAACCCCTACTATTCAATCGCTATTCCCCAAACGGTTATTCCATAGGGTTTTAAAAAATATTGGCCAACCATACTGTTAGAACTTACTCCCACTAAGAACAAGGAGAATGATTTGTCTAAACCATGCATAGACCATGGACCATGTCTTAGAGCCGCATCATCCTCACATGATTTCCCATTGGAAGACAAATTATTTGACCTTAACCATGTGGAATTATTACAACACAACCATGACCAGCTCAAAAATGAACTAAAAACATCATGAGAATTAGGATGTCACATGGTTCATCCCAAACTATGCACAAAAAACCATGGACCCTTTCAAGAATCTTCCAAAACTCCTAAAACTGAATCTAAAATTTACAAAAAAACATCCAAACACACATAAAATGTCCCTATAATCATTACTCATCTAAAAACATCCCTCTAATAAATCACAACTCCTAAAACACCATTCTGAGTTAGGGTTCATGATTTGACCCTGTCCACTAATTAAAATTAAAATTCCTTTTGAATATCAATTCATCCGAACATGGAATCTTATAACCTCCCCACCACAATAGTTATCATCTTAGAGAAGCCATAGAGGTCATACTTCAATTCCACTAAACCAAAGTGAGGAAAAAATGTCCGACTAACATCCCTATCCATCTTTTGATAGCCCAAGGAACTACCTAGGTGTAACCTCCAACTCCAGGTCCTCAATCAACCAAATATCCATGGAGATAAATTTTTCCAAAACCAAAACCCCACTATTGATCTTATCCAATCCAATCAAAATATATTATTAATTACATTTTGAAATGATCACTCATTGAGATATGGTTTTCCCCACTATAATTTTATTCTTATGACCACCAACATAAAATACTTAAAACCCTTGTCCTTAGGAGGGCTCGAAGAAACTAAACTCTCACTCCCACAAATCACCCATCCCGGTTTTCAACCTACTAGACTATAACACCCACTAGAACACCAATCGTCATGGGAACTCGTCCTCATCACCAAAACCAAAGGAAACCGTCACATCCCCATTATCAATGCACAAACAGAGAACAACCCAAATTCTACACAGAATCCCAACCTAAACCATATATGAACCCATAGTTCCTAAAAGACACTTTGGAAGTGGATTACATCATTTTGTACCCACAATAGTCAGTAACCCCGGTTAGACCAACCATGACTAATTCATCCAAGAGTACCCAACTCCATATACAGTATCGTCTCCACACATCTAGTCACCATGACCTAATAGTCATGGTCATTAAAAAACCACCCCAAAACATAGCCAGAAGAGTCCATACTAAACATCAATTCAGAACCACCTAATGAAAAAATTCATTATATAGAATGATCATCTACCATAACTGATCTCCCATTAACATTAACTATGGAATTTAAAAAAACACAATAAATATTTTCAGTTGGAGTCACAATGACGCCATGATTGATCCAAGAACATTTGACACACCTATGAACATTCCATAACTAGGGTTACACTTTTGTAACTCATAAATCACTCCCAACTATAGGAGTTTCTTTATCCCCAACTCACCAAACAACCTCGACCGCTTTATCCCATGCTCCAACCACTACTAACCCAAGAATCAAACATGTCCATATTTCCCTCACCTGAGGGAAAAATTGAAACATAAACTATCATGACATATGAGAATTAAACCCAATGTATTCATAAACATTCGATCTATCCTATGGAACCTACCAACAAACAATCAATAGTGCACTTCCCACCATGAGACTCCACATTAATCGCTCAATTATTGTAACCTTCAAAATGTTATATATCTAAGAAAAATAATTTAGGGAAGATATATATACATCTATTTCCATCTCATAAAACCTAAGACGATGTATAGATATTCTGAATGATCATCGTTATCAAGAGTATTCCAAGATTTGTTTGAAAAAAAAAGTAACACACGTCCATTATTTATGTCAATTTCTTATGTAGGAACATGTGATGCCATCAATGTCCTAGTACTTCATACTGGAAAGAGTTTCTCCACATCCACATTGGTCTTTATCCTAATCATATCATCCAACATAACTGTACCAACCCAGAAGTGAAATCTATAATGTTTCATCGAAAAACCAAAAAACCCCCCAAATCACCACATGCTCATGCCTCAATGATCCCAGTAACACTTAACCATCAAACACACTATTCTATAATCCCACCATAGCACCTGATTATGAATCCAATGACTAATGCCTTACTAAAAATCAAAACAATGTCCTTGTTCAATTGTCACACATACCCTAAATTCCCATCATACACATCGTAGATCACCCTTGGTTCTTTCCAAAACAAAAATCAACCCTCCAAACGAATACCACTTTCATTACTACTCAAAACCCAATCATCATTCAATGTTCCACTAATATCATTCACGCTCTTAGTGCATTCCTATATTTGAAGAAAAATATATCAAGTCCATGAACCTAATTGGACATTCCTCTAAAAACCAAACATACCATCATTGCACAATAATTCCATGTATTTTAGATCTTATGAAAATCAGACACCTTCTAGTGCCCCATACTAAAAACAAACACTCACGCGCGATCACCACCTATGACAAACTGATCCACACAAACCCATACTTCCTAGAGTACCTATTATTCACTCAATCCGACTCATATCTATTTGGCATAAGTCGTATGAAAAAACATCACTCTATATTGATAACTAAATGAACCATCCATCTATATATCCAATAATATTCTAAATCACTAGTACAAAAAATCACTTTCTAAAAAATGAAGGCATTCCACATGCCAAAACCACATACATGGATATATCATTTATGCACCATTTTATATAGGTTGGAACATCTATCTGTTATTCTATCATGAAAATGAAAAATAACTCAGTTGACCAACCTCACGAGTCACCCTAGAATGCCACACGATACCATGCAATGGCCCGGGTATTTGAGGTCCATTACTTTGTAAAAATCTCATGTTGGGTTTTTTGGTCTGGGAATATCGGTGAAGTTTGGCCAATGGTAGGCCTACCGGTAGCCTTATCCTACCGGAAGAAGGCCTACTGGTAGCTCGGTCTACCAGTAGCCGCAGCCTACCAGTAGCTCTATCTACCGGTAGCTCGGTCTACCGGTAGTTGCAGCTACCGGTAGATCATTCTACCGGTATCTCGGTCTAAATGTAGCTACAACCTATCGGTAGCCCGGTCAATCGGTAGCTGTAGCCTACCGGTAGCTCAGTCTAATGGTAGTTGAAACCTATCGGTTGCTCGGTCTACTGGTAGCTGCAGCCTACCGGTAGATTTCAACTACTGGTGGCTCTGGTCTACCCCCGCGGGTTCATTCTAGTGGCGCCCCTTCTTGCGCAATTAGGGTTTTCAACCCTATTTTGACTCTGGTGTGTGTTTTAAAGCTTGGTAATTCCCATAAATGTTTTAATTAAATATTTAATGAATTAACCTGGTGTGTGTGGTTGTTTAAACCTCCCGACCCCTTTAATAACGTGTGGGAGCGCGTGGTCAACCCACAACCCCTGCTCCTTACGCGGTTTGGCGTTCTTATCTCAACCGTCCATGGCCCTTATAACTAAAGGGTTCACCGTGGGTTTCTTCTTTTCTCGATCACCCTTTGTGAGGATAACTTTCTTCCAGACGAGCTGATTTTCGTGCATCGGGCGAGCCGCATCGTTATGTGTAATGTTCCGCGCCCGGCCTAAGCGTCGATCGTCGATCAAAAAGTAGGTAATTCTCTTTCATCTTTCCCTTTTTGTGTATCATGCAGGGTGGGAGTGTTGTTGTTTCTGTACAATTGGATAAACAAGGCCTAAATAAAGATAATGAACGAATCCTAGGGGGGATGTGATCGTTGATGCTATTTTTATATTTTGATCGTATTTCTGGATTGTGTGGGCTTACGCCTACTGAAAATCATGGCCATTGCTGGTCTTTCTCTATGAATTAATGAACCCCTGGTGATGTTTTAAATGGCTTGTTTGGTGTTGTAAACTTCTACTGTGAAAAGTAAATTGGCTAATTACGTATATTTGGCTATGTAAATTGGAAGCACCAGGATCAACCCTTCTATGATAGCCCCCGGTTGAACACACAGAATTGAAATCATGGAGTGTGTAAAATCGTTTAAATCTGAAAATAACGACATATCCCTGCTTTTTTTTGGTCATGGTAGTTTGGTTGTTTTCTTTTGCGGGCTATTTGCTGGGTGATGTGAGAGGGGATGTGATTCCCTATTTTTATACTCTCTGTGGTTGTAAAATTTGGAGATAGGATCCCCTATTGTTATGAATTCAGAGGTTGTGAGTTTTAGACCAGGAGGTTACCTTGTTTATATCATGAATTGGTGTGGGATCCTCTGTTGATGAGAAACCTTTTTGGGGGGGGACATGAGGCAGTGTCTCGGGGTTGTCTTTGGTTCCAGTACTTCGAGGGATCTCATTTATCCCTTCATTGTTGTGAATTTTCAAGAAAACTGGGTGTGAATACTTAAATTGACTTTTGGATAGATCTTCTCCATGGTTTGTGCCTATGATATTATTTTCCTAGTAGTGCATGAACTTATTTAAACCTTATTAATGAACATGAAAACAAGAATGGTACAAATGGGTTTTGTTGGCGAGAGTCATGACTCGGACTTGAGTGCTATTGTGATCTGTAGGCTGTCTGAAGAAAAACCTAACCTTGGGTGAGTGCTTGTTACCTATATATATACTTGTAGCTTTGTGTTTCTTATTCGTGCCCCACCCAAGTTGATCACTTAGGGTCGAACACCCCCATTTCATGGGAGAGGGTGTTTTTTCCTACACTATTCTTAGTGGATGGTTATTAGCTCCTTTTTTTCTCCCTTTCCCGGATATCCCAAGTATCTTCAGGCAGGATGTGATAGACGGAGGTCCATTATTAGCCCAAGAACCTTCGGGCGAGGTAGTTTGGTGGTTATGGCCCAGGTGTGTGCGGGAAGGTAGTTTCCTAAGTATCTTCGGAATGAGTCCCAGGTGTCTTCGGGTGTGGCAGTGGATCTTCTAGCCCATGTTTCTTCGGACGTGGTGGTGGTTGTTTTGGCATAGGTGTTTACAGTCCTGGTTACGTGTGACAGTTGTGGCCTAGGTGTTTTCGGGCAGTATTCGGCAGTGGTACTGTTTGCGGTTGTGGCCCAGGTGTGTGCGGGCGGGTGTGGCAGTGGGACTGCGGTGAGAATGGCGGGATTTGTTCGATGCGTTGGATGTCTTAATAACCAGTGGGAATGCGGCGTTGGATACCCAAACAGCGATGTACTCTTATTATATATATTACTTGGTTTGCATTACTTGGTGAGTATAGCAGGGGAGTGGGATGGGTGATCTCATTCATAGTAATGGTTGTCTTCTTCTCACGGGACACTAGTGCGTTCCCCCACTTGTGCACGAGAGTCTTTGATTTTCTCTAATGACTATACTTGTATGCTCACCCTACATATATAAAACTGCTTTCAGGTTTCCAGGAGGACATCAGGGATTGCGTAGGACCATACTAGCTCGGACCTTTGGGGAAATCGCAGTTGCTGTTTTCTTTCTTTGGAACATACCCTTGTAGAACTTTTGTACTTTGTGGATTTTACATTTGGAACATGCATGTGGGAATTGTTTACTTTTTTCTTCACATTTATTTTACTTTTGGTGTTTTTGGTTTCATCATCTTATCTCCCAATCCAATAAAAAAAGGGTAATGCCTTCCATTGTGTAAAACTTACATACCCTTGGTGCTAGTCACCACTTCAGGACCTATAGAAGGCATGTTTCGGGGGTCATTATCTCTCGTTCAACTTAAAGAAAGAAGGGCTTGGCAATATTCTGACCCTTCCCTCCTTTTGGTGAAGTCGGGTCATGACAGAATGGTATCAGAGGTGAAGGTTTAGAGATAGCAAGGAGTTTGGAGTTAGGCACAATGATGATTGCATGGGATGGGAAGGAAACAGTGTTAGGTGACCTTGGTGCATGAATTAGGCTAGGGAAGACTGGCTAGGACACAGGATTTTTGGGCCCCCTGTGATCCGATGCAAGGACTCTAGACCTACCGAACGACCAAGTGAGGCCACGCTGATTGCAGGGTAGAGACCCTAGGAAAGGTACATGCATCATAATGACTTGTGTTCTCGTGTTTCTGGGATGTCTTGGGAATTAAGAATAAATGAAAAAGTTTAATAAGTTTTAAGAACAATATTCTGCACTACTTGGGCTTAGGCATTCTTTGTTTACCTTACAGCTATGACACCTGGAAGGCGACTACGTGTGGTACAGGCGATCGAGGCCCTGAAGACTACTTTGGTCGATCAGCAGAGAGCTGATCGGGAGGAGGAGGACAACCAGTGGTAGAAGACTCTTGAGGCCTTCCATCGACAGACCCTCGATAAGTATGAGGGCAGCACCTCTGACATGAAGACGAAAGGCTGTCTAGAGGAGCTAGTGATAGCCTTCTATGAGATTCGGGCCCCGACTGAGTACTGGATTCCTATGGCCATCAGCCAGATGTGAGGAGCGGTGCGTCAGTGGTGGATGTTTTACCTGGGGGAGAGGAGAGAGGCTGAGGTGGCATGGGCTGATTTCAAGAGGGAGTTCTGGGCGGAATTCCTCTCTTCGACGATGAAGGTAGAAAAGAGACAGGATCTAATCTCCCTCCATCAGGGGAGTATTTCAGTGAGGGAGCTAGGAATCATGTTCAAGGACCTCCTAAGTTTTTCTCCGGACCACTTTCCCGATGAGGAGTCTTGGGAAAGACGTTTAGAGGTGGCGCTCCAACCCTCCCTCCAGCATGTTGTTACCCCCTTTACCCTGACGACGTACTTGGAGGTCCAGAAGAAGGTCGAGTGGTGGATAAGATGCATGCTCTATGAGGAGTGTCAAAAGACGGGATCCAGCTGGGACCATCGATGGGGAAGGCTGTCAGCACCAGGCCTCCAGTGTCAGGACCCTCCAGGTTCCGACCAGCAGGGAGCAGGCTACAGCAGTTTCAGTTTCGATGTCCTGGTCCTCGCCCTTTTTCTTCAGGCCCAGGGCCGCGGTGCTTCATCTGTGGGAGCCCAGGACATCTCCAGAGTCAGTTACCGGACCGGGTACAGAATGACGGTGGCGGACAGCCCCCCCCCCCCCACCCACCCCAGCAGCAACTCCCAGCCAGGCCTTTCCAGCAGCAGCAGTAGGGACAGCGAGCTCCCGCTCCTCCGAGGGAAAACATAGGAGGAGGAGGCCGACCTCTGGGAACTCCTCAGGGAACTCGACCAGGGCATGGTCAGGGAGGTGGCCGACACCCGTGGGGTATAGGAGCTGGGCGTGGACAGTTACACACCGCGGAGGAAACAGTTCTAGTAGGGTCGTAGGTTGTTCGAGGTACGATCGGTTTGTTTTGGTACCCTTCCTTATGCCTTGTTTGATAACGGAGATTCACACTCCTTCGTTGCACCTAGTCTATCCCACGCCTTGGGTCTGGATTCCAAGAGACTTCCAGTGCCACTGGTGTTGAGCACTCCAGTCAGAGGTCAGACCGACTTGTTGTTTGTTTGTCGGGGATGCATACTTATGATAGGGCCACATCAGTCGGTCAGGGATCTTCTTCTGCTATAGATCCAGCCATACGATGTCATCCCTGGCATTGACTAGATATTATCTGTGTGTTCCATCATAGACTATTTCTGAGGAAGGGTTGTGTTCTTGGACATGGGCGGTTGGGGTGTTACCTTCACCGGCGAGCGGAGCAGTCAGAAGGGCAGCAGGCGGGAGGAACCCCTCCTCTCATTGTTGGCTGAGCTGTCAGGGGAGTCAGTAGATGCTGAGATGGTGGAGGTGCCAGAGGTTTTCTATGAGTTTATGGACGTCTTTCCTAAGGAGGTAATGACTCTACCCCCTCGACGAGATATCGAGTTTGGGATAGACCTGCAGCCCGGTGCTCGTCCGATCTCGATGGCTCCTTACCGGATGGCACCTTCAGAGCTACGGGATTTGCGGATCTAGATTGACGGTCTGATGAAGAGGGGTTATGTTCGGCTGAGTGTGTCACCGTGGAGTACTCCAGTATTGTTTGCAAAGAAGGAAGATGGTGGTCTCAGGTTGTGAAAATACTACAGGAGGCTGAATCAGGTGACGATCAAGAATCGCTACCCTCTTCCGAGGATAGACGATCTTTTCGACCAGCCGAAAGGGGAAGGATGGTTCTCGAAGATCGACCTGTAGTCTAGGTACCACCAGTTGAGAGTGAAGGAGGGAAACATCCCAAAGATGGCGTTCAGGTGAAGATAGGGACACTTCGAGTTCGTATCCATGCCTTTAGGTGTTACGAACGCCCCAGCTATGTTCATGGGGCTTATGAACTCCATCTTCCGGAAGTACTTGGATTGGTTCGTGGTTGTGTTCATCGACGATATCCTAATCTATTCAAGGTCAGAAGAGGACCATGCAGAACACCTGTGGACAGTTTTGGAGGTCCTTCGACATCATCAGCCTTATGGGATGTTGTCGAAATGCAAATTATGGACACGATAATTGCACTTCCTCGGGCACGTGGTGTCCGAGAAGCGGGTAGCGGTGGACCCATCCAAGGTGGAGGCAGTTGTTTCTTGGGAACCACCCAAGAATGCAGCTGAGGTTCATAGTTTCCTTGGGCTGGAAGGTTACTATCGGAGGTTCGTTCCCAACTTCTCCTGAGTAGTAGCCCCTTTGACAGCCCTAACCTAGAAATACCAGGTTTTTGTGTGGAGTGAGAAGTGTGAGTCATCCTTCAGCTAGCTGAAGGAGAAGCTGGTCAGCGCCCCAATACTGAGATTGCCAGAAGAAGGGGAGGCGTATGAGGTGTTCTGTGATGCTTCAAGAAAAGGCCTGGGATGTGTGTTGATGCAGCGACAAGGGGTAATCTCTTATGGGTCCAGGAAGCTAAACCCTCATGAGCGTAATTACGCCACCCACGACCAGGAGCTTGCATCGGTCATTTTTTCGCTAAAGTTATGGTGGAACTACCTCATCAGGGAATGCTTTTTGTTCTTCACAGACCACAAAATCTTCAAGTATATCTTCTCCCAGTAGGACCTAAACTTGCGACAGCGAAGATGGGTGGAGTTCCTCCAGGATTACGACTTCGAGATCTCTTATACTGAGGGAAAGGGAAATGTAGTGGTCGATGCCTTGAGTAGGAGGATGCAGAATGATGTTGTCCGAGAGTTGGCTGATGCCTGGAAGGCGATGGAGGAGTTGGCAGCCTTACAACTGGATGCGAGGATGGATGGCGGTAGTGGCTGCCTATATCAGATGTCATTACAGTCGTCTCTGTTGCAGCAAGTGGAGGAGTCTCAGTGGAGAGACCCAGAGTGCAAAGTGATGCATGACCTAGTTAACCAGAGGAATGCTCTTGAAGGATGGATGGAGGATGGTCAGAACCAGATGCTTTTCCAGGGAAGGTTGTTTGTTCCAGAAGTGATGTGCGTCAAGGATCTCAGTGAGTTCTATAGCTCACCCCTAGCAGTACACCCCAGAGTGTCCAAGATGTACCAGGGACTGAAGATACAGTTTTGGTGGCCCAGAGTTATGCGAGTGGTGGTAGAGTTTGTGGCCAGGAGCTTAGTGTGTCAGCAAGTGAAGGTTGAACAACGAGTTCCAGGTGGCCTACTGCAGTCTCTAGATTTCCCCGAGTGGAATTGGGACAACATATCTATGGATTTAGTCATGGGACTACCCAGGGTCCAAGGGGGATACGACACCATCTGGGTGGTAGTGGACTAGTGGACGAAATTGGCTCACTTTCAGGCAATCAAGGAGTCAAGTTTAGTGGATTCTTTGGCACGAAGGTACATGGATGATGTGGTGCGATTTCATGGAGTTTCGAGGTCTATATTCTCAGATAGGGATGCATGGTTTACCTTGTGAGTCTAGAGGGGATTGCAGCATGCCTTTGGCACCTAGCTGTGTCTTAGCACTGCTTTCCATCCCCAGACAGATAGACAGACAGAGCGCACCATCCAGACCTTGAAGGATAAGCTACGATCATGTGTTCTGGACTTAGGAGGATCATGGGTACGATACTTTCCCCTGGTGGAGTTTGCCTACAATAATAGATACAAATATACCATTGGTAAGGACTCGTTTGAATAGTTTTATGGGAGGCCATGCTGGTCACCTATGTATTGGACCGAAGTAGGAGAGGCAGGCATCCTTGGCCCGGAGGTGGTGCAGAGCATGACAGAGAAGGTTCAGCTCACACGGGAAAGGATGAAGGCAGACCAGGACTGATAGAAGTCGTATGCGGATACCAGGAGGAGGCCCTTGGAGTTTGAGGTTAGAGACCACGTTTTCTTGATGGTCTCCCCTCGGCGTGGACAACGGAGGTTCGGTAAGGGGAGTAAACATTCTCCCAGGATAATCGGGCCCTTCGAAGTGTTGCGGCGGTCAGTGAAGTGGCTTATCAGCTAGCATTACCGCCGCCACTACTGAGGATACATGATGTCTTCCACGTGTCCCAGCTCTGTCGGTATCTGCATGACGATTCAGATGTCCTCGGCTGGGGAGGGCTGGACATCGAGGACGGCATGACTTTTTTGGAGAGACAAGTGATGATCGAGGATCGCAATGAAAAGGTGCTTCATGGGTGAACCATTCCCTTGGATCGTGTGTTGTGGAGACATGGTGGGCTTGAGGAGAGTATGTGGGAGAGGGAAGCACAGATGCGTAGCCAGTACCCAGAGTTGTTTTGAGTTTTGTACTTTGTTGTACCAATTGTGGTAGAATGTTTTGTCTTCTTTGGCTATGAAATGTACTAGTTTTATTTCCTCTGAATGTGTGTGAAAATTCCTAGCTATGGGGGAGGAGAGAACCCAAACCCTAACCAAGATGCATTAAGGTGGATGCGATTAAACCCGTTCGGGCGAGTCAGTGCCACCCAAAGCAGATAATATCTTGACATGGGTAAAGAGAATCCCCAACCCCCACATGTATGGGTAGTTTGACATGATATGTTTCTTAGTTCTTGACATGAAAGTGTTCTTAGTTAACAATGAGGTTCACTCTTAAGAGGTATCTTTCGAAGTGGTTGTTCAGACCCTCTCCTTTCTGGGTTGTTTTGATTCTCGAGGAACAGAATCGTTTAAGAGGTATCTGATGTAATGGCCTGGGTTTTTGAGGTCCATTACTTTGTAAAAATATCATGGTGGGTTTTCTGGTCTGGGAATATCGATGATGTTTGGCCAACGGTAGGCCTACCGGTAGCCTTAGCCTACCGTTAGTAGGCCTACCGGTAGCTCGGTATACTGGTAGCCTTAGCCTACCAGTAGCAGGACTACCGATAGCTCGGTCTACTGGTAGTCGCAGCCTACCGGTAGCACTATCTACCGGTAGCTGTCACCCGCTGGTAGCTTTCAGCTTCTGGTGGCTCTGGCCTACCCCCGCAGGTTCTTTCCAGTGGCGCCCCTTCTTGCACAATTAGGGTTTTTAACCCTATTTTGACTCCGGTGCATGTTTTAAATCCCGGTAATGCACATAAATGTTTTAACTAAATATTTAATGAATTAACCTGGTCTGTGTGGTGGTTTAAACCACCCGACCCCTTTAATAACATGTGGGGCTGCGTGGTCAACCCACGACCCCCACTCCTTACGTGTTTTGGAATTCTTATCGCAACCATCTGTGGCCCTTATAACTAAAGGGTTTTCCATGGGTTTCATCTTTTCTCGATCACCCTCTTTGAGGAGTACTTTCGTACAGACGAGCTGATTTTCTTGCATCGGGCGAGCCGCATCATTATGCATAAAGATCCATGCCCGGCCTAAGCGTCGATCGTCAATCAACAAGTAGGGAATTCTCCTTCATCTCTCCCTTTTTTTATCATGCGGGGTGGGCGTGCTATTGTATCTGTAGCATTGGATAAACCAGACCTAAATAAATATAATGAACGAATCCTAAGCAGGGTGTTGTGATAATTGATGCTATTTTTAGATTGTGATCATCTTGCTGAATTTTGTGGGCTTACTCCTACTGAAAATCATGGTCATTGGTGGTCTTTCTCTGTGCATTAATGAACCCCTAGTGATCTTTTAAATGGCTTGTTTGTGGTTGTAAACTCCTGCTGTGAAAAGTAAAGTGGATAATAACGTATATTCGGCTAAGTAAATTGGATGCACCAGGATCAACCCTTCTGTGATAATCCCTGGTTGAACACATGGAATTGAAATCATGGAGTGTGTAAAATCTGTTAAATATGAAAATACCATCATGGCCCTGCTTTGTGTTGGTGGTGGTGGATTGGTTGTTTTCTTTTGTGGGCGGGTTACTGGGTGATGTGAGAGGGGATGGGATTCCTTGTTTTTATACACTTGGTGGTTGTAAAATTTGGGGATGAGATCCCCTGTTGTTATGAATTCAGAGGATGTGAGTTTCATACCAGGAGGTTACCTTGTTTATATCATAAATTAGGGTGGGATCCTCTGTTGATGAGAAACCTTTTGGGGGGGGGGGACATGAGGCAATGTATCGGGGTTGTCTTTGGTTCCAGTACTTCGAGGGATCTCACTTATCCCTTTGTTGTTGTGACTTAAAAAAATAGGTTTGAATACATAAATCGACTTTTGGCTGGATCTTTTCCTTGGTTTCTGCCTATGATATTAGTTTCCCAGTAGTGCATGATTTTTTTTAAACATTATTACTCAACATGAAAACAAGAATGGGACAAATGGGTTTTTTTGGCGAGAGTCACGACTCGGACATGAGTGCTGTTGTGATTTGTAGGATATCTGAAGAAAAACCTAACCTTGGGTGAGTGCTTGTTACCTATATATATACTTGTAGATTTTTGTTTCTTATTCGCAACCCGCCCAGGTTGATAACTTAGTGCCGAACACCCCCATTTCAGGGGGGAGGGTGTTTTTCCCAACACTATTCTTAGGGGCTGGTTATTAGCTCATTTTCTGCTCCCTTTCCCGGATAGCCCGGGTATCTTCAGGAAGGCTGTGATGGCCTGAGGTCCATTATTATCCCATGAACCTTTTGGAGGGGTAGTGTGGTGGTTATAGCCCAGGTGTGTGCGGGGAGGTAGTTTCCCATGTATCTTCGGGATGAGGCCCAGGAGTCTTTGGGCATGGCAATGGATCTTCTAGCCCAGGTGTCTTCGGGCGTGGTGGTGGTTGTTCTAGCCTAGGTGTTTGCAGGCGTGGTTACGTGTGACAGTTGTGGCCCAGGTGTTTGCGGGCGGGATTCGGCAGTGGGACTGCGTGCGGTTGTGACCCAGGTATGTGCCGGTGGGTGTGGCATAGGGACTGCGGTGTGAATGGAGGGATTTGTTCGATGCATATGATGTCTCAATAACTAGTGGGAAAGTGGCGCGGGGTACCAAAACATCAATGTTCTCTTATAATATATATTACTTGGTCTGCGTTACTTGGTGACTGTAGCCGGTGAGTGGGATGGGTGAACTTCTTCATAGTAATGGTTGTCTGCTTCTCACGGGACTTTAGTACGTTCCCCCACTTGTGCACGAGAGTCTTTGGTTTTACCTACTGAGTGTACTTGTATTCTCACCCTACGTATATAAAACATCTTTCAAGTTTCCAGGAGGACTTCGAGGATCACGCAGGACCATACTAGCTTGGACCATTGGGGCAGTCACGGTTTTTGTTTTCTTTCTTTAGTACATACCCTTGTATCACTTTTGTACATTGTGGCTTTTAATTTTGGAACATTCATGTGGGAATGGTTTACTATTGTCATTACTTTTCTTTTACTTTTGGTGTTGTTGGGTTTCATCATCTTATCTCCTGATCCTATAAAACAAAAAGGGCAATGCCTTCCATTGTGTGAAATTTCCATACCCTTGGTGCTAGTCGCCACTCTGGGACCTATAGAAGGAGGGTTTCGGGGGTCATTATCTCTCCTTCAACTTAAATAAGGAAGGGCTTGGAAATATGCTTACCCTTCCCTCCATTTGGTGAAGGCAGGTCGTGACATACCAACTCCTGAAACTCATGGCACATCATGAAGGTCACTACTCATGGGAATCGACATGCACCTGTATCAACATCACACAACATGAAAATGTCAAAACACCCTAATCTTGGTTTTCATACCATAAATGTGTAATACACCAACCTATATCCAATAGCTAAGGTTCCCTTCCACTCTGGGAATCTGTATATATGGCCAATCCCTAGAGCACCCAGACATACTACTATTGGCACCGGTAAACACTGCCAAAAAAATTTACAAATTCTTCTGTACATGATCCAAGGTCGTAGCCCATTTCTAAATCTTTGATTTGGTTGGTTGTAGGCTCCGAACAGAGTTACGAATTAGGTGTTATGGTCATTTAAATTTGGGATAGAAAATTGGTTTGCAAAGCCCATTTATGTAGCCCATCCGCGATCCCAGAGCAAGGAAACTTGACCAGATCCTCTATGAGTTCTGCGAAGCTCGATGAAGGTTGGCTCCACGGTTATGAAACTCTTGAGGGAACATTACTGAATCCTCTATGAGCGATGTGATGCTCGATGATGGTTGGATCTACTATTACGAGAAACTTGAGGGAACTCCCTCAAGTTTCCGAGCGTGTTTTTTTCACGGCGTGAATCTATTCTTCACGACGCTCTCCACTAACCTCCATCGCCAATAAATACCTAGCTCACCCCCCCCTTCAGATAGAAAATCACACTGCCCCTTGGGCAGTCGATCTCCCATTTTTCGGAGCTTAGCTTTCCTTCGTGAAGTTGCTCCGTGAGTCCATGCTTTGCGAGTCTAGGCTCCTCGAGTCCATCCTCCACGAGTCCATGCTCCGAGAGTCCATGGTCTGAGAGTCCATGGTCTGCGAGTCCATGCTCAGTGATTCCATGCTCTATGATCCCATGAATTGTGAGTCCATGCTCTGCGAGTCCATGCTCCATGAGTCCATGGTCCGTGAGTCCATGCCCCGGGAGTCCATGCTTCGCGAGTCCATGCCCCCACGAGTCCATGCTCCGTGAGATGCTTTCTATCGCGAAGATTCTTCATGAGTCCCCATGCTCTGTGAGCCCCATTCCTCCACGAATATACATCGTTAAGAACTATTCTTTGCAAATATCCTACCGTCTGTCCCGCTGGTCCATATCACGGGGGATGCACCCCCGCAACCCTGCTTGGCTTCAGGGTCGGGTGGTGGTCCCAGCCAACCATGTCGGTCTATTCGCTCCCATCACTGACCCCCATGAGAAATGTAGAGTCACAATGAAATTTTTTTGGTATGGGATTTCGGCATTTTCCATTGAGCCCTTATGCACACCCACGTTCCACCTATGGAATAACTTGATTTGAGATACTCCTCTACACACCATGAAATACCTTGAGTCAACATATTCTTCCTGTTTCATTTCCTATGTTGTGAGTTGAGAGTCTCATCATCAATTCCCCAAGCACCTTGAGTTGAACCATTTCTCACTAAACTCCTCAAAACCTTACCACTTGGCACATATGCCAGGTTAAACCAGAAAGGGTTGTTCTTGCATAAATCCCAAAAATAGTCCTTCCTAGGTGCCTTCTGCCTAACAGTTCTTTCTACATGACTCTAAACTATAGTACTCATTATGTTCCAAACATAGGATGCCTCTTGCGACAATCAAGAGATGCCTTTTGATCCAAGCTTGAGATGGCAACAATCATTTCTACACGACTCTAAACTGTAATATGCCCTATGTTCTATACATATGATGCCTCTTGATCCAAACAAGAGATTCCATATCCTTCATGAATGAGATGCCAATAGTCCTATCTACCTGACTATAAATTTCATTACATCCTATGTGCCAACCATAGGATGCCTATTTCTCCCAAAAAGATATTCCTTATTCTCCAAGAACAAGATTTATAATGCCATGATTACAATGGAGAAATTTCAAGAGCGTTGGAATCGGTTCAAAAATTCCATCACTCCACCACACGCTTTTCATGTCCTTATTTCGGATCTTCATCCACTTCCATGTCTGAATGAACCCCCTAATAGCCTAGTCCCATGCCGCATCATCTCACCAATCATCATAGGACAATTCTCTGTAAGACTTTGGAAAACACTTCGAGTTAGGTCCTGTATTTCGAAAATAGTTAGCAGTCGACCCTCATTTGTTTTCCCCATTTCAGGATAATATGGTTTAGATGCTGTGTTTCAGACACATTCAACAATTACCCTCCATCGTCACACCACCCTCATTGCATTCTGAATGTTGGGCATGTGATTTACACATTTCATCTCCCTTTGGTCGGACTGATTCCAACGCCCCTTGGTGTTATCCCACATGTTCACTTTCACATAGATGTTGACCCCAATTATATACCGCAAACCACTAGTGAGTTTGAATGAACACATGGATAGACATGGGGAAGACATTATGGGTAGCTTCCATGCATAATCCCCATTCACAATTGTCACTCCATAGCTGCACCCGGGCAGCTTCCATGCGTAAGCCCCATCCACAATTTCTTCTCTATAGAGAAAACATGGTATCTTCCATCACTAAGCCCCATTCCCAATTGCCTCTCCATAGCGGCACCTGGGCAGCATCCAAGCATAAGCCCCATTCGCAATTGCATCTCCATAGTGGCACCCAGGATGCATCCATGCTTTAGCCCGATTCACCATTGCTTCTCCATAGAGGCACACAGGAATCATCCATGTGTAAGCCCCATTCTCAATTGTTGCTCCATAGCAGAACCGAGGCAACATCCATGCGTAAACCACATTTCCAATTTCCGCTCCATATCAGCTCCCAGACAACATCATGTGTAAGCCCCATCCACCATTTTCACTCCATAACAGCACCCGAGCAGCTTCCTTGCATAAGCCCCATCCACCATTTCCACTCAATAGAGGAACCCGGGAATCATCCTTGTGTAAGCCTCACTCGCCATTTCCACTCTATAGATACCCCCTGGGAAACTTCCATGTATATGCCCCATTCACAATTTCTGCTCCATAGCAGCACCCATGAAGCTTCCCTGCATAATCCCCATTCCCAATTGCTACTCCATAGTGGCACCCAGGATTCATCCATATGTAAGCATGATTCACCATTTCCACTCAATCGTGGCACACATGAAGCTTCCATGTGTAATCCCCATTCACAGTTTCTGCTCCATAGCGGCACCCGGGAAGCTTCCTTGCCTAAGCCCCATCCCAATTGCCTCTCCATAGCAGCAGCCGTGTAGCTTCTATGTCTAAGACCCATTCCCAATTTCCACTCCATAGCATCACCTAGGAAATTTCCATGTGTAAGTCCCATTCACCATTGCAGCTCCATAGCGGCACACAGACTACTTCCATGGGTAATCCCCATTCACAATTGTCGCTCCATAGCGACACTCGGGTACTCCCATGACAAAGCCCCATTCCCAACTGCCTCTCTATAGCAGCACCTAGGATGATTCCATTCCAAAGCCCTATTCCCCATTCCCGCTCCATAGCGGCACACAGGTTGCAACCATGCATATTCCCCATCCACTTTTGCAGCTCCTTAGCGGCACCCGAGTAGCTTCTTTCCATAACCATCATTTACCACCATTCATATATGCAACATTACGTCGTTATCGTTAGGTCCTTGAGGCCTCTTGTTCCACACACCGAGCATGACTCCTGTGCGATTATATTAGTAACCATTGACTATGGCATCATCTCTGTGAATTCTTGAGTGTATGCCCCAACACACATCCTAAACAATGTGTTCTTTGATCCTTGCCTCCTAGACATGGTACATATTAAGCCTCCCTGATGTTCAAGCCCACCATCCATTGGTTCGGACCCCCCTTCACATCAGTTCCCACCTCCAGAACTATGTGTTATTTGATCCTTATCTCCTATACATGGTACATAGGAAGCCTCCCTGAGGTTCAAGCCCACCATCCATTAGTTCTGACCCACCTTCACATCGGTTCCCACCTCCTGAACTACGTGGTCTTTGATCCTTGTCTCCCAGACAAGGTACGTAGGAAGCCTCCCTGAGGTTCAATCCAAGTAACTATTGGTCCTGACTATCTTCATGTCGGCTCACCAAAACCCATCAATAACTACGTGGTCGTTGATCCTTACCAAGGCAAGGTACATGGGAAGCCTCCCTGAGGTTAAAACCCACCAACCATTGGTCCTAATTATCTTTATGTTGGCTCACAAAAACCAATCTTGAAATATGTGGTAATTGATCCTTTTCAAGGTAAGGTACGTAGGAAGCCTCCCTATAGATCAAACCCACCATCTATTAGTTCTGAACCCCTTTACATCGGTTCCTACTCCTTCCTGAACTACGTGGTCATTGATCCTTTCCATGGAAATGTATGTTGGAAGCCTTCTTGAGGATTGAGGCCACCACCCATTAGTTCTGACTCCCTTCATGTCAAACCACCTTCGTCTCGCATGATGTTAAACAGCATGCCCCATTTTCATCTGATGTGACGTTATACTACAGACACCATCCCGAACTATGTGGGTTTGAACCTTGTCTCTTACATAGGGAATGTAGGAATGATCTATGTTGTCCAACCCCATCTAGTGGTAAGACACTGTGACCCCATCCAGTGGTAAGTTCTTGGGACCTCATCCAGCGGTAAGCGGCTGTCTACCCAATACAACAAAAATCTATTGTGAACCCATCCAGAGGTAAGATGTTGTGAACCTATCCAACCGTAAGCTGTTGTGACCCCATATAGTGGTATGTCATTGTTAAACCCATATAGTGGTAATTCATTGTGACCCCAGCTAGTGGTAAGTCGTTGTGACCCCATTCTAAGATAAGTCATTGAAGTCCCCGATTGATGGTAACCCGTCTTCAAATGAACTACGTGGACTTTGATTCCCTACCACGGCGATACGTAGGAAGCCTCTTTGAGGTTTAATCCCATCACTAGTGACTCATCCTGATCCACCTCTCGATCACATATGTTTTGGGAATATCATTCCCCAACCATGAGGTTTTATTTCTTTCGGATCCCTTCCATGTGTCCATTCTCACGGGCCACCTCCATAGGTGTCCAATTGTATCACCAAACTACGCAAACTTTGATTACCAACCAGGTGGAAATGTAGTAAGTCTCTTCAAGGCTCATGCCCAACATCACCATCATCATAACATCAGTACCATCTCATTCTCCCTCAACATCCTTAAACTCTCCATCATCCTTATTGATACTTAACTGGGCCACCACATCTCGGTGGGATCATGTCATCCAACTCCTCACTGCTCTTAGTATTACTTGAAATGTATTCTCTGTGTATGCCCGAGCATGTATCCAAGTTGTTGTACTTTTTGTACACCCTGATTCATTACCCCTTCAAACTATATGAGTTTTGATCCCAGTCATCTACACAGGGTACGTAGGAAACCACCATGATGTTCAATCACAGCAAATGGTAAACCATGGTGCCCCCCCCCCACTTTGGGGTGCACTCTCCCTGATATGCCCATAGTGGTGTCCAGATCAACCTTCACGGTGTGACATCATCCATTTATGGTACAAACCATCATGGGTCTTCTCTTAATGAGTGTTCTGATCCATCTAACTATTTAACACTCCTGGAGCTCCCTCCTAGGGATGTACCAATCTGATACGTCTCAATGAGATGTTCAGATCACCCTCCTTCTATCTCTGTAAGACGTTAAACTTGCGGCCTACCTCATGTTGTACATGAGGTGCTTCAGGAAAACCTCAGAAGACAAGCATTTGGAATAACCGTCTCTGAAATATAGTAAACTCGCGGCATACCCTATGTTAATCCAGGGAAGCTGAGGAAAACCTCAGATACATGCCTCAAGCAAAAGATACCCCACGACTAACATGGGATGCCTCAGGTTCTGCACCCTTGAGATGCCCTCTTATGAAGAAGAATACAAGTTTCCCAATGTCCATGCATCCTAATATACCCCGACATGCCTAATGTTGTCATCTAATATGACCAAAGGTTGTTATGATGTAACAACCCCATGGAATTTTCTAATAGAATAAGTGTAATTAACCGGCATCCACAATGATATGGCACCGGGAAAGAGATTCACAAACCACGAGTTAATATTTATGGGGGACCCGGACTATGTAATAAGTTCTGAGGAGGAATCCATGGAAGGAAGAACCGACATCCCATCATCCCGTTTTGATCAAAAACAAAATGTCCCTAAACAGGTGACGGATGGTATCCACCTTTTGAATGTAGAAATGTTGGTCCACAGCTACGCTTCCTCCACTCACAGATGCGCTCAGCCCATCGAATGTGTCAGAAACAACTACCAACCTCAACAGATATCACCCACAATGGGTCAATGATCATATACTCACACAATACTGAATGAGTAGGTTCGCTACCCAAATTATACATGATAACCACATAATATTCCTCACACCAAGACCTATAGTTTATATCCACATAACCTTCCATCAGAAGGGAAATACATAAAACCAAAAACTAGTGGTCCAATAAATGTGGATCCAATGTGCTTATCTTAGTTCATTAGATGCATCTAGACTTTATAGAATAAATATCCAAATAAAATGCCTCTTACCAATGGGATAGGATCCATATATCCATCATAAAACATAAAATCCACACAAAATGTGTGTCACTTGAAGAAATAAAATCATATACAATAATAATGTCACAAACCAGAATAGAAATCAATACACATGGTAACATTGATTTCATATAGTAATAGGTGTTCATAGTGAAATATGGAGGTTTCCATATCATGATATGACATATTCTAATATATTCGGTCAAAAAACTTCAAATAGTAAAATAAGAGGAAGGAAAATACTCTAATTCCACTTTGTAACATCCTGACCTGGATGCCACTAAACAAGTTCCCTGATATGGTGTGTCACTAGATCTCAAGTGAATATACGTGTACATCAGTGGCTACTAAATAAAAATAGGGGTCTATATGGAACTATGTGGAGACTAAATCACCATATCAGTGTAAAAAATAAATATAAAATAAACAAGTATCATGAATAACATGCTACAAATAAGTACGAATTAACTGAAACTGAAACATGAAATAATAAATGAAATATAATAAAGGCTCGAAAACCCATGTCATACATGAAACCAGCTTCCAACATGGATGATTTCATGACATCAAAGAAATAAAATAAACTAAAATAGCATCCTCATAATCGCTGAGCCAAATATTTCCAACCACCTGATACCACTCGGGCAATCCATCCTGATGAACCAAACCACAAATGCAGTCCCCAGCATAATCCTATTCATACAATAAACATGTGTGATATTCATGGATACCAAAGTGAAACTGCAGGCCGACTATGGTGTGAGTAAAACTCTTTAGTCCATTACTAAATGTTTATAAAATAATACCAGTAAGTACAATATTTTATGAAGATAAATAGTTGAATAAAATATATAGTAATAAAATTGACACCATTTAAGGAAAAATTAGATTTAATATTACCCCATGTCCCATGGTCTCTGAGGTGTCACTCATGCTAAAAAACCAGGGACAATAAAAACTATTCATCCAATGGATTATGTAGGATGTATATACTGAAAATATCATGGTCGGGTATTAACTCATTGTTAAAATAAGAGGAAGATAAATCATTGCACACAATACCTATCCAATGTACCCATTCCATCAATGCCTATAAGGGAAAAAACGAATCTAAATAAAATATAAACATCATAACATATCATGGATGGATCATTCATCCTACACATAACCATGTACCAAAAAATTAGTACTATTACACTATACATGGTTTATTGAACCCATCACAGAACATAATAGTAGTGCATGGAGCATCCGTCCAGCAATTATCTATACATAACAATGGTGGATCCCCGGGCATTAATATGACCAAACTTAAGAAGATGGATCATTAGTCAAACATCCTTTTCCCACATGGCATGCCATAATTGCTCAGAGTCTTAGTATGGTGCACTATTCATGAAGTATACTAACAGTGTCTAGATCCTTAGTCTGAAAAAACTCAATCGCAAAATTCTTATACCTGAATCATCATTCCAAGACCCAGACCATTAATAATATTCCTCTTTCCCATAGCATCATTCTCGTATCCAAACCACATGTAAATTCCATAATTCCATAATTTCCAGAGACCATGTCCTGAATATACAAAATATTCATAAAAACAATACTTTTTTATATGATTTACACTTACTCATGACCACATTGGGTCTTCAAAACTAAAATGTCCCTGAATATGTCCTAACCCTTTTTCAAATGCCAAAGAATATAAAACAACGCTGTCACGACCCGTCCTCGGGGCCCGTGTCATGACTACCCCAAGCCCGCCTTCCATAGGCCAGGGTCTGGCGACTAGCACCAAGGCGTAAATCCCAGAAAAAGGGAAGGCATTGCCTTTGTAAAGTAAACAACAAACACCACAGAGCAAGCAGGAAGAAGTAAACACTAAGTAAAAGCTGAGTACAATAGTAAGTGCGGAAAAGTAAGTGGGCCAGAATACAAACCCAATATGAATGTAAACTACAACTGGAAAGGGCAAACAACAACTCAAAAGTAAAGCCACAACGTCGATCTATCCACTGGAAATCCCACCTAAAGGGTCGGTACCGAAAGCCTCCACTGCTCCTCGGGTCCAACCGACCGTTCCGAGTACGTCCCGCCCAGTGGTCCACCTCCAGGTACCGTCCTACTCCGCAAGCCTCCACCACGATCAGCGATGTCCGTCGTCTGCAACCAACACAACGTAGTGCGGGCATAGCCTGTGCAGGGCTGAGTATAAGCTACTCAGTAGGGACCCCGAGACCCTCGAAGGTCTCCCAGAATCCACAAAGGATAACCACAAAGGATAACCACAAAGGAAAGATACAACCACGAAGTAACATCAGACACTGCTTAGGTATATGCCCATACATATAACTAAGTCATCAATTCTCACTCAGCTCCAACATCCAAGCTCAAGTATAACCCAGTCCACATAGGAAAGAAAAACGTAAATCCACACAAGATAGCACAACAAAATCCACAAAGGAAAGTAAAACAGGATTCATCTCACATAGGTATACTTCTTCATATGATGATAAAGATGACCAGATATTTCCACTGATTTATCTAAGCCATCGGACCCATAAAGGATCGATAAGTACTAACCCCCGCAATGACCCACAAAGGATCTGAACCACAAAGGATCGATAGGTAACTAACCCCCGCAATGACAAACAAAAAATCTGACCCACAAAGGATCGATAGGTAACTAACCCCCACAAAGACCCACATAGGATCAAACCCACACAGGATCTGTAGGCGCTGGCCCACACAGGACTGTTGAGCGCTAACCCACACAGGATCGGACCCACATAGGATAGGTAGCACTGACCCATAAAGGATCGTTGAGTGTTGTAGTAGTCGCCGTCGAATCCACTGAGGATCTCTGTACAGTCGTCGTCGTCACAGTAGCAGTCGCAGCCAGCTCTAGGGTTCCCTCACATACCAAGCTCGTTCGGGAGGGTCCGCTTCACAAGCCGAGAGGCTGATACATCAACTGACACATAGTCTAGAGTTGATGTATCCAAAAGTTCTGTATCATCAACAGGAACTCAACGTCACAGACGGCGCGTCAATCGGACGCCTGGTCTGAGAGTTATTGGCTTTTTCATCCCAAGGGCCCGGTTGGTTTTTAAGGAAAAACCAACCCGATCGTACTCCACCTGCATCCAAACCTCGGGCGGAGTATGCTAAAAGATCCGTCTCACTTAGAGGAATTCAACAAAGTCGACGACACATCAATCAGACGTCCGAAACTCAAGATATGAGCGGTTCCGCTCCGAGGGCCCGGTTGGTTTCGTGTACGAACCAACCCGGCCGAACCCAAAGTTTTCTGAAACCTTGAGTGTGATATAGTGAAATGACCGTCTCGATCCAAGGATTGAATCTCCACTAACGGCGCATCGTTCTGAGGGTCGTAGCACAAGTTATGAGAAAAAGACCGAAAAGGTCCGGAAACGGGGGTATGGGCCCGGACCGACCCGGCCCAACCCCCCCTGGGTCGGCCCGAACCGGGTCGACCCGACCCGGGTCCGGGTCTGACCCGGTTGGGTGCGACCCGGCCCGGCGGGTCAGCTCGGCCGGGCGGCCGAGCGAGGGAAAACCGGGGGCGGGGGCTCGCTCTCCCCGCGTGATGGATCCGCGGCCCCGGTTAGGGCCGCCTCTCGCCAACGGACGCGGCAGCCAGCCACGTCCCTGCTTCGGTTCCGCACGGCTGCGGAACCACACACCGCTGCTGCGGCTTCAGCCACGGTGGCTCCGTTTGGTGGAGTCCGCGGGCCACCGGAGTTGCTCCAGTGGTCCGATTTCATTTCCGTCTGAGCCGTAGCTCATCTCGGGTCACGTTCTTCACTGCAGAATCAACAAATCATCTCTATGGACGTTTTTTCATCGTCTGCTGTTCCGCACACCAAGAAAAAAAGGGAGGTGGGTTCGGACTTGTTCGTTGGTCCGCACCCACCGCGTTAGAGGTTTGAAAGAATACCATAAATCCCAGAAATTGATAAACCTCAACCCGCAATAATAAACCGCAGACCAACTTGTCAATTGGTTGGTCCATGTTCTTGCCTTGGAGGAAAATAAACATGGGTATTAACATTTTCAAAATGACCCCTACCACAACGTCGTCGTCAGACGCGAGTTCGTCGCGGAAGAAAAGGATCGTCGCATCGCGGAAGGGCGTCGTTGTCGCGCGGTACTCGGCATCGCGTAGAAAAACTCCGAGGATCAAGAACATACAGATTTAATTATAACAATTAAATCCATGTTGATGTTATAATCCACAAATAATTAAAAGGACCGCAATCCCATACCTCAGGATTCCGATCGAAGATTGTCGCGGGGATGGAACATCGCGGAAGAAGCGTCGGCGTCGCGTCGCGCCGTCGATCTCTGAGGGCTCGGTGTTCTTTGTGTTCTTTGCGTTCTTCGTGTTCTTCGCGTTCTTCGCGTTCTTCGTGTAGGAGGATGAAGATCTTTAGAGACTCTCCAATGGTTTAACACAACAATCAGATAATAAAGTAATTCCTCATCTTATTTTATTATCAACTGAATAATTTAAAAAACAAAGATAAGTAACGAACAATTAATTCATAGAATTATTTGCAATGAACTAACCGCCCAATTAATAGGGGTGTTAAGAATTTAGAAAACGTGTCAGTTGACTTTCATTTAAAAGGGGGTTTTCGCGGGTGTGTTACTTAGCGAAAAAGAAATGGTGGGGCTCATGCGGGCCCCACCTCACAAATTTCCTACCAAGAGGGTAGGATATTTTGGGATCCACCCTATCCACTTCAACTCAGCTTAAGCAGCTTTAAGTGGATTTAAGAAGCTTTAAGTGAAATAAAACAAAGTTTGTCGTACCACATTATTTTATTTCTTAACTTAAAGCCCAAAAATTAAAAACCACACCCGAGAAAACACAACTCTGGAGGAGGTGTTTCTAAGAAAATATTGGCGCTGCGATTCCATCGGTGCTCTCATAATTTGATTCCGAGCACCGGTTCAAAAGTTTGAAAAACCCGCTCGTCCGTTCACTAAACGTACACGAGCCAAACTTTGGAAAATGATTCCGGGCACAGCGGGCCTCGGAATCATGTGCCGTTAGAAACTGCGTTCTTGTAAAATTCCAAATAAAATTAAGAAAAAAGTTTCCTTGAAATTTAATGGTATTTAAATCACTTCCACCTTAGGGTTTTACGTCCCCGTAAAGATACATCATAAACTAGGGAAACAAATGTGGGTACTGAGCACACATCTGAGCCTCCCGCGCCCAAGTGATCTCCTGGAGGTTCTCGTGCTGCCATGTGATGCGCACTAGAGGAATCGACTGTCCACGTAGGACCCGCTCCTGTCGATCCTCGATCTCCACCAAGACCTCCGCAAAAGTCTCCCCTTCATCAATGTCTAGCTCCCCATGGTCAATAATGTGTGTCAGGTCGTGAACGTATCTCCTCAGCTGAGATACGTGGAAGACGTCGTGCACCCGGTGCAACAGAGGTGGTAGAGCCAGGCGATAAGCCACCTCGCCGATCCTGTTGAGGACCTGGAATGACCTGATGAAGCATGGAGACAACTTTCCGCCTCGGCCAAATCTCCGTAAACCATGTCGAGGTGAGACACGCAAGAAGACGTGGTCTCCATAATCGAACTCTAGTGGCCTCCGCCTCCTGTTAGAATAAGCCTTCTTCCGAATCTGAGTTATCCTCATCCGCTCTTGGATGACCTGGACCTTCTCTATCCTGGCCCGGACCATCTCTGGTCCCACAAGTACTGACTCCCCAGGGTCTGTCCAGCACAAAAAAGATCTACAAGGTCTGTCGTACAACGCCTCATATGGTTCCATCCTGATGGTGGAGTGGTAGTTGTTGTTGTACGCAAATTCCCCCAAGGGTAGGTGGTCCTCCCAGCTGCGACCAAAGTTGAGGACACATGCGTGAAGCCTGTCCTCGAGAGTCTGAATGGTCCTCTCCGTCTGACCATCCATCTGAGGGTGAAAGGCGATGCTCAGGCGTAGCTGCATCCTGAATGCCTCCTACAACCCCTTCCAAATCCGGGAAGTAAAGCGAGCATCTCGATCGGAGGTGATAAATGATGGAACAACGTGAATCCGTACTATCCCATGAACGTAGAAACGCCCCGAGATCTCCACTGAGCCCTTCTCTCTGATGGGTAAGTAGTTAGCCGACTTAGTGAGTCGATCGACAATCACCCAAATGGATTCATGACCTCTGGAAGTGCGTGGAAGTCCAGTCACGAAGTCCATAGATATCATGTCCCACTTCCACTTCGGGACCTCCAAGGGAGGTACCAAGCCTGCTGGTACCTGATGCTCTGCCTTCACATACTGGCAGGTGAGTCATCGAGAAACGAACTCTGCCAAAACCTTCTTCATGCCCGGCCACCAGTGCTGTCGTCTGAGATCCTGGTACATCTTCGCCACTCCAGGATATACCGCCAAAGGAGAAGTGTGAAAATATCTCAGCACCTCCTCTCGTAAAGTGACTGGTACTAAGGTACGACCTCTGAAAAGGACTTCGTGCTCTTCTCCAAAGGAGAAACCATCAAGTGCCTGTCTTGAGGATATCTGTGCACGCCGCGTTTCACAGTCAGTGTCCCCACGCTGTGCCTCTCTGACCCATTGTAGTAGTGTAAGTGTGAATGTGAGAGATTGAAGGAAGGCTGTTCCATATATATACATGAAGGATATCTGCAAAGCGGCTAGCTGCTTTGTCGCCTCCTCAAGTAGCTAAATTCCTATCCTCCTACTGAGAGAATCGGCTACCATGTTCCCCTTCCCAGAAGTATAGACTATCTCAAAGTCATAGTCCTGGAAGAACTCGAGCCATCGCCGCTATCTCAGGTTTATGTCCTTCTAAGAGAACATGTACCTAAGAATCTGATGGTCAGAAAAGACTGTAAAGCGCTCGCCCATCAGATAGTGTCGCCATGTCTTCAAAGCGAAGACCACTGCTGCTAACTCCAGGTCATGGGTAGCGTAGTTCTGCTCATGTGGCCTCAACTGACACGATCCATAGGCGATCACTGCCCGCTCCTGCATCAGGACACATCCGAGTCCGGTCCCTGATGCATCACAGTAGACTACGTAACCTACTCCCTCCTCAGAAAACCTCAAGATAGGTGTTCTGGCCAATCTCTGTCTCAGCTCCTAGAAGCTTTGCTTACTTCTGTCTGAACACACAAAGGGTTTCCCCTTCTTCGTCAAAGCTGAGAGTGGTTCTGCAACTCTGGAGAAGTCTGGCACAAATCTCTGATAGTATCTAGCTAGTCCCAAGAAACTCCGCACCTCCGTCACGCTCATGGGTGGCTCCCAAGCTAGCACTACCTCGATCTTTACGGGATCCACCGCAACTCCCGCCTCAGAAATGATGTGCCCCAAGAAGTGGACCTCACGTAACCAGAACTGGAACTTCGAGAGATTTCCATAAAGCTGGTTCTATCGGAGTGTGTCTAGTAAGACCCGCAAGTGGTAGGTGTGCTCCTCCTCAGTCGTCGAGTATATCAAAATGTCGTCGATGAAGACTACGACAAATCGGTCGAGGTATGGATGAAATATCTTGTTAAAAAGGCTCATGAACATCGCTGTAGCATTGGTTACGCCGAATGTCATAACCAAAAACTCATAGTGGTCATACCGACACCTGAAGGTCGTCTTCTGCACGTCCTCGTCCCGAACTCTGAGCTGATGATAGCCTAACCTGAGGTCTATCTTCGAGAACCACCGTGCTCCCTTGATCTGATCGAAGAGGTCATCAATCCTCGGTAGTGGATACTTGTTCCTCACTGTCACCTAGTTCAGGCGACGATAGTCGACACAGAGTCGCAAGCTCTTGTCCTCCTTCTTGGAAAACAATATCGGGGAAGCCCAGGGTGAAACACTGGGTCGGATGAATCCCTTGCCCTGCAAGTCCTCCAACTGTACTCGTAGATCTCGAAGCTCAGCGGGGGCCATCCGATATGCTGGAGTGGATATCGGGGCTGTCCCGGGGTACAGATAAATATAAAAGTCTACCTCTCTGCGAGGAGGTAGTCCTGGAACATCGTCGGGAAAGACGTCCGCATACTAATCCACCACAACAGGAAAAATTGGACTCCGCACGTCAACTGATCCTAGGATGAGGCTAGACAACTGATGATTGATGGGTTGTACTCTCCTCTGCAGAAGTCCATCTTGTTCTGCGAAGGCTCCCTTCTCGCTGGTGAAGGTGAAACTGCTCCCGTCGGTGCGTACACATCGCACCTTGCACCTAATATAGTCAATTTGTACATGGACTGTAGATAACCAATCCATGCCCAAGATGATGTCATAAGGCCTCGACGCCGCTACAAGAAGATCCCAGCCGAAGATCTTGCCTCCTAGAGTAAGCTCACACTACCTGCACCAGTGCGTAATCGTCGAGTCTGCTCCTGTAGGAGTCTCTAGCTGTAAGGATCGAGCCAATCGCTCTGTCGGAATCTCCGAGCTCCGAACAAGGGTAGCGGCTATGAAATATTGACTCGCTCCTGTGTCTATAAGAACTATAGAAAGGGTGTAATAGACACAGATAGTACCTCGAATCATCTTGGGAGCGCCATGGTCGTAGGCCTCCGCTTCCTGGAGCTGTGCCTGTCTCTGCTCGCCAGCTCCCTATGGTCAGGGTGGACCTCCTAGTGGTGGTGGTGGTAGAGCATCAAAGCGTTTCCCACCACCTGCTGCTCGGCCATCTCCTCTGCCTCGTCTGCCTCCTCCCTGCGGACAACCACGGTCGACCCTCTGCCTCTGCCTGGGTGGCCCCTCAACCATCTGCTACTCCTCGGCACGGTGGGTTGGGAAGTCACGAGCCATGAGGCCCTGCCCACCGCATGTGTAGCACTGCCTGCCTCTCGAAAGACTGGCTCCACACTGTGTGCCCCGCACTGCTGAGCCAGTGTCCTGAGGTCGTCTGCGTGAGGGTCTGGTATGCCTGGACCCCTAAGTCATCCGTCGACTACCTGCTGAAGAAGACTCTGCTACATGCTGCCCCGCGGTAGGTCTCACCGCTAGAGAAGTCTCAGCAAGAAAGCTCTCGATCAAAAGGGCTCGCTCCAATACTCCTGTCCTAGTCAGAATGCTGAGGGAGATCAGCGATGCCCTGATCTCGTGTCTCAATCACTGCTCAAAGGTTCGGGCCCAGAAGAATGGGTCTCGTACGATGTCTGTCGAGTAGCGCGAGAGATCGGAAAATCTCGTCAAGTACTGGGCGACCGTCAAGCAGCCCTACCGCAGCTGAAGAAGCTCCTGGATGCGCACTACACGGAGGGTGGCCGGGACAAACCATGAGTGGAAGAGGCCCTCAAAGTCTTTCCATAGGAGAGATTCCTCATCATGCACCTAGAGCATCAAGCTCCACCATCGGCCTGCTGCTGCATGCAGTAGGCTCACTGCGAGGATCACCATGAGGTCTGCTAGTGTCCTCACTAGCATGAAAACTCTTACAACTGCCTCCAGCCAGTCCTCTGTTGCCTGGGGGTCCATCTCCCCACGGAACCTGGGCGGTCGCTGGTGCTGGAACTCTTGCAGTGCACTACGGCGACGTGCATCGTCAGCGGCTGGGGCTGGAAGTATCAGTGGCTCGACAGGTAGAGGTATCGTCGGTGCCTCTACTGTCAAAGGGCCCTGTACCGAGGCCTCGTCGCTCGGCAGGCTATCGTCATGTACAACTCTCAGAACCCTAGCTAGCTGCCGTCGTGGGGCCATCCTGAATAGGAAATAGGTGCGCCACAGACAGAACAGTATACCTGGTGAGCTGATACAAGTAATCAAAAGGAAAACTTGAAACACACATGAAATTAATGTTTTTCGTGCATTAAGTCGGAAATCAGAAGTCAGGGTCCTGGTATACGGATACGTCGGCCACCGCACCAACACTAGACTCCCTGGACTGATAACAACACCCAATATGCTAAACACTATTGCTTCACATAGAAGAAAGATCAGATTCCCAAGTTCTGTGGTAGAACTGAACTCCTCTGATACCAATTTGTCACAACACGTCCTCGGGGCCCGTGCCGTGACTACCCCAAGCCCTCCTTCCAAAGGTCAGGGGTTGGCGACTATCACCAAGGCGTAAATCCTGGAAAAGGGGAAGGCATTGCCTTTGTAATGTAAACAACAAACACCACATAGCAAGTAGGAAGAAGTAAACACTATGTAAAAGCTGAGTACAACAGTAAGTGCGGAAAAGTAAGTGGGCCAGAATACAAACCCAAACTGAAAGTAAAGTACAACTGGAAAGGGAAATTAACAACTGAAAAGTAAAGCCACAACGTCGAGCTATCCACTGGAAATCCCATGTGAAGGGTGGGTACAGAAAGCCTCCACTGTTCCTCGGTTCCAGCCGACCGCTTTGAGTACGTCCCGCCTAGTGGTCCTCCTCCAGGTACTATCCTGCTCCACAAGCCTCCACCATGATCAGTGTTGTCCGTCCTCTGCAACCAACACAACGTAGTGCGAGCATAGCCCGTGCAGGGGTGAGTATAAGATACTCAGTAGGGACCCCGAGACCCTCGTAGGTCTTCCAGAATCCACAAAGGATGACCACAAAGGAAATATACAATCACGAAGTAACATCCGACACTGCTTAGGTATATTCCCATACATATACCTAAGTCATCAATTCTCACTCGGCTCCAACATCTGAGCTCAAGTACAACCCAGTCCACAAAGGAAAGAAAAACGTAAATCCACACAGGATAGCACAACAAAATCCACAAAGGAAAGTAAAATATGATTCTCCTCACACAGGTATAATTCTTCATATGACGATAAAGATGACCAGATATTGCCACTGATTCATATAATCCGTTGGACCCACAAATAATCGATAGGTACTAACCCCCGCAATGACCCACAAAGGATCTGACCCACAAAAGATCGATAGGTAACTAACCCCCACAATGACCCACAAAGGATCTGACCCACAAAGGATCGATAGGTAACTAACCCCCGCAAAGACCCACACAGGATCTGTCGGCGCTGGCCCACACAGGACCGTTGAGCGCTGACCCACACAGGATCGGACCTACACAGGATCGGTAGCACTGACCCACAAAGGATCGCTGAGTTCTGTAGTCGTCGCCGTCGAATCCATTGAGGATCTCTGTATAGTCGTCGTCGTCACAGTAGCAATCGCAGCCAGCTCTAGGGTTCCTTCACACAGCAAGCTCATTCGGGAGGGTCCGCTCCACGAGCCGAGAGGCTGATACATCAACTGACACATAGTCCAGAGTTGATGTATCCAAAAGTTTCGTATCATCAACAAGAACTCAACGTCGCAGACGGCACGTCAATCGGACGCCCGGTCTCAGAGTTATTGGCTTTTTCGTCTCAGGGGCCCGGTTGGTTTTTAAGGAAAAACCAACCCGACCATACTCCACCTACTTCCAAACCTCGGGCGGAGTAAGCCAAAAGATCCTTCTCACTTAGAGGAATTCAACAAAGTCGACGGTACATCAATCGGATGTCTGAAGCTCAAGATATGAGTGTTTCCGCTCCGAGGGCCTGGTTGGTTTCGTGTACGAACCAACCCGGCCGAACCCAAAGTATTCTGAAACCTTGAGTGTGATATACCAAAACGACTACCTCGATCCAAGGATCGCATCGCCGCTGACGGCGCATCGTTCAAAGGAATGTATCTCAAGTTATGAGCAAAAGACCGAAAAGGTCTGGAAACGATGGTATGGGCCCGGACCGACCTAGCCCAACCCCCCCCCCCCCCCCCCCCGGGTCGGCCCGAACCGGGTAGTCCTGATCCGGGTCTGGGTCCTACCCGGTTGGGTGTGACCCGGCCCGGCATGGGCGCGACCCGGCCCGGCGGGTCGGGTCGGCTCGGCTCGGCTCGGCCGAGCAGCCGAGCAAGGGAAAACCAGGGGCGGGGGCGCATTGCCCCCACGTGATGGATCTGCGGCCCCGGTTGGGGCGCCTCTCGCCAACAGACATGGTAGCAAGCCGCGTCCCTACTTCGGTTCCGCGCGGCCGCGGAACCGCACCCCGCCGCCGCCGGTGGAGTCCGCGGGCCACCGGAGTTGCTTCGGTGGTCCGATTTCATTTTCGTCTGCAACGTAGCTCATCCCGGGTCTCGTTCTTCACTACTAAATCAACAAATCGTCTCTGCGACACGTTTTGTCGCCGTCCGCCGTTCCGCACACCAAGAAACAAAGTGTGGTGGGTTCGGACTTGTTTGTTGGTCCGCACCCACCGCGTTAGCGGTTTGAAACAAGACCATAAATCCCAGTAATTGATAAACCTCGACCTGGAATAATAAACCGTGGACCAACTTGTTAATTGTTTGCTCCGCGTTCTTTCCTTGGAGGAAAATAAACATGGGTATTAATATCTTCAAAACGACCCCTACCTCAATGTCGTCGTCGGACGCGAGTTCATCGCGGAAGAAAAGGATCGTCACATCGCGGAAGGGCATCGCTGTCGCGCGGTACTCAGCGTCGCATAGACAAACTCCGAGGATCAAGAACATATAGATTTAATTATAACAATTAAATCCATGTTGATGTTATAATCCACAAAGAATTAAAAGGACCTCAATCCCCTACCTCAAGATGTCGATCGAAGATTGTCGCTGGGATGGAACGTCGAGGAAGAAGCGTCGGCGTCGCGTTGCATTGTCGATCTCCGAGGGCTCGGTGTTCTTCTCATTCTTCACGTTCTTCGAGTTCTTTGCGCATGAGGATGATGATCTTTAGAGATTCTCCAAAGGTTTAACACAACAAGCCGATAATAAAATAAGTCCTCATCTTATTTTATTATCAACTGAAGAATTTGAAAAACAAAGATAAGTAACGAACAATTAATTCATAGAATTAATTGCAACGAACTTACCGCCCAATTAATAGGGGCGTTATTAATTTAGAAAACGCCTCAGTCGACTTTCATTTAAAATTGGGTTTTCGCGGGTGCGTTACTTAGCGGAAAAGAAACGGTGGGGCTCATGCGGGCCCCACATCCCAAATATCCTACCAAGAGGGTAAGATATTTTGGGTTCCACCCTATCCGCTTCAACTCAGCTTAAGAAGCTTTAAGTGGCTTTAATCGGCTTTAATTGAAATAAAACAAATTTTTTCGTACCACATTATTTTATTTCTTAACTTAAAGACCAAAAATTAGAAACCGCACACGAGAAAACGTAACTCCGAAAGAGGCATTTCTAAGCAAATACCGGCGCTGCGATTCCATCGGTGCCCTCAGAATTCAATTCCGAGAACCGGTTCAAAAGTTAGAAAAACCCGCTTGTCTGTTCACTGAACGTACCCGAGCCAAAATTCGGAAAATGATTCTGAGCACACCGGGCCACGGAATCACATGCCGTCCAAAACTGGGTTCTTGTAAAATTCCAAAGAAAATTAAGAAAAAAATTTCCTTGAAATTTACGGGTCTTTACAAACACCCTTGTTGAGCATTTCAAAATGACCTTTCTAAATTTGGTGGTATTTCCCTTGGATAACCAAACAAGTCCCAAGGTGTACATTTTCATTAAAACCATCATAATATCCAAAAATCATTTTAATAAACGAATTCACACATCTCTATTTCAAATCAACATTTAAATCACACTAAAGACTTATTTGTATAATCCACTCCAAGGACAATTATTTATTTCAAAATAAAGATCATTTAGAAACATAGGTTTTCCCTTTGACAGCAAAACTGGTTCAAAACCAAATCAAGCTTTGAAAACTATTTCAAAATCCCCATAAGAATTCCATAAAAAAATCACACAAAAATCATTCAGAAACATTTCCTTTCCCCTTTGGCTTTCAAACCTGAATAAAATTACATTGAAAAAAGGTAATTCATTTAAAAAAACCACATATCCCATGTTATTAAAAATTTAACACACAAAACGTACAACTTCCATGTTTGGAACACCCCACGGGTGATCCTATGTCCATTCTCACATCATCTTAGATCAAATGGGGTTTTGGAAGGTCCATGGGGTTAATAGATGGTCAAGTAAATTTTCATAAAACAAATGAAAAAAGTATACACACATGGGATATAAGGAATATATCTCAATTAACATATAAAACAAATATCAAGACTATTGTTAAAGCTCTTAGTACACCTACCTCATTAGTTATGATTTAAGAAATGTTCCCCATCCATGGAGGCCTTGCCAAGGCTCTTCTAGGCATCGTCTAAACCCGTTGGTACCCAAAAAAGATGACCATGATCACCAAAGGTATTGTATCACAGCCAAAAATGATTAATTAATTATAGTAGTTATAAATAATCAATTAACCAAATCCCAACTTAGAATAAGACTGGAATACTTATCGAGTCATCATGTTGCACTGAAACTGAAACCAACCACTCGCCGAAGAGTCAGGGTGTAAACTCGACCACATTCCATGATAGGGCCCTTACATATAGTACAAAATAAAACATAGATAAATTAAAATATTTGAAAAACATATGAATATTTACCACTGTCACATTACTAAATGAAACAGCACTCAACAAATTTTAGAATCAATATCAGGATCTTCTCCACTTAAGACAACCAAAATCCCCATCATCCATGGTTGATTCCAACATACCCCATTGGAATCAAAATCAAAACCCTATCCCTAAAATCATGAAATTTAGAGGATCCAATGAAAAGGAAGAAGATAAGGAGGATAAGGGGATGAATCGTCGTAAACCAGAAAAGATACACCACCAATACAAATCATTGGTTTGGATTGAGAAAGTGAGAAAGGGAGTATGATCTTCTTTTGGTTCGTATAGGTGGGTGGAGAGGAAAGGGGAAGGGTGAAATAAAATCATGTAGTGGAAAGATTGTAAAAATACCATTTTAAGAGCTATGTGTGCAGTCCCATTGGTTAGAAGCATGGTTGGATAGAGAATTCACCATCTATGTGCACCCCTACTTTTCAACCCCAATGAACCACATTTTTAGGACACATAGTTTTACATACCATGCCTCACTGCTTCTTGCTCGTAACAAGGCACAGAATTTGTTTAAAATGGTGTGTAGCCCGTTCACCATGTCTTATAGGCTCCACAACCTCACATAGTTTCCCCATAGACCACACATGATTTTAATTTAACCATTAGGAAACCAAGATTCCCATCAGTTATTAATCCATAATTAAATAAAAACATCATAATCATCAGGGTTTCACAAGGTTCCTCCCAAAACATGCACAAAAAACACACACCATTTCTAGGAAAATTCCCAAAATACGGAAACATAATTTGAAGCCGCTAAAACTCATCCAAACACTATAGAAACATCCCGAGAATCATTACCAATGTCAAAACATTCCTTTGATACATCCTAACTATTGGAAATACATTCTGAGTATTGGTTCAAGATTCAACCCATTCCATATTGAAAATTTAAAATCCACCATAATTTTGATCCATTCGGACTGGAAGCTTACTGGTAATATATTATTTATCTTTCTTTCATATCGTCATTCTAGAAAATAAACTCAAAATTGATGCATAGGTAAGGTCTACCATCTTCATGAATGGTGTTGTTAAGTTTATATCTCTATCATTAATTATTTACTCTAAAATGACGTATAGTTCATATATATTATATTTATATCATTGATAAAATTGTATTTATATCCCAAACATGATCAAAATTTAAGCAATTCAAATACCTAACCAAAACATAAAAAAATTGACATATGTATTACCTATAACGTGATTTTAACAAGGAATTGTTTATAAAAACCTAATAAAAACACATATTTTAATCATAAATGTTATTATATATATAAGTATATTTATATAATAGATTTATAATAGATTTATATTTGTCATATATTATGTTCAAATGTGTATGAAGGATGTCGGGACTTAAATAATGAATTTCTTGTCTCTCTTTTCTTTATGGGCGACATATCCCATATTCAGAACTTTTTTATCATGTTTTTTGCCTACACTACACTTTAGAAATTTTATATCATAAGTATAATTAATGGAATTATTTTTAATTTTTAATTTTATGATATTTCTAATGGTACCTAGGATTCAATAGTTACCAAATCTGGAATGGTTGTTTGCCTTGATTTTATCCTTATAGGACATGTGCTTTATACACCATTTGGTTCTTTTGTGCGGTTTATATGATAGAAATGAATTTCTTTTTATAATAATTATCTTGAGAACTATGAGATATAAATATCTATCAAACATTATTTATTTCATTAGACCTATGACACAAAGGTAACAAATGTGGGGAATGTATTATTTTACCATATAACTGTCAATGATTGTCTTTTCGATAATGAAATGTTATGATATACCACTCAAGAAGCTCATATATTCTAGTCTCCATTGGTTATTTATTTAGAGCATGAATTTTCCTTTAAGTTTCCTTTATTTATATGCTCATTATTTTAAATGATATTTTAGGAAAAACTGAATTTATTTCACTCTTTTTCTTGAAAAACGTTTTTCATCCATGCTAATGATTTATAAAACAATATTAAAGAATAATTTTACTATTCTCCAATGATTTCTAAATTCAATTTTACCTAGGATGTATTTTTTACAAAATTATGTAAAGGGAATCTTCTTATCATTTTCTAAACATGCCTCTTTTGATTTTTTAACATAAATTTGAAATGATTTTTTTGAATGAAATGAATTTAATTTCTTCCATGTTGACAACTAAATTATATAAATCCTGCTATAAAAGTATTAATGATTCTTCTGAAATAAAATTATAAAATATTTATTAAATATTTAGTTTTTAAAAAAGTGAATAATAAGAGAATCTATATTTTATTCAATAAATTATAATGATATTTTTATAATATTTATATTCACCAATGACAATATCATTTGCAGTTTATTATACTTTATAGGGGATATGGTATAGAAGTTATAACCTTATTCTATCATTGGATGTTTTATGATTATTATTATATTAGAATGGGGTTTATGAAACCTCTCTTAATTTTATGGGTTATTATATGAAGCAAGCTTCATGATCCTATAGAATAAAAAGGTATGGATTATGTGATGGGTGGGACCTATAACTGCTTCAAATGAATTTGGTAAAGTATTATATCTCATGATATATATATGTTAAATAGGTCAATGTGGTTGATCATCAATAGAAAATAAGTGTTTGGTCCAAATAAACTATGTGAAACAAGTGATGATGAAAAATCCTTCATGAAATGGGAAACATGTGTTGATTCGTGATCAAGTATGATTTCATGCATTTAGATGTAAACATTGATATATGAAATGGTTTCTATACACACAATGGTGTCCTAATTATATTTCATGAACTTATTGTTCATGAATGATTTATGAATATTTCTTACTCTTATTGTTCATGTATTTTTAAATGATAATTATTTATGGAATGGATTATGATTATGATTCCTGATAGATTGTATATAGGAAATGTATGTTATATTTATAATATTCTACCCTTATTAATTTCGTTTTATTTCATTTGATCATAAATTGATATCTTTCACGTTTTCTCATAATAAAAATCTGAGATTCTCTTTTATTATATTTCCATTCTATAGTATATAAATAAATGTTTAATTAGTCGATGTCTACAAAGGATACTAAATATGATGTTATTTTTGTGATATATTTTGGGTCCTTAATGAAATAAGAACATTGTGCATCTAATCTACAAAGACACAAAACATTTACTATCCTCAGACTTGTATTTTTTAGATTTATTAAATATAAATCTAAAGATATGTAATATTTAGTTATGAAAAATACTTTTTCATTATACATAATGATCAAAGGGTAGATACATGGGTATATAGCACTTGAAGAGTATATGCCTTGGTCTATACCCCCAAATCTACATACATGAATTTACATGATTCTCGAGGAGGAGATTCTTGATAGCATGATGACTAGAAGAATGATATAATGTTCTTGAGATATGAATTAGGTGACTAATCATCGATGGGAGAATCCACAAATGGTATGGGAGAATCATCCTAGGGAGGAGAATCTACACTATGATCATGATATCTTTCATTATGATCAAGATGATTTGGAAAACCTATGGTGAAAATCCGGAGCCTACATGTTTGAAGGTATATTTAATATTCAAAATTAACATATTAATTAATTCCACTATTTATCTTACTTTTACATACTCTATTACAATAGGTAGTATAGTACAGATGTTATGGGTGTTAACCTAATGAGTTATACTAACACCTAATTCATGTGGCATTTAGTACATGTGGTAACACTACAGAAAAAACAGGCTTTTGCGACGGGCTATTTGCATCGAGATTAATTCCTGTCGCAAATAGTCCATCCTAGAGGTTATTTGCAACGGATTTTGGGGTCCTGTCGCAAAAGGTAATGCGCAGTTTCGTGCGGGATGCACATGAAAGCACGAGAATGTTTTCTGCGACAGGGTGATCCCCCCGTCGCAAATAGTGTGTCGGTCTACACACTTTTGCGATGGGTCCCATCACTCGGTAAATTGATTTTTCGATGGGATGTTGTCCCGTCGCAAAAGGTGTGTCGACAAGTCACTTTTTGCGATGGGGCGCGTCGTGAATACCCTTTTAACCGCCGACAGCAATTAATGTGGGAAAATGTATTGGCGACGAGCCCCATCATAAAAAGAAAATTTTGCGACAGGATTATCGTCACAAATATTCCTGTCGCAACTAATCTAACCTATATATAGCCACCTTCGTTTTTTCCTCTACCTCTTAGTTCCCACTTCCTCTTTCTCTCTAAACTCTATTTTTAGAGTAAAAATTTCTCTAAATTAGTTTTTTATGGAGAAGTTGTGAAGTCTCTTACATCAATAGGTGATCAATTTTAAACGTATTTACATTTTATTTTATTTAGTATTTATTTCAAATTTTTATGTTAATTTTAATTATTTTTGATTAGTTGTAATTAAAATAGATTTAAATTGTTTTGTTATCTATATTCATTTGTAATAATAAATTGAAATTATTAATATTAATTCTTAATAATTATTAATAATTATTAATAATTAATAATTATTAAAGAAAATTATTATTGACTATATATAATTACTTTTAATTAGTAATTAGTAAATAGTAGTTGTAAATTGAAGTTATTAATATCAAATAACGGTAATTAGTAATAGTTATGCTTAATTAGTAATAGCTATGTTTAATTAGTAATTGTTATGTTTAATTAATAATAATTACGGGTAATTCGTAATAAAGATGAATAATTAGTAATAAATAAGAAAATTTAGTAATAAATAAGAAAAATTAGTAACAAATAGTAATAAATAGTAATAAATAGTAATAAATAGGAATAAATAGGAATAAATTGTAATAAATAGTAATAATTATTAATAATTAGTAATAATTAGTAATAATTAGTAATAATTAGTAATAAATAGTAATAAATAATAATAATTTTTAATAATTTGTAATAATTAGGAAAAAAAATATAAATAAATATGAATAATTAGTAATAATTAGTAATAATTAAGAATAAATATGAATAATTAGGAATAATTAGTAATAATTAGTAATAATTAGTAATAATTAGTAATAATTAGTAATAATATGGAATAAATATGAATAATTAGGAATAAATAGTAATAATTAGTAATAATTTGGGATAATTAGGAATAATTAGGAATAATTAGGAAAAATTAGGAATAATTAGTAATAATGAGGAATAATTAGGGATAAATAGGAATAATTAGGAATAATTGAAAATAATTAGTAATAAATAGGAAAAAATAGGAATAAATAAGAATAAAATGGAATGAATTTGGAATAATTAGTAATAATAATGAATAAATAGGAATAAATAGGAATAAATAGGAATAATTAGCAATAATTAGGAATGATTAAGAAAAATTAGCAATAATTAAGAATAATTAGCAACATATATGAATTATTAAGAATAATTAGGAATAAATATGAATAATTAGTAATAATTTGGAATAATTAGGAATAACTAGTAATAATTAGTAATAATTAGGAATAAATATGAATAAATATGAATAATTAGTAATAATTAGAAATGAATAGTAATAAATTCGAATAATTAGGAATAATTAGGAATAATTAGGTATAATTATGGATAATTATTAATAATTAAGAATAATTAGGAATAAATAAGAATAATTATTAATAATAAGGAATAAATAAGAATAGTTAGTAATAATTAGGAATAATTAAGAATTATTAGGAATAAATAGAAATAATTAGTAATAAATAAGTATAATTTGCAATAAATAAGAATAATTAGTAATAATTAGCTATAATTAGAATTAAATATAAATAATTAGGAATAATTATGAATAATTAAGAATATTTAAGAATAAATATTAATAATTAGTAATAATTAGTAATAATTAGGAATAATTTGTAATAATTAGTAATAATTGGAAATAATTGGTAATAATTAGTAATAATTAGTAATAATTAAGAATAAATAAAAATAAATCGGAATAATTAGTAATAATTAAGAATAATTAGGAATAATTAGTAATAATTAGCTATAAATAAAAATAATTTGCAATAATTTGCAATAATTAGGAATAATTAGCAATAATAAAGAATAAATATGAATAATTTGGAATAAATATGAATAATTATCAATAATTTTTAATAATTTGTAATAATAAGTAATAATTAGTAATAATTAGTAATAATTAGTAATAATTAGGAATTATTAGTAATAATTATTAATAATTTCGAAAAAATAGGAATAAATAGGATTAATTGTGAATAAAAAGGAATAATTAGTAATAATTATGAATAATTAGTAATAATTAGGAATAATTGGTAATAATTAGTAATAATTAGCAATAATTAGTAATAATTAGCATTAAATAGGAATAATTAGTAATAATTAGTAATAAATAGTAATAAATAGGAATACTTAGGAATAAATATATAATAAATAGTAATAAAGATGAAAAAATAGGAATAATTAGTAATAAATAGTAATAAATATGAAAAATTAGGAAGAAAATATATTATAATAAATTGTAATAACATGTAATAACTTGGCATAATTTCTAGTGGATTGACGCCACTCCTTTTTCTCAATGAATATTCTCCTTTAAACTTTTCATTGACTCAAAACATTATCAAAAGTATGCTTCTACATATGCATATCCAATCTCATATGCACGAGTTTGAATATGCATTCGTAAGACCAAATTTTTCATAATGTGTTCAGGCAGTGATAGTTATAATAAGACGATTCATCGATGAAAAGGGGGATCTTTTGTCTGACGACTCATTTAATTGCAACTTTATCACACAGAAATCACAATAGAGAATCTTCTCAGAGGTACGCATATTAATTTTCAAGTAAATGACCCATAAGTAATTGTAATTATTAAGAAGTAATTGTAATTATTTATTTGTTTTTTTTTTCAGATAGTGTTTTTATAATTTCAAATTATTCAAAGATATTAATGATTTTATATTTTTTAGAAAAAATATTGAACCAGGAAGTGGACAAAAATCATTATTAGATAACCACGCTGTGATAAATCAGCGTATAAATCTAAATGGTTCTTTTTTAATTCCTAAATATATTGAGGGTGTTGAATCATTCTTATCATTTGCATAATCAAAACCAGAATCTGTTTCAGAAGGCACAATAAATTTTCATTGTAAAAAATGTGCTCTGAGAACATTTGACCAGGTTACGCGACATATCTTGTGCTTTGGTTTTCAACCAGATTTTGTTTTCCGGTATCAACACGGTGAACACAGTTCCAGAGAAGATACTAATAACTTGATTCTAGATCCATCATGGTTCAAAATTTAGTACATGATGTTGTAGGTCCATCTTTTCAACAAAATGAATCTCAAGATGATATTGATTTAACTCCTGAGTTGGAACCATCTGAATATTATGAGTTGTTTAGTTCTACTGAGGATGCATTATATCCTGGTTGCAAGATAAGTAAATTAGAAGTGGTTGAAAAATTTATGGCTATTAAGTCAGATAATGCAATGTCAAACAACTGTTTTGATTAGATATTTTCTTTGGTTAAAAAACTATTACCTGAAGGAAATGTGTTGCCTGCTATTTACTATGAGAGTAAGAGGCTGATTCGTAATCTGGGCCTTAGTTATTGGATGATTAATGCATGTCCAAATGATTGCCTCTTATATTCTGGTGAAAATAATTCATCGGATAGTTATCCCATGTGTGGAAAATTGAGGTGTAAAGAAGCTCAACCTGGAATGTTTGGATCGATTCCAGTAAAATAGTTAAGATATTTCCCCCTTATACCCAAGTTATAGTGTTTATTTATGTCTCAGAACACATCATCAATGATGTCATGGAACAAAACCATGATTTCAACTGATGAAAGATTGAATCATCCATCTGATGAGGATTCATGGAAACAATTTGACCATCTACACCCATCTTTTTCTATAAAAGCCCGAAACATGCAATTGTGTATTTCTACTGACGGTTTCGGTCTGTTTGGTTCTTATTGTAGTCAGTATTCATGTTGGCCTGCCTTTAAAACTCTATATAATTTACCTTCATGGATGTGGATGAAGGGGACCTAAATATGTTTGACCATATTAATCATTGGACATCCATAAAATATTATTGAAGTTTATTTGAAACCATTGAATGAGGAGTTAAATGCATTGTGGAGTGATGGTGTTAGTACATATGATGTTGATATGAAACCAAAATTCATATTAAAAGATGCATTGATATGGATGATTAGTGACTTTCCGCCATATGGAATGTTTTTTTTGCTAGAGTACTCGTGGTCTGAAATCATGTCCTTACTGTATTAAAGACAAAAAAGCCTTTATCCTTGTCAATGGAAAAAACCCATTCTTTTTTGACTATCGTTGTAGATTTCATCCAACTGATCATCCTTTTCGGGAAAAAAAATCTCATTTCTGAAAAGGTACAATTGAAAGGGAAGAACCTACAAATATAATCTTAGGTACATAGTTAAAATCAGTTGTATTTTCATTGCCTCCAATAACATTTGGGCTAATAGTAATCCAACAGAAAGTTCATGGCTTTGGGATAGAACATAATTGGATAAAAAAAATCATTTTTTGGGATCTTCCATATTGTTTTGATTTGATAGTCCACCACATGTTGGATGTCATACATATTGAGAGGAACTATTTTAATAATTAATTTCATACAATTTCGAATACACCAGGTAAGACTAAAGATATTGTAAAGGCACGATTAGATATTGCCTGAATTTTTAGGTGACCATAACTTGAATTGTTTGAAAATGTTAGATCACATAGGTTAATGAATCCAAAAGTAGCTTATACACTGTCCAAAGAGATTATATTACTATTTTGTTAGTGGATTGCAGATTTGAGACTTCCATATGGCTATGCATCCAATTTGGGCAGATGTGTTAAGAATTGTTATATCACCGGATTAAAAAGTCACGATTTTTATGCTATAATAGAATGACTTATGCCAATTGAATTTAGATTTTTATTGAATTCTGTGATTTGGGATTCATTAACAGACATATCATATTATATTTGATGCAATTGTGTAGCGACAATAGACTACAATGCACTATGAAAACTTGAAGAAGATGTTTCTGTAATTATATGTAAAATATAAAAAATATTTATTTCGGATTTCATTGACTCAATGGAACATCTGATATTAACTTTTCCACATGAAGTTAAATTTGTAGGTCTAGCATTGTTTGAATGGATGTAACCATTCGATAAGAGCATGTAGAAATTGAAAAAAAAAGTACATAACAAAGCATCAGTTGAAGGCTCAGTTGCTAAAGCTTATTTAAAAGAGGAAATTAATTTTTTCTGCTCTCATTATTTTGAATCTCAATATCCCGAAAAATAAAATCGTATGGGAAGAAACGAGGGTAATGTTAATGACAAAATGGAAAATCATTTATCAGTTTTTAATCAACCAAATCTTAGTTTCAGTGGAGTTGATGAACGATGGATTTTAGATGATGAATATCACATACCTCATACATATGTTCTACTCAACTGTGATGAAATGACATCATTTGTACTATGATTGATTCTATCACATATTCTATAATTTATGTTATAGTATGTAAACTTATTTTATTTTTAGGTTACATAATAATCATATCAATAAACAACTTCCACAAATTACAGCATCTTCTCTTGAAGAATGTAGAAAAAAAATTCTCAATGGTTTCAAAAACTGGTAACATAAATTATTGATGGTTTAATATCAATTCCATTTATTATTTATCATATTGATAATTGTTTTAAAAAAATTTAAGTGTCTCAACATGCTGCTAAAATTCATAAGCAACTGTGTATATTAAGTAACCCACTATCCAAAATGGTTAAATATTATAATGCCTATGTGGTGAATGGTTTTCTATTTCATACATGTGCATATGGGTAATCAAAAAAAAATGAACAGTGGAGTTTTCTTGTGATGATCCCATCACAAAGAAACTGAAGTTGAATTTTATGGAATACTGGGTGAAATTATTGAGATGTGTTATCTTGGACAAAATTACATAAAGATGTTTGAATGTCAGTGGTTGAATACTGAGAGAGGCTTGTGTGTTCATCCGACTCATGAAATCATCGATATTGAATATAAAAGTCTTCCTGTAGTAAATGAACCATTTTTACTGGCTCAACAGGAACATCAAATTTAATATTCAATGTACTGTGCTACTTTAAGAGACTTGAGTGATTGGTGGAGCATAATAAAATTGAAATCTTGGGAAATTAAGATTACTGAAACTGAATTTGGTTCCGCTGAAGTAGAAGGAATTGACATTTTTCAATAGACTGCTCAAAATCCATCTTTTTCACAAAGAGATGTGAATATCGATCATGCCACTCCACAATTAAGGATTGATGACGACGAAGATGTTAATGATGTTACAAATGAATTTGAAATGACAATAGATGATGAAAATGAATCTCATATGGATATTGATGATGCTGAGGAGGATGATGAATACATTGACATTGACAGCTATGGAGATAAGGATAAAGATGGACATTGACACAGTAAAATTTTGGTTATAATAATAAATAATATATATATATATATATAATAGTAATTTTCAACTATCTGCTAAAAATAATAATTTTGTGTTGCATATGGATCATGATCTATTTCACGAGTTGCAGGAGGCTAATCTACCTTTGGATGAGGGGGATTGTAGACCATATAACCCTCAGCCTACTGATTGTTCAGGGAGAATGCAGAGGGGGAATGGTCTTGCATGACTGATGATTACTGACCCTATCCCCAAGCGACATCCATGTCTTTTCTTCAATCCACGCACATAGAGGTATGGTAACCTGTATATTTTAGTTAGCTTTCATTAATTTATTTATATATATACTAATTGTTTGATTATTTATTCCTTTTTTCACAGTTCTGGGCATGTACCTATTGGACAGGGGAGCGCTGTCTTGCACAATTATTTTTCCCAGCCATGGATCACATGGGAACAGATTTTCATTGATGTGTGGCACGACATGTGAGATCATTGGATGGTATGTAAATAAAGAAAATTTATTTTGAAATTTATATTTTTAATAAATTGATATTAACAATTATTTGTAGGGTTTATGGTATCCCATCGATGATAGCATGTGTCACACTATCCATACGGCATGATAGGTGTCTATGTGTGACCGTTCCCATCATTTTTTGCACAATTTGAGAAGGACATCCATTAAGAATGCAGGAGTGATAGAATTTGATGAATCGTGTAGAGCCCACCGACAAGAGTAAATTTCATATCACATTTAGGATGGATTATGTTTACACTGGTTAAGTGGTGGACTTCAGAGGAGATCTTTAGTGGGACAACACAATCAGGGGAGACAAAAGGTGACACATCGAGCTGGTAGTCGTACATTCAGTACGCAGGAGAGCATATAGTAAGAATATTTTTTAAAATATTTTATATAAATTTAAATATAAACAGTTTATTTTATATTTCTGTAGGTTTTTGAGCATCCCGATATTATGAAGTTTGATGTTTATCAGAGGATGTACAGTAATCCATCCACTAGAGATATTAGTGGTGATTGCCATCTTTGGATAGTGGTTAGTGTTATTTTTGTCAGTTTTACAATTAACTACATATAATATTTTCACCATTATAATTTCAAATTGGAATTGAAGGAGTCATATGAGGCCGCGACCTCTCAGACACTAGCTGAGAGTCGGGATGAGACAATAGAGCAGACCAGTGCCCACCATTTCGATGAGGTGGCATGGATGCAGGTGACTCAGTATGGCTTTGAGAAGGGTCGAGTAGTTGGTATCAGCTGTCATTTGACTCCTAATACTTATTATGGTACTACTGTGATTTCGGCATCCAGCTCAAGAGGAGCTCGAGAAGAGGCATTATCTTCTGCCTCACAGTATTCGGAGCAGTTGCGAACTCGGTCTAAGCATATAGAGAGTTTGTAGAAGCAGCATGAAGAGATGTATCGCCTGTGGCAGTAGTAGTAGCACAAGAAGGAGATGCATCGATGGAAGCAGTGGTAGCAACAACAGCATCACGAGCAGATGGAGTATATGCGACGTCTGACTTGTAGTTTAGGGATGGAGTTTTCTCCACCATAGTCTACAACTCCTCCACCTCCTCTAGAATATGACCCCATGGTGATTTGTTTTTTATATTAAAAAAATATGAATTGAAGATTTATTGTAATATGAACTAATTATAGTTTATGTCTTTTTTATTGGTGTAAATATTGTATAACTTAATTTTTTTATTTTTAATATTTTATTATTTATTATTAGTATTATATTTTTAATACTAATTTATTTTACTAATAATAATAACATTTTATGATTTTTTAATATTTTTTTGTAAATATTTGAAATTGTAATATTTTTTTTATTATTTTAATATAATTGAAATTAAATTTTATTAATCATAATTTTATTAAATATATTTTTAATGTTTTTTTATTTTACTAATAATAATATTTTTTTTAATTTTTATAATATTAATATAATTTTTTTCATTCATCATAATTTTATTAAATATATTTTAATTATGGTTAGTGTTTGTGACAGGACCTTTTGCGACAGGATCCCGTCAAAAATAATTTAAATATAGTTTTTTATTAGTAATATTTGCGATGGGCCCGTCGAAAAAGATTTTTATATATATAATGTATATAATTGGAGGCCTTTTTTCGACAGGGTAGTTCTTCATCCCAAATAGACTTTGCAACGGGCCCGTCATAAAAGGTTTATTATATATAATGTATGTAATAGGAGAATTATTTGTGATGGGGACTTTTCCCATTGAAAATTCTATTTTTTGCGATGGGCCCGTCACAAAACAAAATATTCGTGACGTCGTTTTATGCAATGGGCTATTTGCGACGGGGCCCCGTAGCTGTAGCCTATTTGTGATAGGATCCCGCCGTAAATAGACTATTGAAAATACATCTAATTCCCATAGTGATACATCATTGATGTAGTTATGAAAAATGGAATGTGACCTTGTTCTTGATTTATTTTTTTAGTCGATGAGACAAAATCATTGTGATAGGAAAGATCATGGTGTTATGTTAGAAATTATGGTTTTGGGTTATTTTTATGAGTACGTTGTACAATTAATTGTGTTACTTCATCCTAAAATGTAGATTTCTATATAATATGACATGACATATTTTATCATTATTTATCAGGATTTTTGGTTATTTATGAATATTTGGTTTGAAATAGTTGTGTTTTCTCATATTTTGTATGATTTCAATATTTCTTTTATCTTATTTATTATGTTAATTAAACATTATACCTGATCACATAGTCTCCAAACTATATTCTTTACACCCTAACTACTGGTTGGTAGCCTCTTTCATACTAGAGGATAAGACTATGGTTTTTTAATGATTGATCTCTATAAGATGAGAGTGAATGTTGTCAGGGATGATACAATGTGGTATCAGAGTCATAGTAATTGTATATTAATTTATTATTTGGATAAGGTATACAAGAGACTAGTTTTTGTCGAGGTATAACATTGAGAATATTCATGGGAGTAACTAACACATGTGCAGGGGAAACCCATGTTTCCATTGATCAGAATGTTTTTTACACTGTTCTCTTATATATATATTTTTTTTATTTCACATTTATTTGGTCAATTAATGTGTTAATTTAATATGTAATGATATTTTACTCATTTACGAGAATTACATGAGGTGTGTAAGCTTGAATCATAGTATAAATATAGGATAATATGTTTTCAAGACTTTTCTATGATAGGAACACATTCATTACATGTGACTTATCTATGTATAAATGATGAAAAAGTCATCCCTTAACAAATATGATAAAATAAGAATAAATGGAACTATTATGAAAATATAATTCACTTAATTTTTAGTGTTATAGTTTTGCATTGTTTTTGTGGTTATCTATTGTGTTATGTACCCCATAAAATTATCTTGTTATGTATCATATAACCTGAGGATTATTTTTGACAATTATTGTAAAAATACATCTATGTTTTCATAGAGATTGGAAACCAAATATTGTTCACCAAAAAAACATCATAATGAAAAGTTTGAAAATCCTATGATTCTAGGGAAATCATGGATTATTAACTTTATGATTGTTTCATGTGGTTCATGTGGTCCATGTTGAGGGTGACTACTTGTGTTCTTCCTTCGATGTTTAAACTGAATAAAATGTTACGGATATAAATATACCCATATTATTTAGGTATGTAGGAATGAAGAAATATGAGTCATGAATTGAGTCCATCTAGATGATCTTTAAGATCCTTCGTACACCTATGGATAGGATTGTGATGGATATTGGTTATAATCTATAGGGACCATCCAAGAACTTTTGGGACATCTTAAAGAAATATGGAAAACAGGATGAGGTTATGTTGATATAATTCAAGAAGAATATCATTAGCCAATTCTCACCAAAGAAGATAATCTAAGAAAAGGATTTAGATATCATGCAATTAACATAGAGAAACATTTCAGTGATGGAATAAACCAAAATACTTAATTATGTGTAAAATTTTACACCATCTTTAAAAGATGATGAGATCATTAGAGAGAAGTACTTTTATGATGGGATTTTTTTATTAGATCATTTCATAGGTAAATGTATTCCTCTTGGTAATCATCACCAACATGATGAATAAGTCACTAATTTTGGATGGGAAACTATAAGATTTCCCAAGTAGTAGGATGGTTGTCTCTTAATGATTCATGATATCTTCTTCATCAGCTTCCATGGAGAATTATTATTCAATTATATCAAGGTATGTATTTCGAAATTCATCAACGGTTGTCTGTATCCATAACTAGAAATTTTCTTGGTGGCTTTTTCGGTTAGGAAGGCATAGAAACTAGTTCACACAGTTTCCTTATTCTATATTTGAGTACCAACCCTATAGTTGGATTCTAAATCTATATAATTTATATAGGGTATATATGTATTTGTGTGGTGGAATAATATTTGGATAGGAACAACATTTGGAAGGGTTTGGATACCATTAATAATATAGGTTGTTGTAGTTCCACTATATGCTTAGGATATGGTAGGTGATGTGGTACCCATACACATGTGTGGTAGTATCATCCAAAGGGTGTATACAAGGGGATTCATAGTGGATCCATGGGAAGAGGTTAACACTAGATGCATGAAATAATGTTTATAATGATTAGTATATATGAATTACCTCCCACTAGTAAAGGTATAATTCTAGTGTCCTCTACCATTACCTTTATTTAACATAGTTTCCTTGTGTTCCATTATAACCTAACAATTTTCTAATGGATTTAGTTGGTTTGGGGATATATCATATGTTTTTATGACAAATAAACTATTTGGGGTGAAATTAGAGGGTATGAAATTCTTCAAGGAGAGATAATATTAAAAATTGTGGCTTCTATTTCTTTATAATTTTATTTAGCAATAAATGCTAGGTTTGAGAATTCTTCTTGATACATATTGCATATTTCTATACCAACATCATATCATCTTTTATCATAGGAGAGTTAAATTTATATCATCAATAGTGGTAAAATATTTCAATCATGTATCATTGAATCATTAAGATGGTTATATGTGTCTAATATGGTAAAATTGGATTTTATGATATCTTAGATATATTTCCTCATTCTGGATGATGGTAAGATATATCATGGTACATTTCCTCCAACAGAGGGACATTTATAGGATTAATTTGAAAAGTATTTATATTTTTTAGAAAATGAATAGGATATAGAGTTTACAATCAAGTAGGTGTCTAGTTTGTAACGAATTTATTTCCCACCACATAGTATGGAGATATTAGAGTTTCAAGAATTGAAAATTTAATTATATGATCTAGATTCTAAGTGCTTTATTTTATCTATTACAAAAATGTGGGTTTTTCTTAGGCTCATAACTGAGAAAATTGATAGGTATTTATTTATATATTTTTAATTATTGAATACTGAACTAGAAAATGTTATTGAACCATTATCCCCATCCATGCATCAATGATCTGTTTTATTAGCTATGAGGTTACCATATCTTCTCTAATATTTACATGACGATAGAGTACCATTAATTGAGGTTGAAAAAATATGACATACTTTGAACTACAATCAGAATAAGTATTGGATTATATTATTTTGTGGTGATTCTATTTGGTCTGAATAATTCATTATTGATATTCATTGCCCAGATGAAATGAAACATTCATCAATTCATGAATAAATTTGAAATGGTTTTCCCTAAAATCATCATGCTTTAGAAAATGTTTATAGATTATCCAACCCAATATAATGAAATTAATTTGATTTTACTAAGTGATACTAGGGAACATTTCATGATATAAGACTTTCACTTATGGATTGATAAATTTCACTTTGTGTTTTATGTTATCTCATATGGTGAATTTTTAGTTGATCTTGAAAAGGTTAAATCTAAGCTATCTTGAAAGAGGCCCAAGAACATATTTGATATTTAACGATTTCTCGGGATATTAGGTGACTGTGAGTGTTTTATCTTGTAAATAACCCATTTTATTGTGTAGATTTTTATTTTGACTAAGAAAAGGGTAAAGTTTGAATTGTTATATTCTCATGGGAATGATTTCTAGGTTGGAATAGAAAGATGACATCACCATCGATACTCCCCTTACCCAAGATAGTTAAATAATGTAAAATGTAATGTGACACATCCAAATTTGGACTTAGAGAAGTTATAATATAAGAGGATTGAGGGGATTAATATATATCTAGACATGTGAGGAAATATCAGAAGAATAATAATATGCAAGATATATTTTTTATATGGTTGTATAGTCAATGATATGGTGGTCAAATTATCATTTACTCAACTGGTTTATGGGGTACAGAGAACAAAAGAGAATCAAATATATCTATTCACTATAGGACCTCAAACATTTAAAAAGGATGATGGTCAATTATTTATACTCTATTTAATTTGGGCTTTCTGGTATCCTAATAATGGGAATAATCATTGTTGATAACATGTATAGGAAGAAACATACAAAGGTTGTACACAATTTTTTTTAATAGTGTTGACTGATGGTGAACTTTTTAGATACTCATATAGATGTTCAAGAGTCTCAAGGACAAGTATCTACAAAATTAAAATCAATGATACCCAAGGTTAAATATTGAATCAAGATATATTAATTATCTGATCATGAGGCCTTAGCTACAAGGGTACAATATATTATAGGTCACGTCCATTATGTTGGACTGTTATATTCTATGACTCTCTTCTTATCTGTGGATATATATGGGTTCTTATAGTATTTTGCACAGAAATAATGATTGAATTTAATCCATTAAAATTTTAAAATCATCCTATTCTAAAAAAGTTTTATCATGATCCCTATACTAAATTTTTTTGTCCTCGGATGGATAAGGAGATAATAGGATTTTTGGCATGATGTATCACGAGTCAGCAGGTGATGGAAAGTCAAAAGATGAAATCTAGGATACCTAAACCTTTGAATATTCTATAATATAATTTTGATGATGTCCCTATGAACATGATGATAAGATTACATAATATACAACAGATGAATAATGTATTATGGGTGACTATGGATCAACTTATTTAACCCACATTTTTTAATTAGATATCATTTCAACATCGATGATCTTTGTAATGTATATGGATGGCAAATATTTCTATTTTATAGTGTTGTAAGATGTTCTATTTGAAAATCACATCCCAATTCAAAATAGTATTTCTAGTAGGACCTTCAAAATGATTTTGGATCACATGTTATTTTGAGTACAACTTACCATCTTCAATCCTGCGGCTAATCTGAACAGGAGATTCAAATTATTTTGGATATGATATAATACATTGATATAGATTTATATATTTATTGATCCCATCATATGTAACTCAAAAAGTTTATATATAATAAAAAATTCAAGGAATCTTCTAGAATGTCTTGAGGCCTTTAAATGGAGGTTTATTCATTTGAATTCACACTATATATAATCACATAAGTAAGTGATCATTGATCCTTGTCTCATATAAGCGATTATGGAGTAGTTATAATTAATCCAGAAGTTGTTATAAACCCAATACATACCATTAGAGAGGACCTATATAGTAAGAGGTATATCACCATCTTTTACAATAGTTGTCACCTAGGCAAGGGAAGTGAATAATCTAGATTTTGCGAAAGTTAGTGACCTTGATTAATAGTGCAATTGATATAGGGTATAAGATCGACACAGTGAGAAGGTAATTTTATATTTTACAACACTATTGCATCATTCATTATGTGTACCACATTTCTCAGTTTTGAAGATATCTCGATGAATCTTAGCATATGATAGATATTTATGAGGTTGATGCTAGTGTCAATGGGTCCTTTGAGGGGAATTGGATTAATATCATTGACTATAGTGAGAGGAATCTATGAGGAAAAATCATTCCATTAGTGTTAGTGTGGTGAAATAATGGATGATTTCAAGTGGATACCTAGGAGAGGGAGTCTGATATATAGGTGCAGTGGCATGAATTTCGCATAGTTACCCCGAATCGATGCTTAAGAGAAAAGATTGTGAGTGAGATGTTAAATGTTTAAGAGATATTTATATCCATTATTTTTCCTTGGTATATACATAATTTTTTCTGTTTGATGAAACCTTTGTATGATGCATCCTAGGATTAAATATGGAGGTTTATATGAGGTCCAATTAATAAGATAATTAATATTTGATAAATGAAATAATTAATGTCATAAATACAATTTTTAATCCTAAATGGTCTTGTGAGGATGAAATGAATTAAAATTATGGTGTAAATGGTTTTATGGTAAGAATAAGTGTTGATAAATGTGACCATATAGATAGGGGTTGAATTGAGTACCTAATAAAAATTTATATTCAATATGGTTTTAAATAAAATCGTGCAATAATTTTAAATACATCCTAGTTCACCAAAACAGATGATCGATATAATACTTGAAATTATAAGTGAATTATCAATTATTTTTTAGGTTTTGGATAATATGATATATAATATTGGTTTATCCATCAAATAAATTTACTCAATAAAAACATATATAACTTGAAATTATGGTTAACTATCAATATACTTGTTTTTATAGGTTAAAAAATTTGAATTTTTAAGGTTATAAATAATGTAAAACAAAAATACACATAGTGGAAATGAATATAAGATGTTCAGTACAAAGATGAGTCTTAGTCCTCTCTACTTTTAAATCACCTTCTTCAATGAAGTTTATTTAAATTAATTATTTGATCCATAACATGGATCAGGTGTTAAATTGTATGACAATTGTCCAGGCCACAAATGGACCTATTCTACAGTATTCGTGCGAGTAAAAAAAATAATAGACCACATAAGGACCTCTTCCATAGTAAACATAGTAAAATAATTTAAATTTTTTTAGGAGATATCTATGTATCTTATAGTTTAAATCAAGAGAAAATGTGTGTGTATAAATACAATGTATAAACACACTAATCATACTGTAAAGTTAAATATATTAATAGATATAATAAAAGATGTTGAGATAATAGAGTTTCTCTATCTAATGATCTCTACAGTTCACGAATCCTTTAGTGTGGTTTGAAATGAGTCTTCAGTCACATTACTAAAATTTTCAGTAGAACATAGTGTCCCAAACTCATATTTTTAATATTGAATTTGAATGTTCTTTAGGATCCACATTTCCAATCTTATGTAACCCAAATGTAGTATGTAGATATTATTCTGGTTCCATCAGCGAGGTTTATCCCACTTCATGTGTGCAGATATATGTGTACCTCAGATATACATAAGCAAGTCTTCTTAATTTATTAATCATTAGTAGTATCAAAACTAATCCACCAGATCGTATGCTCCTTATACTGATTATTCTGATGAAAAATTTAATGAATATCTATTGAGAAACTAAGGAATAATAATAATTATTTTTTTAGATTTAAATTATATAAAATAGAAATTAGATATATTTAAATAAAAAAATATATAAAAGAGTAGCGGTGAGTCTTTAAAATGGTAACACAGTCTGTTGTATCTTGAACTTTTGGTGACTCAATATAGAGGTGACATGTCTCAGTGGAAATTCAAACTGGTGGTGAATCGACTTATAGGATGATCAATTTATTACTTTTCCAAAATTTATTATTTAATTTTACTTGACTCTGACATCGATTTTCTCTTTGGTGGTGAGAAATTCCATACATATATAGTTTTGGATCACAATTGGGAGTCATTATTTCAAGTGACTCAACCTCAATGGTGTCTTGTCTGATGGTGTGTGTTGCTAAAACATATACATTTTTCATAGTTATAATGAGATATATTCTAGTTGTGACTCATCATTAATGGAAAATCATTGTATTTTAGTGAATCATACTTAAGAAAATTTCAACAATATCTGTCACAATATAAAATTATAATATAAAACATAAAACTCATTAGTTATCATAATAAACACAATTTTTTATCCTTAAAATAAGTGTGTAAAAAAACTCAATAGAGGTTCCAAAAATCTACCCCTTTTTCATGATCACAAATCATTTAGTTTTATAAAATATGTTTTACTTAAATAAAAGGAATATGGTGTCAATGGTATAAACTATGAAGAACAGGGAATTATATCAAAGATGTAGTGGTTATTATTAGAGATAATAAAACAAAACAATATGGTAGAAAAGAAAATTAAATAGTAAAAAATATAAATAATGAAATTACATATAATATTTCTCCCCCATTCGAGATTATAAAAAAGTGAATTATAAAATTGGAAAAGAATAGAAAAAATGAATATGAATAAGAGAATTTTCATTAGAAACCATCTAAATTGGAGCCACAAAAAGTTTCAAAAACGGTTTTAAAAAAATTTTAAAAACATCCCCATCAAATAAAAAATTCATAGATAATTGATTCTTCTTAGGCTAGGTTGGGGAAAATGGATATTTTACATTTTCATTAGAAGAGGTATGGGTTTTAGCAAATAAGGCTCAGGTTTTAGTAGGAATAGTTGTATGCAAATCTATGTGTAAATGGGGCTCTTGGATGATGATTGGGTGATGGTGTTACACAAATTCTTTGGTAGATACATAATAAGGCTATACTTTATCTTGAAATAGAGAATTATGATTTTTTTCATATAGGCTCCAAATAATTTATGATCTATAGAATGAGGATTTGAATGAGATGTAACTAGAGTGGCCTCCTAAGATAAAACATCAGTTCCATTAACATACATAAACGGTTTCATGAGATTTTTGAAATCCATTATTAAAGAACAAACTATGACCAAAGAACTAAATAAGTCTTTCTTCTGTTACATAATCATCTCATGCATGGAATATATCTATGGGAGATAATATTTGATTGATTTATTTTTTTATTCTCTATATTCTCTCATGCCCTTCCTTTTTTACCTGATCATCATTTATGAATGATCATTTTTACTCTCCGACATTTCCTATGTTTCCCCAGGCAGGGAGGTGCAGTACCTAAAGAACCAATTTAATGACTACTGAGTTATGCACATAGAATAAAATCAGAAAAATATATATCAAGAGAGGGAGGTGGAGCAGCAGAGGTGGATGAAACAGAAGTAATATTTTGTACTTTCTTATGAAATCCAGTCAAAGAATCAACAAAGGTTGACTACTTCCCATCGACCATATATTTCCCAGACTCCATCTCACAATAAATTCTTATATTTTCAATCAACACTTCGTGAATGTAGTTCATTGTCTTCGGTTGAGTAATTTTTATCACTATTTTGAAAAAATATATTTCATTATGTTTACTTAACATTGTGAACAAATAAGGTCAGTTCTTCTACAAGAGACCAATATTAGAAATCAACTTATCCCTAAAATTATTTTGGGCACCCTTTGTGAAAATAACCATTGAAACAGTAGGAGAAATATTAGTAAGAAAAGGTATATCATGCATACTATAATATCCTACATGATCCATAAATTACTAAAACGTATATCCTCTAAGCTTTGGTGGAATAAAATTCCCATTCAAGTATGGTTATTTTAGAAAAAAGTCTGACATACCCCATGAATGTTTCAAATTCCTCAGTAATATGGTCTAACCTTTTGAATGAATACATAAAATTCAACTTAAGAGGAATAGATTATGAAATTGTAGGCATATCCATAGTAAGTACAACAGTTTCAAGAATAACTACTAATTTCTCATCAAACATTTTCTCTACAGACGTAGGTGCATCTTCCATGTGTTCATCAACTAAAATCACAATGTTTGCGGGCACATAATTGAACTATACATAAAAATATTTCTCATCAAGATCCAGGTCAACTTCTTACTGCTCTGCAACTAAAACCTCAACAATAATATCTTTTTTCATTTTCTATATAATTTTATTTATTTCTATGCATTTTAGATTAATCCCCTCAACTGATGATTTCTTTTTCATCTCTTACAATGTTTTCAACAACACCTGTACTTTATTCAGATTCAAAATGAGATGCATGTGGAAAATCAAAAAGTGTTTGAGGCATCTCAACATCCATAGTACTAACTCAAACACTTGGTCCTTCAGAACCCTTAGAACCACTATCAAGGTCACTTACATTACAATTATCATTACCTTCTTCTCTGTTTTCTTCTCCATATTCTTATTCCTAATATTATTCATACTTTTTTCTTTTTCATATTATTCATAGGTCTTGGAAGATAAAATAAATTTATCTTCTCATGATAATTTTGTTTCATCCTCATCCCTTCCTTACTGTCATATTTTGTCTCTTTTAGAGAGAAACCAATGAGGAATAGGTTCTCAAAAAGTAATAGGGTAGTATTATCAGGAAAAATCTGTTTTGCATACCTCATTCACTATAAATTTATACACTTTTTTAAGAAAATATGTATGTTCAATTTCATTAGAAAAAGAATACCCAAATACTTTTTCTGGTTCCAATCTAGGATCAACATCTTTGTTCTCTCTTGAGGGATGGTCAATAAAATTTAAATCAATATATAATTTTTCGTCACCAACCTCCCATTGATTTTTTATGGATTCTAAATTATTATCATCCTTTTAAAATTTAACCTATTAATAAAAAAACCCACACAATACACCAAATATTCTTTATATTTCACAACTAAACATTTATAATCCAACATCTATGAAATAAATATTAGATATATCAAAGAATTTGATCTATATGTAGAATTAATGATTACAACCATATGAACCATCAAATATATACACAAATTGATATTCACTATTCTTTTCATAATTAACATGAGGAAAAAATCTTGGTATCTCAAGGTCGAAAAATATCCCTTTCTATGACACAACATGTGCTTAATGAACTTGAAAATCATCCTTCACTCTCCATTAAAATCTGATGTAGTCGGAATTTGAACTATTCTATATCTTATAAACTCAAAAATTGGATATTCATATATATAATCATCACTAAAATCGAGAATATTTCATGGTAATCATTAGAAATACCCTCATATGGAACTCCAAGACATGCATCCCACTGTCTAAAAGAAAAGAAAACTTTACAGCTATATATTCTTGTTCTCATCCTATCTTAATTATCCTTGAAGATATACTCAACAAAATCGAAAAAATAATATAATAACCTTGGATAGAAAGGTCTACAATAAGAAGGGAACTATTCCACCCATCCTTGGGTTTATATAACTTGATTCACCAAAGACATACTCGAAAGAATCCACTCTTATGGAAATTCATTATCTAAAAAGTATAGTCTATTTAAAATATTGGGATTTGGATCCTATAAAATATAAGATAAATAGATAAACTCACCCATCTGTTTCATAGTAGAACACGACACATCTGAATAATACATTGAAGGTTGCTTCGTTATGTAAATAATGATCAACTCATTTGGTTCAGATGGTGATGAAGGAATTTCATTAGCCAGGAGGTAAAGGTTCATAATAGGATTGGAATGGGATAAGTGTATGCCAAAATTTAATGTGTTAAAATTTATATAATTTAAAAATTTCCAGATATTAAAATTAATAAATAGTAAAAAAATAAAAAATAAAGAACCAGAATAAATTTAAACCATGTTAAACAAATTAAATAATAAAAGAAATTATTAATAGTGACTTAAAAATAGTTATGTTAATCATATAAAAAAAGAATGAATTTCCATAGTGATGCATCCGACAAAGAGAAATGTAAATGGTGAGAAGTATCAATTGTGACAAGTATCAATGGTGAGATGTTTACAATGTTGAGACATTCAGAATAGTGAGACTTTCATTTTTGTGATACATTCATAATGTAAAGTCATAGAAAATTAAAAATACTCGAAATTAATCATACTTTACTCATGTTTGATTTAATTAATTCTCTAATAATTCAATATCGTAGTAATTATATCAGAAATATGATCTTTTTAACAATGTATTTATGAATGATAACACCTTTGTTCATAATATTTTCTCAAATATTTATTTCTTATGTCATTATGTTTTTTTCTAGATTATGATAAAGGATTCTAAGAGATAATTATAGAGATTGTATTGAACGAATTTATAGGTATGTGTAAAAATTGATATAGATAGTATAATGATGTATGTTTCATTCAGAAAATCATTTCATAGTAATTATGTGCCACTATATATTCTACTTCCATAACAAATAGTGAAATTTATTTTTTTACTAAACTAAGAAAATAGAGACTTTCCTAAAAGGTGACTTGTTCCCGAGGTGGTTTTTCTTTCTAACTTACATCCACCGAAATAAAAAATAGAACAACCAAGAAAAATGATTATATTCTATGTCAGAACATTCCTAAATTAGTATTATATTAATGTAATTTTAAAATTCTATTTATAAATTTTTTTTACACAATTGGATTTTATTGAAAAAGGGCACAGATGAACACATAAACCATAATATCTGTTTGGGTTGATGATATGTGGAGTAAGAATTGAAATCATAACTCCATAATTTTCTTGATCCATTGGTTTCCCATATTTAACAAGGTCCAATTTATAGGTTTTACTCATAGGATTATCACTAGTATTAGTGCTATCCATTTTAAAACTTCTTAAAATAATTGTTTTATATTTATATTAATTAAAAATAATTATTTATCGTTCCTGAATAATCTAAAAACCAATAAATATCATTATTTCACAAATTAATCTCTTTTATTTTTTTATCTTATGTTTTGAATCTCAATATATAAATTATTTCTTCGAAATCCAAAAATATTATCAACTATAAAAAAATTTATAAAAAAAAATTCATTAGAAATTATTTTTATAAAATTGTTGCGATCATCTGTACCTTTTGAAAAACCTTTTGAAAAAATTGAGATCTGCCTATCATACCAATCACTAGAGCCTATTTTAATGAATATAATGATTTTGTTAATTTGAAAACCAGATTTAAAAAATTGGGAATTAAAAAACCAGGGGTTTTTCAATATAAATATCTTTAATTATATACCCATTTAGAATTCACTTTTAACATCCATTTGATAAATTTTAAAATATATATGAGAAATATATGAAACTATTATTCTTATGGATTAATGTTTTAATATAGGTTCAATGGTCTCTTTATAACCTATTCTTTATTATGGACTACATCCGTGTGCAACTAGTTGGTCCCTAATCCTTACTATTATGCCTGCTTCATCAAACATTTTCTAAACACATGTTTAGTTCCAATAGTCATGGTTTATTTGGGTATATCCAAAATTTCACATAATTTATACCATGAAATTTTATTAATATCTTCTTTATTTTCCTTTCCCCAGAATTGTTCATTAATTCCATCATTTATGTTCTTTGGTTTAATATGTGACTTGAATGCTTGATGATCAACCTAATTTCATTGAGGCGATCTAGTTTGTTTACCTTTTTCATGGTATCTAAATACTATATATAAAGGATTTTATTTAAAGGTTATGAATTCTCTAGTAAAAGTGGTGCTAGTCACCTTAGGATTCTGTATCTATTCTGGTTCACGATCTGGAAGTTCTTTTGAATTGGTTGATTCTTATGAAAATTTCCCAAAATAATTATATGTCTTGGAATTTAATTTTATAGAATATAAATCATCCTAAAGGTTTAATAAAGAGATCTTAGTATCATTTGGATTTATCACAAAAAATATTACATGAATGGATTGTTCCATAATCTTGGTACATTTTTTTAAAACACTATAGGATTTCCTTGAGGTTAAATATCCTAGAAAAAATTCATTCATCACTTTTGGAGAAACATTTTTCTATATTATTGTTAGTGTTATGAATAAATAATTTTTAACCAAAAACTCAAAATTATTTAACCTTAGTCATTATACTATTACCAATATGATAAGTGGATTTCTTTAATATAAGTCTAATTAAACCTATGTTGATTATATAATAGGATTTGTTCATAGACTCTACCCAAAAAAAGACACATATGTCATTTAATTTAGTATAGTGTGGGATATCTCTTGAAATTCTCTATTTTTTCTTTCCAAAACGTCATTATACTGAGCGGTCCTAGGAGCATACAATATATCACTATTTCCATTCTTTGAAAAAATGATTCAATATCCTGATTTTAAAACTCAAGGATAGGGTAAATTCGTAACAAATTAATTCTAATTCCACTTATGTTCTCTACTTGACTAGAAATCATGTTAATGTAAGAACATACGTCACTTTTGTGATCTAGAAAGAATAATCATGTATACCATGAAATTTCATCTACTAGTATGTAAACATAGTTCTTATCATTTAGATTAGAAACTCTATATGGTCTAAATAAATCCATAAGAACCATCTCAAGAGCATGAGAATTTGGAACATCTTTTGTTAACTTAAAATAAATATTTTATTGTTTCCCTTTTTACAGTGGATAAAAAATTCATTTGGGAACTCATGTTAGGGTATATCCCAGACTAAACATTACCTAGTATGAATCCTAAAGGAGTGAATAATATAGTTTCCTAGTCTCCTATTTGAAAACCAATATTTTTTTTGAATGAGAACCCACTAAGGAAATATTTTGGGAAATAAAATAATTAAGATCAACATCATAATAAATTTTATTCCTTAAAGTAATAACAACAAAATAATTTTTTATAATGAAAACATTACATTAATTATTTTCAAATTTAACATGAAAAATATCATCCCATAATTATAATGAGCTAAGAAAATTATTCTTAAAATCATCAATGAACAATACCATGGAAATTAAAATTGAATTATTGTTACCAATTGCACCAAATCTGTTGGTTTATACCTATCATTGTCGCCAAATGTGACGTAACCACCATAAACCCATTTTAGGAATTTTAAACATGGGTATTTTCCTTTCATATGCCTTGAACATCCACTATCCAACTACCATATACTTTTACAGGTGGTCATAAAGAATATTTCCTAACAAACAAAATTTATACAAGGAATGGCTTTCCTACCCAAATTTTCAAGGTTCTATTTGTATCACTAATCAAGGATTTAGAAAACCACATTTTTTTAATAAGTCTCTTATAAACATACTGGATGCTTCTTGAAATAAACACTTTTTTGGTATTCAGAAAAAAAAGTAATAATGATTCAAGAATTAGATTTAGGTACAATTGTGCTCTTAAATATTCATTGTTATCTAGGTTGAATCCTAGAAATGTAACATACATTAGAAAAATATGTATTCACAATATTTGAGTGAAATTTTATTTACCATTATTAAATCTTTCAAATTATTTTTCCAATTTTTCAATGGAAAATTTATGATCAATATTATAATTTAACAACTTCTCATTTTACCTTTTCTCTACAAGAAGGTCAGATTTAGTATTAGCAGATAAAGAATGTTATTTTTTAGAACATTACATCTATCTTTAATTTCATTGAAATTTTTATCATGATTATTATAATAATTATAAATTTATTTTTGAGACATATCATCATCATTTGGTTTACAGTATGAATGTTAAGAAATATTTATCGATGATATAGTATGTACCTTAATGACATTACCCATGAGTCACCTACTGGCTCTATCATAGTTTTTTTAGGAGTAGATTCTGAGTCACTATAGCTTTCCTAAGAGGTACTAAAATATTCATTCATGGATTTCTTGAATATTATTTCCTTTTCCTCTTATATATATATATATATATTTCTATTTCAATTTTGGATAGTGTTATTTTACATGTCATCTAATCCCGAAATTATAAAAGGTTATATCATTTTTATTATCATTCCTTTTTAAATTTTTATTATATTTGTATTTACTGTCATATTTTCCATTATAAATATCATTTTTGAAACATTTCTTCTTCCTATTTTTTTAATCTTCAAGCAAGATGGTCCAATTTATTATCACGGTCCGGTTGTGATTCACTATCACTAGAATTTTTAGCGTGTATCTTTTATTTTTTTCCTTTTTCTTATTATTTGGATAATATATACTTGAAATGTAATGTCTTTATTTTTGGAACATAATACTATTCAATTTTAACAGACATTTTTTTATACATCATTAATATACCTAATTAATTAAATAATTGGTAGTTTTCAGAAATCACATGACTCCACAATTGAAATAGAAGATCCTCTCCATATTTTAGGATGGAATCATAGTAGTATCTTAATCTAATCCTTGTCAGACACTAGACATCATAGAAAGCTCATGGTTTTCACAATTTAATTTAACCAAATATACATATCATTAATTCATTAATTAGGGTTCATATTTAAAGTATAATATTTAATATTATATGTATTCAACATCATCTCTTTTACATTGTTAGTTGTTTCATGAGAAATATATAACATTTCTCAAATCTAAAAGATTGTTTTACTAGAAAAATTCTATTAAACTCATCATCCACTATGGCCCTATATATGGAATTCATAGAATTTAAATAATATAGGTCTATTTTGTAGCATCATTAAATATACATATAGAAGTCTTAGGTAACTCATACGAGTCCTTAATATAATCCAAGTCTCAAAACCCATACCTTCAATACGAATTTTTTTTTTATCTTCCACCGAGCATAATTATTACCATTAAAAAAGGAATTGTGTTAGTATTAGAACCTTACAATCTATTTTCCATTTAAATAAATAAATTTAGAACTAATATAAATTAAATATATTTAATGAACAACCTAAATCACAATTAATTTTTTTTATAAAAACATTGATCCCAATGAAAATCCTCTTATACTAATTTTTGGTCGGAGTATGTATCTTAAAAGGTTGGTGAATTGTGTATCCAATAATTTTTAAAAAAAAATAGTTTTATAGAAAATCACCCAAATAATTTAAGTATGTCCTAGTAAACCAAAATAATTGATCAATATAATACTCAACCTTTTAAGATAATTCTAAATATGTCATATTCCTTTCCATTATACTAATTAATCATAATTAATATAACCTTTATATTATTTCTATGATATAGTATCCCCCCCCAACTTCTCCCACCCCCACCCCCCACTTTTCATGCCCCCCCAACCTGCACTCCCACTCCCCCCCAACCTGCTCCCCCACATCCCCCCCTCCCCCTACACCCCCATGCACCCCCACTACCCCCACCTTTCACCCCATGTCATTTGAACTCCCCCCCCCCACCCCCTCCCTGCAACCCCACCCCCCTCCTCTCCCCAAATTAAACCCCCACCCACTAGAACCTCCACCCAACCTGCATCCCCACTTCCCCCCCCCCCCAACATTCACCCCCCCAGCACCCCCCAGCTAACCCTTCTCCCCAACTCGTTTGAACCCCCCACACCCCCTCTCGGAACACTACCCCCACCTTCTATCCCCATTCAACCCCACTTCCCCCTGAACACTTCCCCCTTCACCCCCCCCACCCCACCTTCACCCCCACAACCCCTACATCTCCCTGCCCCCACCTGAAACTCTTCATCCATGTATCCTTCTTGATTTTTAAATTCATAAAGAATCATCTTAATCTAAAAAATTTATCATTTTATATAAATAATATATATATTTTTATGAGTTATTCACCTATGGTTTATATTTTATGGAATGGAATAACAAATATAAAATCTAAATATAAAATTGGGTTTCCACTAATTAATGGTAAACTTAAAGATTCTTGGGTTGCAATAAAATAGGAATATTAACATGTGTTAATGGTTATATATAAATATTATGTTTTATTGATGAGAAGAAAATGTTTTTTGTGTTTTAAATGCACCACTAGGATACAAAATGAAATTTCATTATGACCTATCCCATCATCAACATCAACTATCACTATAACCTACAAACCTACCCATCTATCTCCAAGGTTCCCAACCATATCAACAAAAATATCTTCCATATCAAAAATTATTATTAACCTACCTACCAACCCATCTCTCATCCAAGGTTCCGAACCATATCAAAAACAATATTAGTTCAATAGCCATAGGAATCATGACCATTTATAATAAACAAAATCTACCACAAATGATTATCAAACAAATAGGAAAAGGAAATAAATGTTCCTAGATCACACACCCATAAAAAAGTATTTTCTACACACAGGAAATGGAATCAAGGCCATAAAATAAATTTATACAAGACTTTCTCAATAATAAAGGGATTAATCCTCCCCAATGTATTTATATAGTTGGAAAATATTTTAATTCCATTCTTGAATTTGAAAATTTTTTATGCATAGATTTAAAGAAATAGGGAACAAATAACTTATCATTCATTAATAGATTTTAAATAACTTAAAATTCTATTTAACATGAATTTTATATTATATGAGAAATAAGGAAGAGAAGATAGAATATTATCTACCTCTTTATTTAATAAAGTCATTATCATTTCCATACTTATATTGTTTATCATATTTATTGAAAAAAAGGATTAGAACAAAAACTACTATAACAAAAAGATAACACCCTTTCATAGAAAAACACAAGGCATTAATGGGTATAAAATGAAAGGTGATTACAGGACCCAACAATAGCTTCCTTCTTCATTTAGATTCCCTTGTTTTTATCTTCATTAGTATAAATAAAATATTACCCAAATGATTAAATCATGATAATTTCACACATTCACTCTAAACCTAGAGAAAGGTAATAGGTCTCCTACCACAACTTGAGGACCACAACATTCTACTATAAACAAACTGGACACCAAGCACCAAACCTTGATTAACTCTTGAGTGGGGAACTAATTATCCTTATAAAATAAGCCTAACAATATCCATATATCATTAATCAAAAGAAAATTTAATAAAAATGATGAAAAAAAATCTCTATAGCATGTGAATAGAGTAATGGAAAATAATAGAACCATCGAAGGGGGATTATCCCCAAGAGTGGGGGTAGCCAAGTTGATAAATTTGATGTATTGTATTCTAATGTGAAGCTTCTAAAGGTTGATTCTAATGAGATGTTCCAAAAATTAAAGGAATTTTAAAAATTTGAGGACAAGAGATATGAGTTGGTTACATGCATGGAAAAATCTGGTCGAGATGAGTTGTACAAGCCCCCCCCCACCCACAGCCCCCCGAACAAATCCACCAACCCACTCCCCCACATACACCAAACCCCCATCCCCAACTGCTCATGCACCCCAGACCCCCTCCCTAACCATCCACAACCCCTCCTTCACTCCACCCCCCTCTCCCACCTGCACCGGCCCCCAGCCCCTCCGAAACTAGGCCCCATCCCCCATTCCCTCCTACACCCCCAACTACCCCCCACGGTGGAAATAATAGATAAAATAGAATATCATATGTACATACAACTGATGAAGCATTGTATCCATAATAATAATATTAAATAGTTGAATAATATCATAAATAATAAAAATCCATATCTGGTTTCATATAAAAAAATATATCATGATTGTATGATATGCAGAATTAGTGAATATAAGGGAACTAAAGACGCAGGGGAAATGAAACTTGTTATACAACAATGTAAAAAAATATCAAAAGATTTCTAAAATAGAATTTTGAGTATTAGTTCGGCCTTATTCTCCCATACTCTATCATAGTATTTAAAATCAAACACCCATTGCATGATGTTTCCCTTTTTCGATGTCTATATTAATTGAGTATGTTCGAGAACCAATCGGTAGCATGAACTGGGTGTGAGATAAGCACACTATCCCACCATTAACGGTATCTAGGAAAATATAATATTGTAATATACAATGAGTGGTGTAAAATTAAAATGAATAAATGAGATAATGACTTAAACCATGTCATCCATTGTTCGCCATCGAACATCCATCTAAAAAACCAGATTTACCCTATATTGGAATATGTATGAACATTTATTAATTATTATAAAATTGTAATATTGTCTCGAAAACTAGTCTCATATATTGTAATACTTACATAACGGGTGAATAACACCCATAGAATTTATAATTAAATGAAGGAAATACTAATGTTCTCTATCAATGTGAATAATTGACCAAATCATAGTATGTTATTTGAACTAAAATACACATCTTCTTATTAATTTAATTTTAAATTTATTCCAAACCAAGGCATTTAACACAGGTAACTACAGTATTTATTTAGTGTAATGTAAACCCATCCACCTAAAAGTCCATATATTTTAATCCTTATAGAAATTCAAGTATCTTTAATGCATGGTATAGTATCATCACATCCTAAGCCTGTATTTGGTAGTCCATATAGGGAACCCAAGGTTCACTCAATGCATAATGTAACACATTTCCCTCTGAGGTAATCCTTGATACTACATATAGGGAACCCCAAGTATCACGTGTGGCATAATTTAAGACCACTCTCCATATGATTTGATATAATTTATTCTACATATGAATCCATATGTCACCTAAATCATAATGAAATTATATTTAAAATTAATTTTATTTAAAATGGTCAGTGATTGAATATATGGTGTTTCATGTCAAAAAACATGCACCATACTTTCCATGTCATGATGCATGGTCTAGATTGTGTAACCCATATCATTTTTTAATTCACTTTATTCCATTTGGGCATCTAATTTATAATGAAAATTCAATATATAAAAAATATGAACAAGGGCATATAAATATAGGCTTACCATTTTACCTTTTTCAAATTCAAACTATAATTCATTAATAGGGGACAACTCAATAGACCACTATTGGAGGTTCAATGTAATCTCAATTATATGTCTTATGGGACATTAAATGTGATTCACCCAAAGGGGTGTCTCAAATTGAGTTAAATAGTCTAGGATGATAAATTTAGGTTTCCAGGACAACCTTAAGCAAGGTGATAACAATTCATTTGATTATTTTGGAATTTTGGTTGTGTCACATAGAAATTATGGTGTTTATAATGAAAAAACATAATATAATATCAATTCATTAATTGAAAAAGAACAAGACCATCTACCTTGGCTTCATAGTTCACTCCACATCTAGTATTGGCTTCTGGTTCAAGAAAGAACATAATAAATCAATAAGAATTTAAAATACCCTGATGATAGGGTGTTGGGGGTGTTGACCTCGGTGTTGGGGGTTTTAATGGTTGTGGGGGAAATCCACCAGGAAGAAAGGGAGGATTTAGGGAGGCTGCTCAGATTAACTTTGCTGGAGAAGGAGGATCGTAGAGAGGAGGGTCGTAGTGAGGAGGCGTCAAGGGTGTTGAGGGTTTTTGTAGAGGAGGCGTTGTGGTGGGTTTCGGGGGTGTCAACCTCATTGTTGGAGGTGTGTTTTGGGGGAGATCTTTCAGAAATAAAGATAGTAGGTGGGGATGCCACTCGAAGGAACATTGTTGGAGGAGGAGGGTCATTGTGAGGAGTCGTTTGGAAGGGCGTGATGCTCTTGAGGTGTTTTGTGTTGGATGAATCGAGTGGAAGGAGGAAGAAATGAGTAGGTTGATGGTATTGATCCACAGAGCTATGGCTATTTTAATGGGTGTAGCCGTCTTTTTTTAACCCGTAGTTTTATAGGTGTGGCTATTAATCATTTTCTTAGTAGTGAATGTTGACGAATACAACTTTCAATTAGAATAGTTCTTGACATATTTTTCACCTATCGATTCTTTTGCTCAAAAACTCCATTATCCTATGGAGTTATTATAGGATCTTCCTCATGTTTTATTCCATGTTTCTACAAGTAATTTTTAAATTCCATTGATGTGTATTCCATTTCATTTTTAGACCACAGAACATTGATTGTCCGTCCAATAACATCATCGGCTATTCGGTGATATGTTTTCATACAATTAGGCAATTGTCATTTCCTATGTATATCAATAACACAATTTATTATACTAAAATCATTACTATAAAAATGAAGTAACTCTCTCTATATTTTCAATTCACATTTATCAATCCACACACTTTTGTGTGGATGAGATCAATGATATTTGATGCCCTTTTCTTCATTGGAATACATGGACTATAGACCATATTTCCTCATATGCAAGTGTCACTAGTCTTCTCCCATTCATGATTTGGATTAGGGATATCCATAAGCATCTTAAGTTTATTTATCTTTTCCATGTATTTTTATTAATGTAACCCAACCTTTGGTGACACAATATTTTTTCTTCATCAACTATCATGTAAAAAATATTCTCTTTAATATCAACCCGATATAAGTTCCCATCTATTCTGCATGCTTTCATGAGAAAATTAATTGTCCTTCCTTTTATGGTTCACCCATTTTGATTGAATATTCATATATTTCCTATGCAACATTGTTGGATCATACTCATAAGATTATGATGTAAACCTTCCACATAAATAACTTTAGTTTTCTAAAGATCGTCACTTTCCAATTTAGTTCTCCCATTACCGTTGATCTTCAAATCACCATCATTACCAACCCTAATTGGTACATTTTACCTTTTCATTACATTTCTTAAAAATATTCATTTTCTTTCACATGGGATAAGTATTCACTATAATGAATCTAGATTCTACTATTCATTGTAGCTTTAAGAGAGACTTCAAAAAGATTGGATTTCATAATAATATTTTTTACCTTCCATGAAATATTAGATTTAGTGAAGGATGAACATGGGATTTCAAATTAGTTGGACATTTTCACAATTTCATCATACTCATACTCTACTTATAGATGAGAAAATCTGTTTGTAAGAGCAACACCATCTGCTTAATGAGTATTATACTTTCTCTAGGATCTATATGAATTTTTCATGCCTTTTATTTACCTGAAACATGGATAATTATGGAAAAAGTTAGAACAATGAAATAAATATCCATAGAAATTATTTTTTTATAAGAAGTAGGATATGAATTCTTTCTCCTTAGTTGACTTCCATGATCTTCTCTATTAAAATAGATCCTAGTCTCTTCACTGTATTACATGGTATGTCCTAGATAGCCACGGAATTGACATTTCATTAGAGGAAATGTCTTCTCACTTATGTTTCTCACCATTTCCCCTTCCATGGGGAAATACTTTTACTGGAGATTATTCCTAGAATATTATGGACAGTTTTTAGTTCTCCTTTCAGTTTTATTCAGGGATTTCTTTGTTAATAAATTGGGCTAATTTTATATATTTCAAACTTTTATCTTCCCTTTATTAGGGTTCAACTTGTTTCCAACCTTCAATGTTTCATCATCATAACCAATTTTACTTTTTCCCATGCATGTGGATATTTATCATCCTAATCCTTCTCTACCCCTTCGTATCCATTCATGGCTCTATCTATCATCTTAGAATCTGATAACATTCCAAAATATTTTTCCTTCCTTGTTTCCTTTGAATTTGTTCCAATTTCTAGTTTACTCCTAAGAGTAAAAACTTATTATTTAAGACCCTCAATAGTCTTGGACTTCTCATCTAGTATAGATGTTAGGTCATTGATGAACTTTTCATATTCTTCTATTCTAAGATTTCTCTCTACTACATCTTGTTTACCTTCAATGTTAACTTTCTTTCACTACACTGTCCAATAATTTCACATCATCTTTAAGATGATCAACATATTCCAATGATTCTTCCACGACTATTCTCAACTTTTTTCATTTTTTTTCATTATTTATTAATCCTTCCAAGAGAATTTATAACTTCAAACTTGATATCATTATCATCAATAAACTAATTATCTGAAGCTTTGTCTTTTGATGATTCTGACTTTTCAACTATAGCCATCATAGATGAGTGGGTTTCAGATTTAATCTCTAGTTATTCTTCCTAAGATAATTAATTTCCATCGTCTTCTTTTTTATAGAAAAAACTCTACAAATATACTTAATTTCTATATCTGAATTCTCTCTTTTGTTAAACCCTTTTTGAGGGCCTCTGTGAATTTCTTACTTCAATTTAGTGCTTCGCTTTCTTTATCATCATGCTTCCATGAGAACCGAGATTCAATGTTCCCCAATCTACCACAAAAAAAACAACAAAAGGTAATATTTTCTTCAAATATCACTTTTACACTCTTTAATTTCTTTTAAAATCGTAGGATTTTCATCATCCTCATTTTCTTCATAAAATATATCTCCAAAAACAACATGTTTTTCCATATCTTTGATATCCATTTCCTTTATTACTCGATATGTTTAATCTTCATGATTGAATCTCATTTCATATACCACCAGACTACAAAGAAGATAATCCAGAGAATTTTTAGATAGATCTCATTCCCCAAGGTAGGACACATATGCATTGTAGATAGGTGGAATCCTTCTCAAGATATTATTCACAATTTCAATGACTTTGATTTCTTCAACAAGTCCACATATATATCCAAAAACATCAATAATTATATTAAAAAGGGTATTTCCATTTTCATCAAGATGAATTTTCATGTCCTGAATCCTATTGTGTAGGAATTGAAGTTTATTCTCATTTACATTATTGTCTCCTTCTTAAATATTCACCAGTTTTTCCAACATATAATTTTCCAAAATAAAACTCATCCAATTTATATAGATTTGATCAGAAAGAGCTGTAGTGAGGTAATTATGTGCGTTTTCATTTGTATAAAAAAATTAAAAATCTAAATCTGTAATAGTTAAACCTTTTGGATTACTGACCAATTTTCCTTGTGCAGAGGTAAATAGTTCTTCAATTTCAAGAGATCTTATATGAGATCTCATTATGTTCTTCCATATTGAGAAGTTACTTCCATCAAATTGAGGGACTCCCCTGACATTAACTGAATTCTTGTTGATAGAAAATAAGTACTGATTTAACACCAAAAATAATTATGCTCTAATACCACTTGTAAGACCCTGGAACACCCTAAGTGGGGAGGGTGAATAGTGGTGTAAAATATATCTTCTCAATTGATGAATCTTCTTCCCACATTGGTAGGAACCTATCAAATATGTCTGACGGTAATGTGTAGTGACTAAAACATTCACTAGTAATAATACAACACAACAAATTTACATGGTTTACCACTACGGGATCGTCTAAGGAGAATACACCAAAAGTGTAACATTCGTACCTAAATACACTAATATTCACTAGATGTAGAATAAAAGAGTTTTGACATAGTCATTCTATGCCAGGAACACTTCCCTTACAATATTTTAGGGATATCACACTTCATCCCTCAGAACACTTCCATCGACTCCAATTATATCATTGCTTTGAGAGGATTCTATCTTATTTTATCAAATTAATGTACAATTTAATAGATTTTAATTGAATTCCTCATATTTTCCTACCACGAGACTCTGATTGCATAATACTCCTGAATTGATTTACATAAAATCATTAAAAAACAAATCGGTTATTCAAAATATTCTTTATGTACACACTTGAACATGTGTGAAACACCTTATCTTACACGAACGATTTTGGATTTTCACATAACATAAATTTCACGGAACCCTTATTTTCAATGCAACCCTGATCTTTCATGTATCTACACTAGAAGTTTCACATGGACTTATTAGACTAATAGAACACTTTGTGTGCAATTTAATTTCTGTAACTCTTTCACGCCCAACTCATTTGTATAGAATATGAACCTGATCTTTATTGGAAAGGTACTAAGTCATGAATAGGGTAGCCTCTTATTTATATGCCTCGATGACCATGAACATATAATCATATCTGTGCATATAAACCCCATTTTTATGTTTCATTGAAGGGGTAAGTCTCTTCTACAAACCTTGTCTTTTGTGCACATTTTAATCATTCACATGCATTTTTCCTTTTCCATATTTTGATGAAATGAGCCCAAAATATTCCCTACATTCATGTTTCCAAAAATCCTTCAAACATGTGAAAGAATTACTTTTCCAAAAAAAATTCCTCCATTCAATGTTTTTTTATGATAAATTTTGGTAGACACAGTGAGATGATGTCACATTCAATACTATTGTTTTCTTGAACTGTATGATCCATTTCCTTTCAAAATCTCTAATCTCCCATGTGAGAATTGTAAACAAACACAAACCATACTCAATTTCCAGCAGAGAACTACCTTGATTATAACATATAAGGATATGATAATAAGATATTAACATTAGAATATCATACCCTTTATATATAGGATCATAATCAAGAGTCATGGAACAAATAATTGTAGTTCATAAGACTTGAATCTTTAGAGAATTAAGAGCATAACCCATGAGATCGTAACATAAGCATAGGAAATGTGTTTATGGAAGACACATAGAAATAAAAATTGATTTCCATAGTAGTAATGTCTTCATGGAAATAAGAACTTAGTGGAATGGGTTGACTCCTCAAACTATCATAGTAGTCATAGTTCACTCCCATGACCATCTTAATGGAAAAATTCCTTTAATGAACTAGGTTCACTCATGTTCAAGCCATGCATTACTTAATCAGGTTCACCTCTACTTCTATCTTCATATTACTATACCATGTTTAGTCCTTATCCTGGCCACATATTACTGAACGGAGATAACCTCCCATTCTATGCCTATAATGTTGAACCGAATTCCCTCCTTCTTCCAACCCTGTATTACTAAACCAGGTTCACCTCCGAATCTAGCCTAGTATTATTGAACCAAGTTCACTCATTGTTCCAGACCTATATTTCTTAACCGAGTTCAATAATCATTCAATACCTCCATTTTAGACACATGTTCAGTATTCATTCTAGACATGTCTATCTCATGAGATATATAAATCTTTACACAATTAATTTGAGGGATATATAGGTCCCAACCATTACATAACGAAATCTTACATACATCTTCCAAAAGATAATAAAATATTAGACATATCATGACCCCTTATAAAATATATGGGTCTCCAAAACATCATGTAATAACCTATGGATAACATATATGTTTCATAATAATTTTATCATATAAAAACCCTTTAATGAAAGACGATTTCAAAAGAGTATCATCCTGGTATAAACCATAGAAGATAAATGAGTTTTTTAAATAAATTGTCATATTAATGGTAAACCATTCAATAAAAGAATAAGAATAGTTTCATCAGATGATAACCTTATTAAATCATAAACCATATCAAAGGATATCATCTTCGAAGGAGAAAGATTTTGATAGATCATGTGGAAAATTACATCTAACTGAAAATAAATTTTTAAAATATATAACATTTTCTAAATCAGTTTCTTTGTAACAACTTTGAAAACAAATAAATGAAACATGGAAAATAAATTAGAATATTTCTTATGGACAACATCCTTTCCACATCGAAAATACTTTTCTAAATAATAATAAATTTTGAAAACATTTTCTTTTTAAAATGACCTTAAAAGCATATAAATAAATATTTGAAAAACAATTCAAAACCATTGTAAAATATAAAACTTTTTTGAAAACCTTTTTCATTGAAAATAAACATTAAAATTATAAACAAGTTATAATTTTTTTAAAAAACTTTTCCATGAAAATATATTTGGAAAATAATAATTTAGGATTTTGAAAAGTTTTTAGAAACTATTATTTTGAATGAACACATATTTCCAACTGAAAAGAGAAATAATGTATTGTTTTTCATAAAAACATTTTCTTAATTAGTTTATGTACCCAAGAGTGAAAAAGAGGTAAAATTACATGAAAATATCATGACTAACTTCATAATTGGAAAATTAATTATTTTATTATTATATGGATCCCAATATTTATTCAATGGAAGTATAATCATAAACAATCTTAATATAAAATGAGATTGTAGTAATAAAATATTACCACATTTGTAACATTTAATCATAATCCTAATGAATAAAAAACAATACATGAATATTAAAAAATTATTAAAATAATTATATCCATTATTTAAATTTAAAATGGAAGTGTATACACCACATAAAAAAATATAGGTTTATAACCTTGCATGTATGTCAATGAAGGAAAATTGAGACAAAAATTACTTTATCGATTTGAAAACATTTGAACTATAAACCTCTGAATTAAATATCATAAAATGGATATTTAAATAACCATAAATTTAATTATAATAAAAATATAACAAATTAATGGGAATTATATACACTACATAAAAATAAATTAGTGGTGAATAAGGTATATGTATCATAAAAATAAAAGTGTAATGAGAAAACCCTTACCTTAAGTTTTGACTTTCTTCAAACACATTCAAACTGCATGTATATTATTTGTAATGTTATTATATATCTACCAAATTAAAATATTATTATATCTCATAAAATATATGCTTTTGTTATGACACTATATTACCTTTTTATTAATAATCACAGGTTAATTTAACGTTTTAGGTAATATTCACTTTGTTTTTCATATATGTTTTCACTTGATAATATTTATCCTCTCAATTAGATCCTGATTTACTTATTTCAAGAATGTAAAAAATTATATAAATATCATATATACTCATCATATAAATATTTAAAATAGTATATAAAATTTATAAATTTGAAATGGATTATTCCATTCATGGAGATGGTAGGTTGTACGTTTGTATTAACAGTTTTTCCGTTTTGATTTCATATTAAAATAATTTAACGGAAAAATATATATATATAGAACTATAGTGGAATTATTTTTATTATATTTAAAATAATTGTATTAAACCCATTCTTTAGATATTATATGTAATGTTTGAATGAATCATGCAACTTTGAGGAGGCGGTAGTCTACACGTCCACGTATGATGTTATCATATTTTGACAAAATGGAAAACCCAAAGGTTTGTGGTATATAATAATTAGAAAATAATTAACAAATCACAAATATCATTTAAATATATAATTTATATAAAAATAAAAATAATATCATTATTTCCAACCTTGAATGGTTGTAATGGAACAAAGAGGAACATCAGTTTGCAAGGCGGTAGTCCGTCATACACACAAATGATGATTGTGTATCCCATTTTATGGAAGTGTGTGAGAGTGTAGGTAGAACCATTAACATAAAAAATACCATTATATTTAGTATTTCTATGTTATTACATAATCATGGGATAATAATAACTAAATTGGTGGATAAATAAACAAAAAATAAATTCATGTTGAATTACATTTCATCTTTTTAGGGTAACTCCATTTGGTTTGCACAAAAGGGCTTATTTGGATATATTTAAGCTCAAAGTGAGGATTCTTGGAGGATAATATGGAAGTTTTGATATTTTTATTTGAGATTTTTTAAGACAAAAATGACCTTATATTTCTGGATAAGTGATAGGGGGAGGGGCGAGGTCCGCTTTTGGGGAGAACCTCTCCCCCGGGATCCACTCGCCTTGCTGGGTCACTCGGTTTCTGACTGGGTGGAAAAAATGAGGCGCCACCCACCCGTGCTGATGGATTTCTTGACGAAACATCACCGCCCGGGTTGTCACCCTCCGGGACGCTCTGCCATCTCGGCTGGCAACGACTCCTTCCCGGATGGGGCTCTCTCTGGAGTGACCTCTTCGTGGGGAGGGGGTTTTCCTTATATGGAGGGTTCGAAAAGGCCACACAAGGGAATTGCCTTTTCAAGGCAAAAGAAAAAATGGTAAACACTATAGAGAGGCACCCCTTACATAATGTGCTTCAAATAAATATCTATTTTTTATAAAATGGTAGATTTGGACTAAATGGCTAGATAATTGATTGTTTACATGTGTATAGGGTATTTGGCCTATTATGATAAACATTAACTACTATGTCAACTCATTTTAAATTTAATCACTATAATTAATTTTAAATGCCTTCAATAATATTATTGGTCAGAAACCATTTTAACCTTATTAGAAAATGTAAATATTTATTATTAAAAATATTTAATCCATTTTATCAATTTATAATCATAGAAGAGGTTGAAATTAATTTAAAAACAGTCCCACAGACCGGACAAAACAATGAGTTTTTAAATTAAGAATGTTCAAAAGTATGAATCAATTTTGTACCCAATTTCAAAGTTGAATTGATTAAAATGACCTAAATTTGATTAAATTATGTAGAATTTAACTAAATATAATTTAAACCCATTTTAAATTTTAATATATTATTTGACTATTAGATATATTGATTTAATATATAATATAAAATTTTCATCAAAACAATTAATAAATTTGGTTTGTTTAATTTATTGAGACTAAATAGGGGTTGTTTAAAGATATATAGTTTTTTAGAAAATCAATTTATTTATTTTTAAGTTGTTTGTAATTTCATTTCTAACTAACTGACAACCAAAGGATTCATTTTATAAACATGTAAAAGTTGTATTTTAACATATTATTAAATGTTATTCATTACTTATATTCAAATAACTATGTGGTAATTATTGTAATATTTTAACAACAATATTAATTGTATTTTTTATTTCAGAAAAAATTGGCCTTGTGTGTAACAAAATCTGTTGAAGGGGATCCGTATAATTTGTAAAATAAGATAAAAATATTTTTCTAGGTATCTCCAAAAAATATAAGTGTTTCATTCAGTTCAATCATAACTCGGAGTTTCCTATAATGAAATCCAAACATAGTACTTTAATATAACAAAATTTATATTAAATATTGAGTGAAATTAAAAATATCTAAAATATTAAATTTATTCCAATTAAATTGTCATAATGTTTTGGGGTGTTAACCTAATAATATTTTATCTCATATAAATAATTATTAAAATTACATGGTTGATGGACTTAACAATAATGGAATCAGAAAATACAACATATGGTTAGAAAATCTCCCATCAAATTTACTTTAGCTACATGTATGAGTCTATTTTAAAACACGTTTTTTGGATTATTTTAATTACATGACTTTTTAGTGATAATTCATGGCCACATTGGATAAGTTTTCACAAAATAAAAAATTAATAATGGATATATCTTCCATTTTATGGGTAACTAAAACTTTCTGAACCATTTGAATGATATTTTTTTGATTTCATAAAATAACCTCTAGAGAGATGTTATATATATTCTATGGATAACTATAAAAAAATTATACAATATATAATCTCTCTATATATTACAATGATTCTACAACTTATTTAATTGAATTTTGGGAGCATAACGGAAGAATAAGCAAGGACATTTTAACTTTGAGTCAAATTGACTCAATAATTTTAAAATTATAATTGATAAAAACCATATATACTCATAACATTTCAACTTCGATCTCATTTTCATTAAAAATAAAATTTAAATCACTAGTTTAAAAAAAATAGATTCCATTTTTTTAATTGACAATTAAATTTAATGTATTGAGGAAGTTTTTCAATGACTTATTCTAGTTCTTATAAAATATTATTTCAAACTCATATTTGTTATTCCATTTATTTAAAACAAATAAAACTATTCTTAATGTAACCTCCACTGGAATTCCACTTTTTCACCATAAACATTACTAAATCCACATTCTTGTTCACTAAATGAATCATTAGTCTACTTTTCATATTCCATTAATTATTGGAAACCTCCAAACATTAATTATTAGTATTATATTTCATTTTGATAACAATATACTAATGATTCATTTTTTTAAATGTCCTTTTATTATTGAGTTTATAATTCACTTAATTTTATAAAATTTCCCCTTCCATAACCACTTATATCCTTTAAAAAATTCATAATTCATTTTATTTTCTCCAATTTATTTATCTAACTTCTTATTATAGAAAATAGTTAACAAGTGAACAGTCATTATATAATTGAATCATTTAAAATTATTTTTTCATTTTTAAATAATTTTTTTTCAAAAAAAAATGTTACTGAAAAATGATATAAAATAATTGAAATTAATTGAATAATATGATTCTATTGGTTGGAATTTTTGTGTCATTTTTTATTTATTCAATCTTAATTAATTGGATATATTAAAAGTAGTCAAAATTTCACATTATATTTTCTTCTTCAGTTAACTTTTTAGTCCTCTCTCAAATGGTGAACTCATATATTTAAATTATAAATAGTAAACTCGTTAATATATTAATTTTTTAATATAAAAATTTCATTAAAAATTAAATAAATAGAATTCCCAATTGCTCTTTGAAGGTTGTGGTGTCTTTAATAAACATTAAAAATCACCGGATCCATCATATATTTTCTTCACTCATATTAATAACTCACCAATAATATCTTATTTCAAAATTAATATATTACTAAACAAAGGAAGAATTATTTATATTTATTATTATATATCCTTCTTATCTCATTTATGAATTTCAAGAAGTTTCCTTTATATGGAGTTCACTGATTTATAATTCTGAACTTCTGTAGAATCATTTTAATAGAGTGATGAGTGTAATATATTTTATACGTTAATATGAGATTATATATAATTTAAATCAGTAATAATAGTCATATCTCAACATTATGTGTATTAATACAATTTTTAATGATTTTTTTAACATAAAACATAAGTATTAAATGATATGAAACTATCATCTATTTCTACATGTGGAATCCTTTTTAATCAAAACATAGCAAATCACTTTTTTTGAAGAATTCGTGAAATCTTGAAAAATTGTACAATAGATAAATATATATATATATATATATATATATATAATAACACACTCAGAACCCGCAAAACAACCAATGTTGATTCAAATTAGTATTCCCAAGTAATAATATTAAAAATTCATTTGGATGGGAGAGGATTAATAAGGGTATTCAAAAATTATTCTACAAAAATAATAAATGATCTCATGTTAATGAATGAATAGGATATATATATAATGTTAAAATATATTTATGTGGGATATAGAATGATATTGAACAGAATGAGAAATAATAGATTTAAAAGGTTCACAAATGTGCGATATTAATTTTTATGTTTGTGGGAATTATAATTTTTGATCATATATTATACATATTAATTTAATTCTCAATAATGATAAAGGAATAGGGTATATATATATAGTCCTAAACACTAATAAAATATATGGATAAATTCTATGTTGATATAGAAAAGGTGAATTTCAAAGACATGAACAAATTATAATTTATTATTCAAAATATTCTAAAAATTTGGATTTAGTGTGAACATATTTTATTATCTAAAATTGTATCACCCCATGATTTTATGGTATGTCTCTTTTTTTTAAAAAAAATAGTCTATTTGTTAGATTGGGTTACACGCAATCTCTAAGTTCAAATGAATTGTGGTCTATTATTACGTGACAATTACAAACTATCTAAAAAATTTGGTGGGTATAAAAAGGAATATTTTAATTTTGAAAGTTCTATAGTTTAAAAATTTATAAAATAAATTATTTTTTTATAAAAAAAATAAATATTAATTGGTTGTAAAAGAAATGTTTTTTGGAAAAACAATTTTATGCATATAATATATTTATATCTTAATAAACTGGATTATTGAATATTGGTGAACTATTTAAATGATATTTTAATATTATATATTCAATTAATTATTTTATAATTAATATGGAGTTTTTATTTATAATAGCATAATAATAAATCCAATTATATTCTTAAAAACTATATTTATCTAAAAATAATTCATTATCATCTTTTTTCTCACTTATTATACATTTAATTGATGAAAACTGTATGTATTTAATTATATAAATTTGATTCCATATTTGGAATCATGAGACCCAAATTTGGTAGATAGATCCGTTTTATTTTTAAGAATTGTGAATAGTAACTGAGATTAAATTAATCACATCGATAAAGGGTAAATTAGGTCAATTTAAGACAAAACTACTTGGTCATGCCATAATTTTTCATCTTAATTCATATTGGATGAATTTAATCCAACTCTTCGATGAAAATGACCAATATAATATTCAAATCAAATAAGTTAAAAAATGAAAATCCATTTGTTTTAAAAATATATTATGTGTCAATATAGGGATAAAATCATGTTATGGATGAATATAAATGTGAATATTTTGAAAAATTAAATTAAATTTATGGAAAAAAGTATTTTAAATTTTTATTAATTATATATTTTCCTTGAATTCATGTCAAATGTTCACTAAATATTTTTTCAAATAATAGAAAAAAAAATTTAAAAAAATAAAAATGATGTAATTTAAGATATATTTTCTTTAATTTTATAGGTTAGTATAAAATATTATTCATGTTTAACTGAGTCATATTCGAAATAATTTTTTTGATGTTTTTGATGTCATGCTAAATGAGTATTTTCAAATTTTAAATTAACTATAATATATCAAAATAATATTATATGAAATTATTTCAAAATAATTAACATATAGAATGAAGCAAATAGGGATAATATATGGTCTAAAATTATATCCAATTTCCATTTATTATTCAAAAGTTATCTTATATTTAATATTATAAAACTATAATATTAAAATATATGTGACCAAGGTTAATGTTATAGTTGATTAAATAAGGGGTTAAAGAACAAGTTAATGTTTAAAACACCACAAAAACTTGTCAAAAATTGGTTTTTTATGAAATGTAAGTCATATAATACCGTAGGGTTGAATACATGGACATTTGTATTTATTTTTCCATGATGATAATGTTATTATAATTTAATCCTTTAAAAAGTTCCAAAAGAGCCACTCACCTCAATTATAAAAGGACACACATTCCTTCACTTCTTTAATACACATTGAGAAACCTACGTCATCCATGAACTGAAATGTTTTCTTCTAAGAATCATTATCATTGTTATGGATGCAATTTCACCCTTCAAAGGAAAACATTATTCTCCTTTAGAAAATATTTAAAGAAGGTCCCCCCAAGAGGCAGTAATTGTCTAACGCACCTCTATCATTTAATATCTTCATCTACATATTCTAAATATTTTGAAATTATCATAAATTATTATGTTTAGTATCCTAAATATACTAAAATTTTATTTTTTATTATTTAAAACCCATTAGCCACTATAGTTTCTGTCAATTGGGAAGTTATGTTATACCTCTTGTATACACATGACTTACCATCTCCATGTAGAGATATAATTCATTTTTCATTGCCATATTTTATGGATTGTAATTATGATGGTTTTAATGTTTACATAGGATATATATGATATAAATATATTTCTTTAAATATAATATCATATCTATATTCTTACTTAACAACCCACTAGGAAATAATAACTTCACTCTGGTGCAAGTGTGGACTACAACATCCATGAACAGATGTGATTTTTTTAAATATATTTTATTTGGATGGTAATAAAGATGAATTTGATAAATATTTATTATTTAAATGATAAAATAATTATTTTGTATGGATGTATTATTATTTAAATTTATTTTTTTCATCCATCGAAAGGAGAAAAAAGTCTTCACTCATACATATGGCCTATCATCTCTAGAAATGGTGTGATTAATTTTTATTTATATATATTTTATAAATTACTATAAATAAACATATAATGAATATATATGATATTTATATCAATATTAATATTATGTATATGATATAACCATTCTCAATGTATATGTAAAAAACTACTGAACCAAGCCATACAAGAAAAATGAAGTCGTTATAACCAGGAACAATGATTTTAAAAATGAATTATTTCTAAGTGGGTGATAAATGGATATAAATATTTTATTTTATATTTTTTTATATATGATTATTTTACTTAAATAGATCCACAATTAACTTATATTTATTAAATAGGGTCTTTAAATTAGGATGAAGGAATTTGACACTAAGGAATGGTTTTATTTCTCAATCTCGTCATTAATCATCTTTTTTATGTTTAATTCCCCTATAAGGGAATAATTTTCATCCATATACATTTTTTCCATAAATTTATTTAATTAAATTTTTATTACTGTCCAATTATTTCTTATTTACATGTTTTTTAATTATATACTTTTATAAAAAAATTTAAAATGAATCTTTTTGGTATATTATGAAATAGGTACTTCTTAATATTTTTACAACAATGTGAAGGGAATGTTCTTTTATATATACATCATGAAAATATTTTATAGAAATTTTAAATAATACTTTCATAGAATATTAATTTATGTGTTTACAAGGTTCTTTTAAAATAAAATTGTTTCCAAAATATGTCTGATTTTTTTAGTTTTAAAAAATTTAAAATTATATCCAAATTAAAAAAATTTGTATTTTTTACAAGAAATATTCTTATAATATCATTTAAGTTGTCAAATCTATGAAAATATCCATTTTATAAATCTTAGTATGAGGATATACTCTAATGATAACATTAATTGTATTTCATCGGATGGTTTATAACCATTTTTACTTACAAGTGTATTTATATTACATTTGAATACTTCTTACAATATGAGTTGTTATTAATTTATAAGGTATATTGATTATGTTTTATTACAAAAATAAGGAATTAACTATACTGAAAAAGTGATTTTCGATGACCTATTTTTCCTGTTGATGCATCACTACGTCTCATGAGATGAACTATATTGGGTTATTTCTGTGGCTATACACATTTATTTTCAGATATCTTGTCTAAGGCCTTGGCTGTATATTTCAAATGTTCTTTATTATTTATTCCCCCATTAATAAATTGGTTATTGATTCCAACGGATTATTTTACATTATATGATATTAATGGATATTTTCTTGTTAAATTAGTTATTTATAAAGAATTATTTTGATCATTAATTATATTATTTCATTTTATTGTTGACTTAATAGATTCCATTATATGTATACACATATTGAGCATCTAAGCTGACCCTTTTATATTTTTGATTACCCATGTTACCAATATGTGTATTGTGATTCATATATATGGATTTTATGGAACAAATAATGATTCACTTGAATAAAATAAAATTTGTTCTTTATGTTTTCCAATGTACTGAGAAAATTCATAATATATATGGTTTTCCATTGTTAAAAAAACAATTAGTCCCCTAGGATATGGTTTTTTTACTGTAGTGAAAATGTAATAATGCAACCACTGGCTCCGGGATACCAGGTCAGGTTTTTTAGAGTTAGTTTCATGGAAAATACTGTAGAATACTTTGGATCTAGATTTATGAAAGCATATATTATAAAAAATAACCCTATGTATAAATTTAAAAAGAAATGAAGTTTATGATTTTTATGTAGTTATACATTTTTTTATTTAGTGTAACATTTTTCAGTTTTATTGATGTTATATATTAGGATTCAAATTGTTATGATTTGAGAAAGTTTAATGTAAAGGACCCAAACCTAGTATCCTTATGTGAATTCCTTACTTTATAAAATTTGTATGATTAACAAGTGTTTTCATCCCTAAGGAATTAATATTTTAGTAATTTTGGAAAACTAGATACATATATAAGTTTTACATTACAACTTCAATATAAAAGAAACATAGAAAATCCATTGAAAGCATCTATAACTCCTAGTTTATCCCTGGAGGTCATTCATAATATAAATCTTCACAACCTGGGGAAAAATAAAACATAAGAAATGGTTGATCTTAGATGCTCAGTAAAGGTAAAAAGAACAGTGAAATATATCATAAACATAAAAAAATATGGAAAGGTGAATAACTAAAATTCAGGAAAACAGAACAAACTCTTGAACTTATTATGGTAGGAATAAAAGATGAATATGTAATTATATATAAATAATCTAATGAAACATAACCATAGATATTATACTAGTCTAATAATCACATGATTTATCAATTAATAATATAATAATGAGGCAAATCGTATATTTTAAATCATAAAAATACTATCGACTCCTTGGATAAGACTTCTTAAATAAATGTGTGAGGCCTCTACCAAAATAAAATTCTGTTTTATGTCATTAGACCTACCGATGCATCTTGTGGTTATAGAGGGATTCACTATTAACTTACAAAGTTCATTATATTCCTCATATTTATAATAAAAATATATATTTAAAATCAATGTTTCCAACAAACATTTTAAATATTTTAATAATCATCATATTTAAAAATACTCTAATAAAATCATTGATAAATTCTTGAGGAAAACAATATTTAAACATTTCAAAGTGTCTCATTCCACTTTGAAGAATTTAAATCCAAGTATCTATAATGGAATGAAAAATATAATATCATGTGAATTTTTAGTTTATATATTAGATATATCAACAGGAAGTACATACATAGGATGAAAGTAAAATAATCTAGTACATGGGTATGAAACATATAACTTGATTTTAGAGTGACTATACAAAAAATACATTAAGGATTTCACTGGGGTAAAGAACATGATTGAATTACCCGATTGGAAAATAAAGGATTGGGGGATTCCCTTACAACTTCGCAAACAATCGAACCATAAGCCACAAAAAAATTAATGATCATAAAATAATAAATTTAATAACATGAAGATAAATATATTCAGGATATATTAAATCAAGTTTAGTATACATACACCACACACAATAAATATCAGTGAGTAAGTCATATCTAATGGAAATAAAAGTCAGATGAGAAATCTCTTACATTATGTTCTAAAGTGTTTTGTATTTGTACAAAACATCATAGATAATGAAATTATATTAATTAATAATTTATTTCCAACCAAATTTACAATTTATTTTATTTTTAATAATTTTATTATCTTTATTTATGGTCTTTTTTAAGAGTTATATGATAAAATTTTATCGTTGAGAGAGTTTATTTCCTTGGTTTTCATGATCGTTTTACTTGTATACGAATATCGAAGTGCATTTAATATGGGAAAAGATATCCAGAATTGAAGTTATATTTTATTAATGAAAATACATAATGTTAAATGGTTATATAACTCATTTGTATATTTTGGGTGAGGATTAATCATTAGATATGATGTTAGTGATAATTGTTTAGATTATTTTAGCGGTTGTTCGATCATCACAAACTAGTTTTGTTCTATTAATTAAAAACATTTGTATATAATGGTTATAGAACATTAAATAGGTTTTAATACATATATTATAATTTTTTTAACCATTTAAATTATTTTATGACAATCCATGAAGGTGTTAATGGAAAATTAAAAAGCATCGTCCATGATGTATGCAAATTGACACATCACAGGTGATGAATTCAATTATAGAATAAAATAGATATATGAAAGAGTTTGAAGATGCATATTCCATTAAAATGATATAATTATAGTATATAAGTTATATTTTAGTAACGATGTCTCTTTGGATAGGGGATTTGAGGGAAGGAAAACAAACTAAATTTAATTGAAAGATTAGAGAAGAAAGGGAATTTTTACATCTTGAATTATCCTCCTTGAAAATATTCTTAAGGGGATTAGTTTTGGTCTTTTTTGAGAAAAAAATAACATATATATGGTGTAGGTTATTGTAATGAATTTTTGGTATAAATTTGACAAGGATAAATGATTTTAAGGTATCAAGATAAGGGGTGGTGAGAGGTGGTATTTATAGTGGAGGATAGCAGTGTTGTTTGAATATATTATTCAATTTTTTATTATGTTGGCTCCAGACTACGAATAGGTGGATCATTATCACAAAATATATTAAAAAAATGATGTATAGATTTATATTAGGGGCTTACATAATCCATAAATCATATATGACTCAATTATTCATGTATTTAACATTTTTCATAAATTATAGTATTTCACTATTCACCAAAGATTCAATTATTTTAGAAAATTCCAAAATAATTTTCATAATAATTTTTTCAAAAGTAGAATTAAAAAATTAACTCTTTATTATTTTAATAATTTTCTAAATATGATAAATTTAATTTTTAATTAAAATCATCATATACATGAAAAATAAATAATTTAAATTTATAATAATTTTTATTACACTCTAAAAAATTAACTAAGGACTCATAAAATTATCATAAAATAATAAGAAAACAAAATATTAAATCATGAATACATTTTACAAAAATAAATTTTCTTTTAAATCAATTGACTAATTATAATATCACAATTAAACTATTATGACTTACAAAAGACCAACAATTAATTAATAATTATAAAAATATACTTTTATTTATACTATGATATAATTATATAATATTTCCATTTATAGGATTCCAAAATTTTATTTATAGTGTAATAGGTGAGGATATTTTTTTAATGGGCACATTACTATTCATAATTGTCATATTATTATTCAAATGGTTTCATTTCTATTCATAAAAAACAAAATATTATCAAAAAAAATACTCAAAATTTAACCAAAGTAAATTTTGATATTAATATTTAAAAAATAATAATGCCTATTTTTTCAAATATAATTAATAAAAGTGTCAAAATTTTTATTTTAAACAGGTTCTCCATTAAAATGAAGTAAAACCCATTTTTAGAAAAGTATAGACTTCTTTTGTATAAAATTGAATTTATTATTATCCTATGCCTCTAAAAATATTTTAAATGATTGTAAAATTATTTTATTAAATATATTATATTTAAATTTCATTAATATATTTCACGAATAGTTTTTGATTTAATTTATTATTATAAAATGTCATCATGGGAATAAAAATAATATTTATAAAAATTATTCATTTCTATTCAAATGGTTTTTATATCTTTTTAATTAGTAACCATTAAATTAATTTCATTAGAATGTGTAATCTATATTTTCATAATTTACTTAATATAATTCAATCCATCCATTACCAACATCTTGTAGATAATAATAATTATAATATTGAATTATATTTCAGGATCATAAACTATTAAAGAAGTGAAATTTAAGAAGAGGCATACCATAAAATTCAGGGGTGTTATATTCTCCACTCCTCTAATAAATCTCATCCTTGAAATTTGAATTTTTACATCAAAAATTTAAGTTAGATAATTCCGAATTATTTTATATAAAACCCTAAATAGAAATAGGGTTAACATAATATCCTCTTTCTATGTGAGGGAAATGGAAATATAGATGTTACAAAGAAAATTATGATTTCAAATATGATTATGTTGTGAAAAGAAAAAATATAGACATTGAATAAGAATCGTACCACCATGTTGATATAGATAGTGATATAGAAAATGGTAATTAGAATTTTGGTGATCAAAAAACTATAAACCACGTGATATGTTAAAAGGCCATCGATTTCTCCAAAAAAATTAAACAATTAATGTTTTTGATCCAAAATTATCTAAAAAGGGTTGACGAATTGTTTTAATATAAATATAGATTCATAAAAAATAAACATACTTGATTACATTCCACATCAGAAGCATAATATCATCCGTTTTTGTGATTCAATATATTTTCACTTCAACTCTGCCACCTTGAAATGAATGTTCAAGATGATTTTTTCATGCATGAAGAACTTTTAACAAGTAATAAGGTCCTTAAGATATTCCTTTGACCATTAAATAATTACTAAAACCTTTAAGGTTAGTATATTCTATAAATTAATAATAATATCCAAAGTTTAACGAGAGCCATTCCACATGTAGTTAATCTTAAGACACATCTAAAATATATATGTCCACAATCAATGACTAAAAAAATTTATAAGGAAGGTCATTAAATTTCCAAAATCAACATAACATAAGATTCCCCAAGTAATGTAGCTTGTTAGCCCATATACCAAATACATGCATAACTTCATAACCTTAAATCATTAATGAAAACATGTATGTTTCTAGGAATAAAATCTTTTAATGACCGTAAATTCATACATAAAATAATTCAATAAAAACATAAACCCTTAGATCATGATGCACCTTCAGGGTCACCGATACTTTCCCATAAACATATAATTATTATTATCTGATACAGGAAACACATATGTAGGGTTTTTCTTCCAAATTGATGTTTTTTTATAAAGATCTTCCTAAAAGAGAATCAATTCTCTTAATTACTGGTGGAATTCAACTCATGATTCCAGTTTCGTAAAGAATATGTACTGTAGTAAAATCCTTATATATATCATGAATCTAGTAAATATAGAATTATTGATAAATTCCTAAAGTAAAATAAATATTGAATCCAAACATGGGTATATTATTCATTCATCTTATCATGTGGTAGTAGAATATTCTTGACCACATTCTCGTTTATTATTCTATAAAATATTCCCTTGATGATTGGGATATTCTTTTGTGTATTTTCCCATATACATATATTTTATTCATTTAATATTGGAATATTATTTCCTTTTCTTTCAATCATGTGTATGGTGTCCTTTTTACCCCACACTTGAAGAAAACTCCTTTACCTATTAAGCATATACCAAGGTGTTTCCTTCTATAATTATTAAATGTGGAAAAATATGCCTTCCCCGTATTCCCTTTATCTATATTTTTCTTAGTTTTCCTCTACTTATTTTTCTTACATATCAATAAATAATACTTAAAAACTATTTATACTTCTTATAAGAACAATATAATATCATCTCATATGATGTGAACTTTTTAGAGGCTAGTTCTTTTCAAAATAATGTTGTAAACCCATCAATGGAATGATAGTTTTTACATTTTGGATTAAGTGCACTAATATGGTTCTCATTCCTTCCTCTAGGATCTACTTATAAATAATAGAATACATTATATTTGTACATAAAATTATGAAACATAATGTATAATCCCACTACGATTGAAATATTTAACAAAAATTGAAAACTTTATATGTTGCTAATCTTTTAATAATAAACATTCTTTCTTTGGGGAAATGTTTAATTTTTAATTCCTATTAATTATTTGGGAATACAATGTGAATTATTCAAATCATATCCCATGGGAGTGTCAAACCAGGTGTGTAGTAGGTCACGTTGACATGTACAATGTTACCCCGAGTCAGGCTTCAGAAACCAATCCAAAGTCCTTACCCCTAGGTACATATGTTCCAGAACCATATGCAATTATAGTATCCATATAGGTATGTACTTCTAGTAATAAGCACATAATCTCTACCTTACCAAAATTTTTAGTATCTTATTATATGTTTATACTCAAATTCTATCTTACGGTTATGTTCCCTAATATATTTTTTCAAAATCTAGTTTCCAAGTATTCTATAAAATTTTATCTGATACCAAATATAAAGACTCTTACCCAAATTGCCTAGATTTGATGGCTTACATTATTGTATTGGTATGATGAAAAAGTGTTCACATCCCAAATGACCGATTAGTTTATTAGTTTTGGAAAACCGGATATATACATAAGTTTTACATTGAAAATTTTAAGTAAAAACAACATATAAGATCCATTAGAAGCATCAATAACTTATATATTATCCCTGCAAGTCAATCATATTAAAAATATTTTTATCCAAGGGAAAAATAAAACATGATAAAGGGGTGAGATCAGATTCTTAGTAAGGGTAAATAGTACATTAGAAGCTATCATAAACATAACCAATAATTCAAGGTGAATAACTAAAACTCATTTCCATAAAACGTAATATTGAGCATATTATGGTAGGAATAAAAGATGAATAAATAATTCCATATATATAATCACATGAAATTTAACCATGGATATTACACTAGTCGAATAATCACTTTATTTATCAATTACAAATATCATAATGAGGTAATTCATATTCTAGACATCATAAACATATCGTCAAGCCTACGAACAACACTTCAGAAAATAAATCGGTAAGGCCTTGGCCAAAATCCATTTCTATTTTTTCTCATGATACCTTACAATGAATCTTGGGGTTATAGATGGGCCCCTCCGACCACATACAATGTCAAATTATTTCCCGATTTTTCAAATAAAAATATATCTTTAATTCAAAGTGTATCATACCCCATTGAAACATTTATATCTTAATCCTTTCTAAGTAATGAAAAAAATAATTTCATTAGAATAATAAAAATCATGATTTTATATATCAAATGGTAGTACATACAACACATAGAAAGAATAAGTGGTAAACAATTCATATATCTCAAATAAGTAAAAGTGAGATGAGAAAAGAACTTTTTACTTTAGAAAGAATAGTTATTTTGTAAAATCATTTGTATTTTTCTTAAAATTGGATTTAAAATATTTATATACTAGACAATAAAAGGAAAGTAAAATAAAATTATATTTCATAAATAAATGAATTCTAATTTAATTGAAAAATATAGAAAGAGTTTCTATGAAACTTAACTTAATAAATGATCCTCATTAATGTGGTTTAAATAGAATATTAAATATAATTAAAAATGAAAAAGGGATAATATTTTATATAAAACTAGAAATGAAAAATGACACATTTTGATGATAAAATTATTCATTTTATAAACAAAATTGGTAGAATGAATCATATTATGGGTGATACATGAAAATGGATAAGAAATAGAGATGTTCCCTTTAATTGCGATTTAGTATCAGGAAGAATAGAAAAAGAAACCATATAAAACAATAATATCAACATCAAGGAAAGGAAAAATTATTTCAATACATGGGTTTGAAACATAAACATTGAATTTATAAAAAATATGAAAAAAATAAATGATAGATTATATTTGGATAAAGATAAATAAATCATAACCTGATTAAAAAATAAAGGTTCAAGGAGAGTTCCTTGCAACTTTTCAAATGGTAAAACAATATTCACCATAAATTAATGATCAAAAAATAAGACATTGAATACCATGAAGAAAAATATATTAATGATAGAATACATCAAGGCCAGCATGCATACACCACACCCAATAAATATCGGTGAATAATGATTATCTCATTTAAATAAATGTAGGACAAGAAAAGCCTTACATTATATCTGAAAGTGTTCTGCAAATGTACATAACTTCCTGGATTATGAAATTATATTCATTAATAATTAAAATAATAACCTCTTAAATATATGTTTGATTATTATAATTTCATTAAGTGCATTTCTGTTCTATTTTATTAGTTATAAGATACAATTATAATGTTTGGGAGAATTTGTGTCCTTGATTTTCAGGATCGGTTAACATGAATAAAAATATGGAAGTTCATAAAAATTGTGTCATGACATGTACCCCAGGGCCCATGTCATGACTATCCCAATCCTTACTTCCATAGGCTAGGGGTTGGAAACTAGCACTGGAAAATCATATCCCTGAAAGTTGGAAGGCATTGCCTTTAATCCTGCAAACACACAGACCAAGAACATGAAAAAATGAAAACCACGTAGTAAAAATATAGTAGTAAAAGTTTTTACTAAAAGTAAAGGGGTCATAAAACAATACCAACAAAAAATATACAACAACAAAAACAAACATATCCTGAGATCGTCCACTAGGGATTCTACCTGGAGGGTAGGTATTGGTCCTCTCTGCATATCTCCACGACATCCAGTCACCTTCGCGTACTGTCTGGTCCTAGATCCCTAAAATCTCAGCCGAGATTCTCATCATCTACACAAGAAACAGCAAGGTTTGGGTGATTCCCATGCAGGGGTGAGTATAACAATACCTAGTAGGGACCCCGAGACCCTCGAACGTCTCCAAGAATTCCACAAAGGAAAAAAACAAAGCATGACCCCAATCACAAAGCACAATGTAGAGACAACTCACTCTAAATATACAAATCATAGATCAAGAATAAAGATGATTATTATTATGATATGTCATTTTATTTTTTTAGGTAGTTCCAAAACTGAACCATGATGAATTTTTTCCATTTTCGATCCATATAGGTTCGTATTTCCCTGATCCATGACGGGTCGCTCTATGGTTGCTCCTCATAGGGTCACGCACTACTAATCCTCACAGAGTCTCTAGGATTCTGATCCACACAGGGTTTCTAGAATCTTGATCCGTATAGGGTCACTGTGATATTGATACACACAGTTCCCCTATGATGTTGATCCACACATGGACTCTAGAATGTTGATCCACACAGGTTCTCTATCATGCTAATCCAACATAGTCGATGAGATGTTAATATATGGAGCGTCTCTATGATGTTTATCAATATAGGGTCTCTAGAATTCTGATCCACATAGGGTCACTATGATGATAATCCACATATGGTCTTTATGATGCTAATCCACATAGGATCTCTCATCAATTGAGAGCTAGCCACAGGATTCCCTACACTCGATACGCATGAGTTCCGTCAAATATGCTCGTCAATATATCTGCCATGTCTCAACTTCCAATACGTTCAAAAAATGATTATTCCAAGAGACAAACATGTCATAAGGGTTCCAACGTGATAGATGGAACCTCTAACAGACCCTCGGTTGGTGATTTATAATCATTTTAGTATGGAGGGCCTGGTTGGATTCAGGATCAATCGAACCCTGTCATAATCCAACATTATCCAAAACATAGGTGGAGTATCTCAAAATAATCTTCTCATTCCCAGGATTCTAGAATTGTGGACAGTTTATCCAACAGAGGTCTAGTTTGTGAGAGATGGCCTTTTAAGCGTATTTGGGAAAAAATGGTCCCGGTTTGGTCTGACTCGGTCGGACCGACGCAATCCTCCTCGACCTAGGCCGACTCGACCGGGTTCAGGTCCAACCCAGATCCGACCCAGCCCAGTGAAAACTGACTGGGCTGGCCCAAGTGGGCTGGACCGTGGCGGGGTCGTCCAACTAGGCAATGGACCGGCTTGGCCCACCTTGGCTGGGGCGGCCTGGCCGGCAGCCTGGCCCGCAGGCTGGCACAACCCCAAGATGGGTAGCCCACATGAGGGTCTTTACCTCTGCCCAATAAGAGATTTTGTTTGCTCGGTTTGTAATGGCAGCACCACATGGAATCGCCCCCTGTCAACAGGACCTGCGGGTCATAGATCCCAACTTCCCTGGATCGATGACACGTCTACGTTTCGTGATGTGCCACCCTAATGGCATTGCGGACGACCGACACCGGCCGCCCCATCCATCTACCATGGTTCCTCCGAGTGCCGCCTGTACTCTTCAGCTAGTGATAGCTGGCTACCGCAGTCGCCCGCCAGCACCATTATGCTGGTGAAACACTGGCAGGGCATCCACGGGCCACCAGGTGAGCTATGGTGGTCCATTTTCCCTTCCGTTTCCACCTACGTGCCTCCTGAGATGCTACTATCACTACGTGGATTATAGATTCAGGATTTCAATGATTTGAAAATCCTCCCCCAAGGAATTTGAAAAAACCGAAGCGGTGGAAGGTATAGGCCTTGTTCGTTTGGATCACGCCCTACGCGTTAGCATCATATCATGTGGGTAGTGAACAAAAACATCACATAGGTAATGATTAAATATCATTCAAATATCTTGCAATAACCACTCGTAATTTCATATGAATCACGGATCAACTTATTGTTGTTGATATGTGTTCGACATGATTTTCAAGAATGATGAATTGAATCTAGAAATTACTTGAATTTAAAAACAACCCCTCCCTCGAATTTGGAGGAGACGTCACGGTTGTGGAAGGAGAATCTATGTTCTTTGAATTTTCCATCGTTCGTCGATCCCAAATCAATTACTCCAATGACGTCGATCAAGCCTTCATTTTTTTGGTGGGAAGTTTGTTCTACGGTTCTTCATAAAGGATCCTCCCATGATCCCCTAAACCTTATTTTTTTATATCATTTATAATTGAAACGGAGTATTTAATTGTTTAACTATCTTTTAAATTAATAGTTCATTAGTTTGAGTAATTAATGAATCTTATTAATTATACGAACTGTGGTTACATAGCCTATGTGTAACAAGGAATTTGATATCCATAATTAAATTCCCAAACACCTATGTGGTCCCTGCCACCATCACTCAAGAGGTGGTAGAAAAATGAAAAAACATTTTTAGGTTATTTTATTATTCTTCAAAAAATATGTAAAACTATATTTTTCTGTTGACATACTATAGTCGAAGTTAAGCCTCTCTTAAATGAATCTCAGTGATTTGATTTCAATAGTTTCCTCAGATTTCAATTCCAAGAACCGATTCAAAAGATATAAATTCATGCTCCCATATTTACTGAATGTACTTAAAAAAGATCAAAATTCCATTCTGGGGACACTGGGCCTCAGAATCAAGCACCTTCAATTTTCGCATGACTTGAAATAATCCCAAAATTATTTTTAAAAAATTATATAGAGTTTCTGAGTCTTTACATTCTCCCCACTTTAGGGATTTTCACTCCTGAATGATACCACAAAACTGCGGTAACAAAAGGGGGTACTGAGCACGCATCTGAGCCTCCTGCTCCCATGTACTCTCCTAGAGATTCACATGCTTCCAATTAACTTGCACTAGGGTAATCGACAAGCAATAATGGACCTACCCCTAGAAATCCTCTATCTCCACTGGGAAATATGCAAACGTCAACCCATCGTCGATGTCCAGCTCTCCCCAGTCGATAACGTGTGATGGATAATGCGTGCACCCCCTCAGCGGTAACAAATGGAAATTGTTTTGCACCAGGTGCATCTGTTGGTGGAGATATAGATGATATGCCACCTTTCCTACTCTGTTGAAAATCTGAAAAGGGTTGATGAACCTTGAATATATCTTATTTCACCATTAAAACCATCATAATCCTCATTAGGGAGAGACCTGGAGAAAGGCATGGTCTCCCTCATCAAACTAAAAGGGTCTCTATCTCCTTCCAATATAAGAAATTTTCCTAATCTGTGTAGTCTTCATGCTAATATAGATGATATGAACCTTATCTATGGTAGCCTATACCAACTTTGGACCCATAAGGGCAGACTCCCATGGGTCTATCCAGCATAGAGGTGATCTACATGGTCGCCCATACAAGGCCTCAAACGGAGCCATGCTGATGGTGGAGTGATAACTATTGTTGTAAGAGAACTCCCCTAGTGGTAGGTGGTCCTCTCAATTGTGTACAAAATCAAGGAGACAATAATGAAGCATGTCCTAGAGGGTTTTTACGGTCCGCACCATCTGGCCATCTATCTGAGGATGGTTGATGGTGCTCCAATGTAGCTGAGTCCCGAATGCCTCCTACAATCCATTCCACAAGTGGGATGTAAAATGAGCATTTAGATCTGAGAAGATCGTCAATGGAACTCCATGAAGCCATAAAATCTCCTATACATAGAGATTCCCCAAGCTCTCTATTGATCCCTACTCTTGCATGGGTAGGAAGTGGGCCGACTTGTTGAGTCGGTCAATGATCACCCAGATGGAATCTTGGCCCCTAGACATATGTGGTATCCCTATCACGAAGTCCACGGATATACCATCCCACTTCCATTCTGGAACCTCAAGTGGATGAGATAATCATTCTAGTACCTGATGCTCATCCTTCACATGCTAACAAGTGAGGAATCATGATATGACCTCTGTCATCGCTTTCTTCATCCTTAACCACCAGTACTGACATCGGAGGTCCTGGTACGTCTTTGTCACTCTTGGATGTACTGCCAAAGGGGATTCTTGTAACTCCATCAATAACTACCCTTGTAGATTCACTGGTACCTTGGTGCATCCTCTAAAGATGATGATGTGCTCCCCACCTTCAGAAAATCCATCATGAGCTTGTCCTGAGGATATATGGGTACTTCAGGCCACGCAGTCAACTTCCCCAAGTTGTGACTCCCTAACTCGCTATCGAAGTGGGGTAGTAACTATCATAGACTATTGGTAAAATGTTCTATCATTATCCAAAAAGGATAACTGTAATGCAGCTAGCTGCTATATTACCTCACTCAGAAATTGTAGAACAGACCTCCTACTGAGGGTGTATTTCACCATGTTCCCCTTCCTAAGAGTGTATACTATCTGAAAGTCAAAGTCCTAGAAAAACTCTATCAATTTTCTCTATCTTAATATCTTTTACATATATGAGAATATATACTTGAGACTCTTATGATCAGAGTAAACAGTAAACCATTCACCCATAGAGTAGTGTCACCACATCATCAAGGAGAAGACCATTACTGCTAACATGAGGTCAGGGGTAGCATAGTTAAACTCATGTTGTCTCAACTGTCATCAGCCATAGGCGATCACTTCTCGCTCCTATATCGGGAAAAAACCTAGTCTGGTCCTTGATGCATTGTCGTAGACAACATATCCAAATCACTCTTTTGGTATATCCAAGACGAGAGCACTCGTCAATATCTGCCTCAGCTCCTAGAAACTCTACTAGCACATCTCCGTCCATAAGAAATTTTTCCCCTTATTTGTAAAATATGACAATATTTTCACTACCCTATACAAGTCAGGTACGAATCTATGGTAATACCCATCCAATCCTAAGAAACTATGCACCTCGGTCACACACCTAGGTGGCTCCTAAGAAAGCACTGCCTCTATCATTGCTTGATCCACTGAAACTCCAGACTCCAAGATAATGTGCCTTAAGAATTGGACTTATCATATCCAGAACATTCATTTTGGTAACTTTCCATAAAGCTGGTGCACTCATAGTGTATCCAGAACTATCTGCAGGTGCGTGGCATACTCCTCTTCTAACGTCGAGTATATCAAGATCTCATCAATGAAGACCTCCACAAAGCGATTGAGGTAAGGATGGAAGATCATGTTCATGATTCCCACGAACACTACTGGGGAGTTTTTTATTCCAAAAGGCATCACCAAGAACTCATTGTGGCCATACCGACATCTGAAGGATGTATTTGGTATATCCCCATCTCAAACCCTGAGCTGATGATAGCTTCATATTATGTCTATCTTTGAAACCCATCGATATCCCTTAAAATGGTCAAAGAGTTCATCAATCCTCGGTAGAGGATTCTTTTTCTTCACAGTCACCTGGTTCAGGCATCGATAGTCCAGACAAATCCTAAGACTCCCATATGCCTTCATGGAAAACAAAATTGGGGATGCCAATGAAGAATCATTGGGCCATATGAACCCCTTCATCTAAAAGTCCTCCAACTATACCTGTAACTCATGAAACTCTACAGGATCCATCTGATATGCTGGTGTAGATATCAATGTCATCCAATGGTATAGTTCGATGTAAAAATTTACCTCTCTTTGAGGAGGTAGTCTAGGGACGTCATCAGGAAAGATATCAGCATACAGGTCCACCACTACATGATAACTCGGACTCCTCAAGTCAATTGCTCTAACTATAAGCCTATCCAAATGATCATTTATCGGCTGCAGCCTCCTCTGAGAAATTTTATCCTATGATTTAAATATTCCCTTCTCACTGATGAAGGAATACCTGGTCCAATCCTTGCGGACACACAAATCTTTTCACCTAAAATATTCAATATAATCATTGAATTTGGATAACCAATCCATACCCAAGATGACATTGTAAGGCCTGGATGCTGCTACTAGGAGTTCCTAGCCAAAGCTCGTGCCTCTTAGATTATTCTCACAGTGCCGACTCCAGTGTATGATCATCGAATCCTCTCTCATGAGAGTTTCTAATCATAAGGATCAAGCCAATGGATCTACAGGAATCTCCATGCTCCGAACAAGAGTGGTGGCAATGATAGAGTGACTTGAACCTGTGACTATAAGTACTACAGCTAGGATGGAGTAGACACAGATCATACCTAAAACTCTGGAGCACCGTGGTTGTAGGCCTTAGTAGCCTGAATTTTTTCTAGTCGATGTTCGCCTACTCACTAAGGTCGGGGTGGACCACCTGGAGGTGGTGGCTGTATAACTTCAAATCTCCACCCACTGCTTGCTACACAACCTACTCCTCTACCACATCTGCTGCCCTACGGACCTCCTCTATCTAATCATTTCCTCAACCTCAATGGCCACTCAAATTTATGCTGATCGTCGGTATAGAAAGTCAGGCAGTCGTGATCCATCTGGCCCTGCCTGCCACATGTGAAGCACAGTCTTCTCCTCTGTTGTCCTGCTCTACCTTGTGAGTTCTTCACCTCCAACCCTACATCATGTGTTCATACTTTTAATGTTATAGCCCTTTAAAAGCTCTATTTCATGTTCTTATTGCCTAATTCAAATTACTTGGCTACCTGTCATTTGGTGGTGGCTCTCACTATCGATGCATGCTCATCTAAGAATCCATCCACCAATAATGCTCTTTCGAGTACTCCATGCTACGTCGGGATATTGAGTAATATCATTGAAACTCTGATATCCCACAAGAGACCCTACTCAAAGGTTTGATCCGTGAAGAAAGGGTCTTTTACAATGTCAGTGGAGTAGCATGAGAGGTCAATGAATCTCGTTGAGTACTAGTCTACTATCAGGATTACCTTCTGTAAGTGTAGGAGCTCTGGAATATGTACAGATCATAGTGTTGCTGGAATGAACTCTGCCCTGAAAGGGATCTTGAAGTCCGTCTAGCTGAGGTAAACCTTGTCATGTAACTGGAGCATTAGGATCCACCATCCCCCAACCATTCCATGTAAAATACTTGTACCTAGGATCACCATTTTATTTTTTGGTGTCCCAACTAGGTGGAAAACTCTAGCCATAGCCTCCAACTAAACCTCAACTCCCTGAGGATCTGTCTCGCCCCGAAAACATGGAGGCCTCTTCCAATAGAACTCGTTCAATGAACTCAGTTGGCATGCATCATCCTCTAGTGGGTCTGGTAAAAACTACTGCCCAACAGGTAGTGGTGTTGCTGGTGCACCACCCGAAAGTGTTATCGCTGTAAGAGGGCCCTGCACCGAATCCCCATAGCTCGGTGGGCTTTCATACTGAACTCTATCTAAAATACTTTTTGGTTGTCTATGTGTATGAATATTGAAAATAAAAAGGTGTTCCAGGGTAAATAAGTGATTCCTAGTTAGTTTTGTTAATTGAGATCAAAACGAAAAATATTTCAATGACACACCCAATCTGTGTTTTCATGTATCAAGTCGCAAATAAGAACTCAAGGTCCTAGTGTATGGATACGTTAGCCATCACACCAATACTGGACTCCCCAAACTAATAACCATACCCAAATCACTTAACATTATTGCTCTGTTAAAAAGATCAGAGTCGTAATTCTTCAGTAGAACAGACTCCTATGATACCACTTTGTCACGACCCGTCCCTCGGGGCCCGTACCATGACTACCCCAAGACCACTTTCCAAAGGCCATGGGTTAGATAAAATCACCGAAATGACATATTCTTGAAAGTGGGAATGCATTTCCTTTAATCCAGAAAATACATGGACCAAAAACACGACAATATGAAAACCACATAGTAAAACTACAGTTGTAAAAGTGTGTACTAAAATTAAAGGGTGTCAGAATACAAGTCCAACTGAAAATATACAACTACAACAGAAAATATCTCCTTATATTGTCCACCAAGGATCCTACCTAAAGGGTAGAAATATATCATCTCTATAGATCTACACGTCAACCAGTCACCTTCATGTACCGCCAGGTCCTGGCTTCTTAAAATATCATCCAAGAAGCTATTTGTCTTCACAATACACAACAAGGTGTGGGAAAATCCTGTATAGGGGTTAGTATAACAAAACCTTTTAGGGACCCGGATACCACCGAAGATCTCCCATAATTCCACAAAGGAAAAACCACAAATCAGGACCCCAATCACAAATCACAAAGTAGAGACAACTCACCATAGGTATACAAATCAGAGACCGAGAATAAATATGATTAGTCTTAAGATATGTCATTTTATTCCATTAAGAAGTTCCAAAAATCAACCACAAAGTAGTTGCTTCATTGTTAATCCACACAGGTTCGTATGTCACAGATCAACGATTGGCCTCTCTAAGGTGGGTCCTCATTGGGCTTCACACTACTAATCCACATAGGGTCACTATGATGCTGATCCACAGAGGGTCACTAGGATTCTTATCCACAAAGGGTCACTATGATGTTGATCCACACATTGTCTCTATGATGTTGATCTACAAAAGGTCTCTATACTTTTGATCCACACAAGGTAATTATTATTCTCATACACATAGGGTATCTATTATTCTGATCCACATAGGTTTTCTAGAATTCTGATCCACACAGGGTCACTCTTCAATTGAAAGCCAACTATAGGATTCCCTTCACTCTGTGTGCACGAGTTCCATAGAATCTGCTCCTCAATATATCAGTGGTGCTTGAACTGTAACTAAGTTCCACAAATAAGTAACCCAAAGGACCATCATGTCATAAGGGTTAAAATTCTATAGACGACATGTCAAACAGACACATGGTCTGTGAGTTATAATTGTTTCAGTACCGAGAGCCTAGTTGGATTCAGGTTTGATCCAACCTGGCCGTGCTCCAGCATTCTCCAAAACATAAGCAGAGTATCTCAAAAGAACCATATCATTCCAATAATTTTTGTTCCATAGATGGTTCTTCAAATGCACATCTGTTTTGTGAGATACGGCCTTTTAAGTGTATCCGGGCCGAAAAGGGTCCAGGTCCGGTTGGGGTCAACCTGACCAGGTCGGGGTCCGACCCGGCATAGCCCGAACCGGATGGGCCGACCCCAGTGGGCTTGGCCTCATTAGGATAGGCCCACTGGGCTATAGACTAGCATATCCCTCTTTGGCTGGGCATGACCTACTGAGTGGCTCAGCCCGTAGGCTGGTGTGACACCCAGCTGGGTGGCCCACCCGGGGGTCTTTCCCCCTCCCCGAGTAGACATTTTTCCAACTCAGTTTGTAACGGCAGTGGCACATGGTGTCGCCCCTTTTCAGTAGGACTCATGGCGTGTGGGGCCCCTCTACCGCTTCTCGTTGTTGTGTCTTCCTTTAGTGGTGCATGATGGAATGTCACCCTTCTGCCACCGCTGTCAGCCAACATCGGTTGCCTCATCCATCCGATGAGGCACCTCTTGGTGTTGCCTCTCCTCTGCATCCGGTGACATTTATGTGCTTCCATCACTCATCAGTGCTGGTGTTGTGCTGGAGAGGCTTCCACGGGCCACTGAGTGAGCTCAGGTGGTTCGTTTTCCCTTCCATTTTCACATATGGGCCTCCTAGGATGCTATCGTCACTACGTGGCTCCCGGATTCAAGGTTTCAACATGTTGAAATTCAGCCCTCAAAGAACCTGAGAAACACTGAATCGGCGGAGGGTCTGACCCTTGTTTGTCTTGCCCACGCACTCCGCATTTGCATCATATCATGTGGGTAGTAAACAAAAACATCACATAGGTAACGATTAAAACCTGTTCAAATCTATCACGACAACCACCTACAGTTCCATATGAATCGGGGATCAACACATTTTAGTTGACTGATGTTCATCATGATTTTTATGAATGAGGAATCGAATCAAAAAATTACTTGAATTTAGTAACAAAACCTACCTAAAATTTGGAGGAGACATCATGGTTGTTGAAGTATAATCTATGTTCTTTGAATCCACTAGTGTTCATCGATCCTGGATCAAATCCTCCAACAATGTCACTCAAGCCTCCATTCATCATTGGAGGGAAGTTTGTTCTTCGGTTTTTGGTCAAGGATCTTCCCACAATCCACCAATCCTCCTTTTTCAAATCTTGAATAATTATAAAGGAGGATTTATGTGTTTAACTCCCCTTTAAATTAATGGTTCATTTGATGGTGTAATTAATGAATCTTATTAATTATATGAAGGGTGGTTACACACTCTATGTTTAACTGAGTATTTAATATCACTCGTTAAATGCCCGACCACCTCTTGGGTCCTCGACCCTATCGCTCAAGACGTGGTAGAAAAATAAAACAACATTTTATGTTATTTTATTATTCTTCAAAAAGTCTGTAAAATGATCTTTTTCTCCCTATCTACTATGGTCGAAGTTAAGCCTCCCTTAAGTGAATCTTAGTGCTGTGATTTCAATGGAACCCTATGATTTCAATTCTGAGCACCAGTTAAAAAGATAGAAATTATCACTGACACGTTAACTGAATGTACATAAAATAAGTTCAAATTTCTATTCTAGGCATACCAGGCCTCATAATCAAGCACCGTCAATTTTTGAAAACTTGCAATAATCCCAAATAGTTTTAAAAAACATTATATAGAATTTATAGATCTTTAAAAAATGGTAATATATATCCATAATTGATGTTATATTTTTGAATGAAAATTCATAATATTAAATGGTTACATAATTCATTTATACATTTGGGGTGAGGATGAATCATTAGATAAGGTGTTAGTGATAATAATTTAGATTATTTTAGTGGTTTTCGATCTTCACAAACTAGGATTGTTTTATTATATAACATCTCATGTATGTAATGGTTAAAAAACATAACATAAGATTTAATACATGTATTATAATTTTTTAACCATAAAAATGGTTTTATGACCATCCTTGGTGGTTTTAATGGAAAAACATTCATCATCCATGGTGTTGGTAAATTGACACATCATGGGTGATGTTTTCTGTAATATCTTACACCATCCTTATTGGTTTGAGAAGGTGGTGAGATACTACTTGGTCTTAGGTGATGTTATAAAAATGCCAAATGATTTAAATTATTTTTGATGGCTTCAAGAAAAATTTTGGGATCGATTTTCTCTTAGAATAAACCCAACAGACAAACAAAGCATAACTAACTACAACTACATAATGGATTTCAACAATTAAACCATGATAATTTCTTACTAAGAGAGAACAAACTAATCCATAAAAATTCCCAAAATCTAATAAAACTATGTAAACATAATCCAACTATTAGATTATTAATTGGAATACTAAACCATAAAACCCAAATGAATCCATAACACGCTCTATGGCTCCTCACCATGCTCGGTTCTCCAAGCACCACAATACCCCCTAGGAATCCTGTTGAACTGCTAGTAAAATAAGATTTGTTACCCTTACTTGTTTTCCGGAAAACAACATATAAAAAATCACAAATGTGCCAAAGCTAAGGGTTGAGTATAATTAACCTATATGTTTTCCCTATGTTACATCCCAACACATGCCACAAGGATTGAACTGTTATCAATTAATATAAACAATTTATATAAAACATCAAATAGTGAAACAATTACTAAAGATTCAAACACACTCTTGCCAATCTATTTTCCATTTTATTCAAGGCATAAAAGCAAAAAAAAAATCCACCTTTTATAACATCACACAAACAATAATAACTATAGAGTTTTACAAACCCAAACCAGTAAACAACCACAGTGGAATTTGTTTTCCATGAATGTTTATTACTTCTCAAATCTAGTTGTACATCCTGGCACTTTCCTTTGATGGTGGATCTTCTGTACACTATATATCACCTTTTTATAGTGGTTCTCCCCATCCACTTTTAACTCTTCCAACACAAGAATACAATATTCAAACAAACAAACAACTACATAGTACACCAAGGCCACAACATTATGAATACAACAATTTCACAACCAAACAGTACCTTAGGACTTCATCAACGCCACATTACATTTCTATAAAGAAACCTCTCTTATTGAAAACCATTTCCAAAAACCATTTTCATAAATCAACCCAGGCTGCCTATTTTAAAATCAAAATGTTAAAATCCCACATTGTAAACATTTCCCCACAATCATCCATTTTTCCCACAAATACACTATATATCACAATGAGAATTCCCATCAATATTTGAACATCTTAATAAAATTTAATTCAAATAAAACCAATTAATTTCAAACTAGTATTATAGTTTTAGATAAATAGATTCGAGAGACAATCTGTCCACCTTAGTGATTTGGTTATATCGACCCATTGCACAAACACACACAGAATCCATGTAAAACATCCAAAAAAACCTCCTTAGATCCCATTTCAAATCATCAACAAGCCCATACAGAAACACTTTAGGAAAGAAAACTCCTATATCTATATGCTACATGTGGAAATCTAGAAAACTGGGAGAGAGGGAGAACTATATCTAAATAAAACCAAGAAAGATTCCATAGTAGAGACTTACTAGAGAATAATTTTCCTCACCACACTTTGAAAAGACTTAAAATAACTTCCCTAATGAGTTTGAGAGCCCCTCTAACCCTTGAGAACCATCAATCTATATTGAGGCTTGAGTGGGAGGATGATTGGAGGATTTAAGGTAAAATCACGAGTGGTGCTGATTTGAAAAACTAACTTTTTATTTATGATCATGGTTAGCTCGCACTGTTAGAAAAATTTTACACTAACCAAGCACAAACTTCTACCTCAAATGGATCCTCACATGGAATCACCACACAATTAGAAAAATAGTGCACAAACCATGTGAAGGACCACTATCTCATGTTTCATGGTTAACTGGGTTTATTGCACAGTTTCCCCTAGCCATTCTCAACCCGTGATGCCATAGAAATGCTTCCAAGCATTCCCAAAGCCACCCCAAACTCTCCCAAACCTTACCCAACCACATTAACCACAAAAAAATATATAAAAAATGCTAGATACCTCAAACTGGGGGTGCTACATTCTCCCCACCATTGGAATTTCCAACCTCATAAAGTAGAGAATTATAACTTTTCTGAAAAGATCAGGTAATTAATCATCTATCTCTTTCTCCTGCTCCCAAGACTCCTCCGGAATCTGACCATGTTGACTGAAAACCTAATCTAGACAAATGATTTTACCCTAAAATAATATTTCTTACCTATACACAATCCTTACTAGTACATACACTATGAAATCATCAACCTTTATCTCAGCATGATCCCACCGAATCATTTGGTCATAATTCATCTATTACTTCTTCAACTAGGAAAAATTAAACACATTGTGTGCTTCACTAAACCATGGTGGAAAAGGCAACCGATAATACACCTCTCCAACTCGTTCAAGTATCTTACAATGCCTAATATACCTTGGAGATAACATTCCTACTTTTCAAACTGGCGATGGCCAAGCCTAGGATAGATTCTTAAGAACATATTCTCAACCACCTCAAATAATAATGGGTGTTAGCTATGGTTTGAATGAGATTTCTGAAGAATCTAAGCTGTATCCATTCTCTTCCTGGTCAACAAGATCTTCTTTGTAGTCTCTTGGAAAAGGGTCATCCCAACCAATAAAATCTCGCCTATTTTCACCAAAAAATTAGAGATTGACTTGGATTCCCATACAATACTTCAAAAGTATCCATATGTATTGAGTCCGGGTAACTATTATTTTAGGGTAAATCCACTAAAGGCATGTTCTCCTCCCATGAACCACCAAAATCCATGACACAATCCCATAACATATCTTCCAATGATTATATCTTCCTCCCTTATTTTTAATTCGTCTGAGGTTTATACGCCATACTCATAATCAATTGAGTCCCAAGGGATTATTCCATGGATTTACAAAAATAAGATGTGAACGTCAAATCACTATCTGATGTAATAAAAAATAGAAAAACATGCCTATTTACCACTTCACGGATATATATTTTGGATAAATCATCCACCATATGAGATTCATGAATAGGGATGAAATGGGGCATCTTTCTGAGCTAATACACTATCACCCACATAGAATCATTCTTTCTAAACATTATTCGGAGACCTATAACAAAATCCATTGCTATATGGAACCACTTCTTGAAAGAAATAGGTAATCATTGCAACATACCCGCCGACCACTGATGCTCTGTCTTGACTTTGAAACAAGTCAAGAATCTCGATAAAAACTTGACCACATTCCTTTTCATACCATCCCACCAAAATTTTACTTTCGACACCTTATACATTTTCAGAATTAAAGGATAGGAAACCCATTTGGAATGATGATAATCCCTAATAACTTCTCCCAAAAAAATCCCTAGTACAACCCTACGATTATAAAAACACAAATCTAAAATCCCACTCAGTTACCAACCCTCAATGGTCTCCCCACCATTGAGGTTTGACCTCATCTCCAAAGACTCATAATTAGACACATGTGATTCCATAACCAAGAAAACCATGTCAATAATCAATTAAACTACAATAAAAATTGACATGTCACCCTAGTCCTCACATTCCAACCACATCTCAGCTATAACCGACATCAAATACCACTGATCTGATTCTTTTTTCACAACTTGAGCATATGATTTCCTACTTAATGTTTCTACAATAATATTTACCTTACCTGGTGTGTACATCAAGTCAAAGTCAAAAATATGACGATACTCCATCCATCTCCTTTTCCTAAAGTTCAAATCTATCTATGAGATAATATGCTTTAAATTCTTATTATTGGTGAACACCATGAATTTCTCACAGAATAGATAAGAAAACCAAATTTTCAAAGAATGAACAGTTGAATCCATATCCAAATCTTTTGTTGGGATGTTCTTATCATGCACTCTCAATTCCCATGATTTATATGTGACCACATGATCCCCTTTCATGAAAACACACCCAAATTCTAATCTCGATGCATCACAATACGCCACATACCCTTTTCATAGTTCAGGAAAAATCATGATTGATGTTCATGTAAAGAGACACTTGTTGTCTTTAAAATATTTCTGACACTGCTCTATCCATTTAAATGGATCATTTATCCTTGTAAAATCTGTCATTGGTGAGGCCAATTGAGAGAAATCATGAAAAAAAACATTGATAATAGCCAGCTAGACCAAGGAAACTCATTATCATGAAAACTTTATTTGGTGTTTACTGTGATATAAAAGCGTATATCTTTTCTACACCAATTGAAAAACCTTTCTCAGAAATAACAAGGCTAATAAAATGAACTTCTTGTATCCATAAAGCACACTTAGGCAATTTGGATTACAACTGATGATCTCTCAAGATCCTTAAAAGTATAGCCAAGTGTAGCTCATACTCCACCCTTGTCCTTGAATACACAAGTATATCATCTATGAATACCACCATGAAAGAATCCATATATCTCCCAAATATCAGATTCATCAATACCAAGAACACTGTTGGTGAATTTTTCAAACCAAATGTCATAACCACAAACTTATAATGACCATATCTACTCCTAAAGGTTGTTTTCGGAATATCTTCCTTCCACACTTGCACTACATGATATCATGTTGGAAAGTCAATCTTGGAGAACCACTAAGGTTCCCTCAACTAATCGGACTAGTCATAAATGCGAGAAAGTTGATATATAATCTTTATAATAACTAGGTTAGGCTTATGATAATCAACACATAGCCTTAGAGTTCCATTTACATTTTTAACAAAACACTGGCATTGCCCCGACAGAGGTACTAGGTTGGATGAACTCTTTATTTTCTAGCTCTTCCAACAACACATTAAATTCACTAGATTCTTTTGGTTCCATTTGGTAAGAAGAAAGTGAGACAGGATAGGTCCTCAGAAGGAGATCAATTATAAAATCCACTTCCCTCATTGGTAGAATCCCAGATAATTATTCTGGAAGGACATCTAGAAACTGATAAAAACTATTGGGAAAATTATATTATGTAATCTATCCATTTATTCCAAAGGCAACACTACAAATTAAGAATATATCATTCCAATAGTTGGTTACAACAAACCTATTGTACCAAACATTTCTTTCAGCTCTCCTCTAAATAGATGTTCGATTCCATAATCTGTCGTGGAACTAACTGTTATCGCATAACAATCTATGTGGGACTTTAACATTTTCAACTAATCCATTCTCAAAATTATATCATAATAATCCTTCTTAAGAACTGAGAAATACCACATTAACTCAAACCCATCCTTGATTACACAACATTCTCTATATAGAAATTTTTGACGCTCTCTTTGACCTAGAAGAATTTGATGTTTTAAAATCGAATGCATTATTTCCATAGTTAGACCCTCAAAATAACATCATGAGAATAAAAAAAATGTGAAGAACATGTATCAAACAATGCTTGCATCAAGGTAGAATTTAAATGAACCATACATATCACCATTGATGGTCTCAACGGATCATCCATCACAACATTCTCTTCTCCAAACAACTACTTGCTTTCCAAAATCTGGTCTTTATTTCCCTGTTGAGGAGTCGTGGTGTTTCTAGATTCATCATGAATAAATTTTCTATACTAGTTATGGGTATGATACCATCCCCATCCTATCGAGGCATAGGATGCATGCGACCCCTAAGGAGTGTTATGAACAACTTACCTCAGATCATCCCAACAATAATGCTTATGATCCCCCATCTACATACAGTTATGACATGGTCGAGGTTGTTTCATACAATCTCATTTGATGTGACCCTTAGAGCCACACTAAAAATATCCAGGCTTACTCTAAGGCATCAGAGAAAGATTCACCAATCCTACCATCATGTTCTGGTCCATAATTCCACCCTAGAAATATGTGTACATCTTTTTATTCATCCCAGTGTTAGATTTCCCATTATTTCTTGTGGGTACCAATAAACTTATCCCACCTATAGTGTTGATGATATACAGATCAGCTAAAATTTATCTATCCACCATTTCTATTTAATCATTTATACACAACATCACTATTTTAGAATGAATTTACACCCAAAAAACATCTTCAGAAATATGTGCCTTCACAAATGTACTACCTACCACCACAAGTGAAAAAAGCAATAAGTCCATAAACATAGCCACATATTCTGTTATAGATAGGTTCTTATGCTTTATACAGATGAAATCTATTGTGTGATGATCTTAATGTATGAGAGTATATTATTTTGTTAACCAATTCCTCAAAACCATCCCATGTTGTACCTTGATCCATTTCAGCTTGGATGTCCAACTCCCACAAATGATGGGAAAGATCATCCAACATATATGCGGGTAGCTTCACATTCACTTATACCATTGTTCCTAGTAATTCAAATATCATATTCATGTTGTTCAACCACAATTCATCCTTTTCCAGTTCCGAATCACCATTAAATATGGGTGGATTCTAATTTTGGAACTGAATTTCATGATCCAAATGCTTTGGATCATCGACTTTATTCCCACTTTCCACCCCTGTAAGTATTATACTATACTCTGCATTAGTGGTTGGTTCACCGACAGCTTAGGTGAAACCACATTTTCAACAACCTCATCTAGTTGGTCTCTAAAACGACTAATCAGATCCATTTCTATCAAGACAAAAACAACCCTAAGTTGCACACCCTTGGCTAGAAAATGTTTATAATTCAAATTGAAACATATTTAAACTATCAAAACCAGGCTTTCCACAAGTTCACATTTCCCATGTTGAACCATTTTTAAAAAACACACCATGTCGTGAAAATTTCCTCATTTTTGAAATACCAGCACTAATGAAATGTCAAGTTCACACATTTGAAAATAATTTAAATATTTTTTACAAGTACATATATTCATGCCACAACATAAATCATTATTCAAAATAAATATGAAATCCTAGTCAGAATTCAGTTATACCATGAATTCCATTCTCATCTCATTGTCTACACCCACGACAATGAGATTTTCAATTCCTATAAGTGTCTCCAAAACCCTTATGTACAGAAATCTCTGTTAACATGAAGTTCAACATAAATTTCTTAGCTACGTCTTTTATTCTATACATTTCATGTTCTAACAATCCTACACCTTGCTACCATCCCAACTCGAAGGATAGATAATTAAAGAATTCCAACACCAAGACCGATAATCAATTCTAAGGAACCAAACAAACTTGGATGTCAAGGACCGAACAAACTGATACCATTGGTAATATCACACCCCCTTCATCATTGGTTTTATAAGAGGGTGAGATTATACTTTTCCTTAGGAAATGTTCATAAGACACCAAAGGCTATAAATTAATGAAGAGGGATTCAATAACAATTTATGGAACAATTTTCCTTTGGAATAAACCAACCAACCAAACCAATCCTGGCCAACTACATCTGAAAATGAATGTCAACAAGTAAACTATGATAATTCCTTACTAATAGGAAACCATATAATCCATAAAAATTTCCAAAATCCAACAGAACTAAGTCTCAATAACCTCAATATAATATTATTAAGCCGAAAACTCAACAATAAGACCCAATGAAACCCATAACACACTCCATGGATCCTCACCAAGTTCCATGCTCCATGAATGAAAATATTAGTCATGCATCATGATGAACCACTAGAAAAATGAAATGTATTTCCCATCAATATGTCTCAAAAAACATCTACAAAAGCACCAATGTACCGAATCAGACAGTGAATAAAAAAACATATTAGGTTTTCCCCAAATAACATCCCTATACACGCCACTAAGATAGAACCATGATCATGTTAATATAAATAGTTCATTTAAAACATCATAGAGACAACAATTTACAACATGTCAAACAAAATCATACCATGCTATTATCCATTTTACTATCGTATAAGAGCACAACAATTTTCACCTTTCATAACATCACACAAAAAAGAATAACTATAGAGTTTTATATACCCAAACCGGAAAACAACCACAGTGAAATTTCTCATCCACGCTGATTTCTAGTTTTCCAATCTAGTGGTACTTCCCTCCAACTTATCTTTGATGGTGGATCTTCCATCCTCTATCCACCCTTTTTTATAGTAGTACTCCCCCACCCACTTTCGTCATTCCAATACAAGTATAGAATTCCCAAACCAATAAACAAACACATGTCATGCTAACGCCACAACATTATGCAAACCACTATTTCACAGTCAAAAAATCCATTAGGACTTCATCCATGAAACATTAAATTTCAATAAAGAAACACATTGTGTTGAAAACCATTTACAAAAACCATTTTCATTAATCAACCCAATCAACATAATTTAAAATCATCATTTTAAAATCCCATATCATGAATAATTCACCGTAATTACAAAATTTCCCCAAAAATCCACAAAACAACCCAAAGGAAATTTACATCACACTTCTCAAATCATAAGCATAATTAATTTTAATCAAGAGAGAATACACCAACCATAGGGTTTTGTTGAAATCGACCCACCACACAACCACACATCGAATCTGGTAAAACATATGGAAACCTTCCTCATATTTATTTACCTATAATCAAAAATCCAAAATTTCAACACATTAGGTAACAGAAAACCTATATCTACATATAATTTGTGTAGATATAGAGAATCATGAGAGGAGGAGAACTAGATCTATGGAAGACCTAGAAGGAATCAAGAGTGGAGACTTATGAGAGAAGAATAAACTTCAACACACCTTGAAATCACTTTGAATCACATTCAAAATGAGTGGGATAACCCCTCTAACTATGGAGAACAAATAATCCCGAGTGAGGCTTGAGTGGGGGGAACAATGGATGGTTTAGGGAAAATCCTGATTCATCCCAATTTTAAAAACATACTTTTTATTTTAACACATGGATAGATCACATGGTTTGAGAACATATACAACCATCATTTAAATGTTAATTCCTCTAAGGGAACCTCACATAACCTCTTACAAAGTTAGACAAACCATGCGCAAAACATGTGAAGTCCCACTGTCTCATGTTGCACAGTTACCTGGAATTGTTGTACTGTTTCCCCTAATCATTTGTCAAACCATACATCCCCTTAAAAGATTCCAAACATTCCCAAAACCTTCTTAAACTCTATAAAACATTACCCAACCACATTAACAACATAAAAATACCTAAACATAGGTTATATACCTCAAATTGGAAGTGATACATTTTCATTTATTGAATAATTGAGAGAGATAGAGAGAATTTTGAGGATAAATATTCAATTAACATAATATAATTAAATTATATAAATGATAATAGAGTTATAATGTCTATTTGTACATGGTAAGTGAGGTAAGGATAATAAATTTAAAGAAATTTTAAATAAAATAAAAGAAAAAAAAGAGGATTTTTACCTCCTGAATTCTCCTCCTTGAGAATCTCTTTAAGGGGATTAGTTTTGGCATTTTATATGTGACCAAAGGCTCTTGGAAATGATGTAGGGTCTTAGAAAGAATATTGTAATTAAATTTGACAAGGATAAAATGCCGGAATGTTTGAGAATAAGGGGTGGTGTGGGTGGTATTTATAGTTGTGGAATGAAGTGTTTTTTTGAAAATTTTATTCTTTTGTTTATTATTTTGGTTCAAGACTATGAATAGTTTAAGAATTATCAAAAACATATATTAAAATAATGTTAGAAAGTTCTATATTATGGGCTTACATCATTCATAAATCACTTATAAGTAAATAATTCAAGTATTTAACATTTATCAAAAATTATATTATTTTACTATTCACCAAAAATCAAATATTTTAGAAAAAAACCCATAAATTCACCATAACAATTTCTCAACATGAAGAGTTCAAAAATTAAATCTATTTTATGAAAATTATTTTAAATATATGATAAATTTAATTTTTAATTAAAATAATCTTTTTCTCAAAAATACATATTATAATTTTTAACTGATTTTATAGCACTCTAAAAATTTATCTAATCCACATAAAATGATCCTAAAATCATAATACAAAAAAAATATTAATTTATTAACACATTTTATGAAGATAAATTTTATTTCAAATAATTTTATTAATTATAAAATTTTAATTAAATATTTATGACTTAAAACAATACCAACAATTAATTAATAATTTTAAAAAAATTCATTTTCTTATACTAGGATGTAATTATATCATATTACCATTTATAGGATTCCAAAATTTTATTTATATTTAAATATTAATGTTTATTATTTTGATAGACACGTTATTATTCTTAATAGTCATATTTTTATTCTAATGGTTACATTACTATTCTTCAAAAAATGAAACATATCAAAAAAAGACCAAAAACCGAACCATAGTAATTTTTGATATTAATAATTTCAAAAAAAGTGTTTAATTTTTTAAATATAATTTATAAAATATTCCCAATTTATATTAAAGACAAGTTCACCATTAGATGGTGGTAAAACCTTGTTTGGAAAAATATTCCCTTCTTATGTGTAAAATTGATTTTATTCTTATCTTATGCCTCTTAAAATATTTTGGATGAATGGTAAAATATATGAATAAAGGTATAACATATAAATTTCATTAAAAAAATTCAAAAATATTGTTTAATTTAATTTATTAATATAAAATATGATTGAGGGAATCAAAATTGTTTTTATAAAAATACATCCTTTATGTTATTTTTTATTTCTAATTAATTTGTAGCCATTGAATTAATTTCACAAGAATGTATAATATATATTTTCCTATTTTACTTAATCTCATTTATTACATCCATTCCAAACATCTAGGAAAAAACTATAATAATAATATTAAATCATTTTTCAAGATTGTAAGCTATTAAAGAACTAGAATTTAAAAAGAGGCATACCATCAAATCATGGTGTGTTACATGTAATCAATTATTTATAAATGGAACCTTGTAGATGTAATGGAAGTTATATAAATTCATGTATTCCATGTAGTTAATTGTTTCCGTGAAAAGATAATGAAGCTTCAGTTAGTGATACAGTTGGAGATGAACAAATTATAACTATATTGGGATAGTTGACTCAGGTCATGTCCAACAACCTATCTCATATGGATGAACCAACATATCCCAATCATGGTTTAATAATTATATACTATTTTATGAATTTAGAAAACTCAATAGTTCAATGAAAAAAAATCAATTTGTAATTTAGAAATGGATCAATTCTTTAGGGATGACATTTCTTACATTTGGAATTAATTAAAGGGTGATAGTTTCCATGGTTGCATATCATCTCTCATGGGGTGAACATCAATAGTTAATATTGATTAAAAATACTAAGGATGATGAATAATTATTGAGCCTGGAATGGATTGATATTAATGAAATTTTTTTGAAAGATATTTTCCTCATGAACAATGAGAAGATATGGAAAAAAATTATACACTCTGAGACTAATTAAAGCTCAATATATTTCCATGTATGAAGATAATTATACATCATTATCAAGGAATGATAAAAATTATTAACTTAATATAAATAGTAAGATCAACGATTTCATTGATGGGTTAATATAATTCCATCGAAGGGAATTAGCCTCTCAAATATTCTCATCAGGTGAAGAAATAGTCACAAATTCCACCAAGATATAGTCACCAGGATACCTATTTCAAAAAATGTTTTCATAAAAAATTGAGAAAAATTACATCATGTATGTAGATTAAAAATAAAATAATAAACTAAAATTTTTATATGCTACATCTATAAATAGACTGGTAACTACGATATAATTATCCTAGAAATAAAGGGAATCTTCCATAGAAAAGTTCAAGGGAGAATGGGAATTATTTTATGATCACCACAATAGAGTTTGAATTTACTAATGTTGTGTTAGAATGTACTTTAGTCCTATAATTAAATTTAGAATTTTTTTTGTAGATATTTACACTATTTTATATGTTCAATATTTCCCAGGTAAATTATATATTTTCCTTGATGATTATAAAGGTAGTTATTATTTAAGACTCATCATGAAAGTCTTATCAATATATTGATGTTTCAATTAGTTCCCATTAATCCAAATATAAATTACCTATTTGATGAAACTATTATTTTACCTATGGTGGATTTTTTTTATAATCCTTTGTATGGATTGGATTTCAAAATATAGAGAAAACATGAATTAAAATAATAAGAAATTTTGATTAGTGGTGAATATGTGAAATTATTTATCTTTATAGGTAAAAATTTATCAAAATCAATTCTATATCCACCCCTAGTTTCACCTCTAAATGAGATTATAGGGGATGAATATAATACACGGTCTATGTATTAGAAATGAAAACATAAAAATGAATATATTCCTATCACAAATGAATAAATTGAAGTATTTCATTTAGAATTATCTTATCCCCCACCATAATGTGAGATTTATTTTTCAATTTATTTAATCCTTGCTGCAAGGACTATGTCAAATAATTATTAAATATTGGCCAATGTAGAACTTGGGATATTGAATGAACAACTAGACGAGTTGTGTACTAAAGGATTTACAAACCCTAGTGTTTCACCATTGGGAGCCTATTTTATTTTCCTTAATAAAATTGGTGGAACTATGTCAACGTTCATTTATTATTGGAAAATAAATGCTATTATAATAAAGGATAGATATCCTGTTGATTACATTAATGACCAATTAGATCAAATTCATTGAGGTTAATATTTTTTCAAATATTTTTGATTTATCAAGATACAATCAATTGCGAGTATAAAAGAAATATATTCCAAATCCAACATTTTGAATGAGATATTAGCAGTATGATTTTATAGTAAATCCATTTGGATAGACTAAAAAATCCTCTTTTTTATGGATCTATTGAATAGAGTATTCAGTGAACATCATGATGATTTTCGACGTCCTTTATTTAGATATCATAGTTTAATCCAGAATCTTTAAGAACCATGAAATTAAATAACATATTATTCATAAACATATTTGATTAATTGGGTTAAAATTTAAATTTATCGAGTGTGAGTTTTTGATTCAATAGGTTCCTTTTCTAGTCTATATTGTCTCTATAAATGAATCTTATTTGATACTATGAAGAAAAAGGCAGTCCATGAAATTAATATAGTAATGAACATAACTAAATTAAATAGTTTTATTAGTTTGGAAGGTTACTATTAGTGGTTTGTTAAAAGAAATTATTGATTAGATAACCTATTTAGAAAAATTACTCATAAAGGGGTTTGGTTTTTTTTTTGTAAAATGGAATGTCAAGATTGTTGATGAATTGAATTGAAGATTGTTGAATTCATTGATTTTTAATATTGTTTTATGAAATGATGAATTTATGATATATTGTTATGGATTGAATAAAGGACATAGTTGTGTCCTTATATATATTAAAAAGGTTATTTCGTATGAATATAGGAAGTTAAATAATCATTTATAGAAATATCCCAATAATGATATTGAGTTTGAATAAATAATATTTTCTTTGAATATATAGACACGTTATATTTATGATGAGATATGTTAGACATACACTAACTATAAGAATCTAAAATAAATATTTTCCCTAAAATAACTCAACATGAGGGAAATATAATTTCTTGATTTACTCTAGGATTGTGATTTCCCAATACACTACAACCACATGAAACATAATATTGTAGTGGATTAATTGATTAGGAATGATCAGGGAGTTTTGAACAAAATGAGGATCAATAGGGATCATATGTTCATTGATTTAAAAAGGATGGACTTGGGAATTATTAATAAAACAAAAAAATTCGTTTACCCTAACCCAAGTAAACTAGATCACATAGATATTTTATTATATTTTCATAAGATACAAATAATTGAATCCTAATAGACAGTATATATTAATATTTATAGTAAAAGAGATACAAACATGATTTATATATTACATTTATATACCAAAATAAAATCATAATTTATTTTTATAAAATCATTATTTTCTCTAACATATCCTTGAATATCATTCATAGTATACATACTGGATTCAAATGAAAGTAAACAATAATGGCGATCTCATGTTATTATTAAGATTTATGTCATGTAGAAGCTATGATGATCATATTTTGAATAATAGAAAATGCATAATAACTATGGAAAAGTAAATATCTGAACACATATTCCATTTAATCAATAACATGACTATCATTATTATATAAGGAATAATCAATATGGAAAGGTAAATATATAATCACGCGTTCCATTTAAATAACTAGACTATCATGAATTAATAATTAAAAATAAATTTGTAAAGGTAAATAAATTAACACACATTCCATTTAAAAAACATTTCTATCATGAATAAATAATTAATAATTATTATTGAAAGGTAAATAACTAAACTCAAAATTCTATTAAATTGATAAAATAAAAATTAAAATAAAACCAGAGAAAATTTCATTGAGAAATAATCATGGATAATAATAACTGAATTTATAATGAAAGAAGCTATTAAATAGAAGACATAAAGATTTTATGAATCATGATCCCTCTAATTTCAATACATTTAAAAGGATAGTTTAAATATAATTGGTGGGAATACACCAAAAACCCATTCCTCTAAGGATATATAACCTATTAGACTCATGAGACTATCGATACATTAACGGGTTATCTATAAACTAACCCTAATTGCATCTCTAGGTCCAAAGCATTCATTATATATTTATTTGTTGATTTAATCCACGAAAAATATTTCATATCCTCAAATATCCCTAATAAGGAAAGAATAAAAATATATCACTATATTTCTAGATTATCAAATAAGTTTTAATATTGAAAACCATATGTAAAAATTCATAATTGATTTAAGAAAAAATCATGTATATTATATTATATATATATATATATCGTGAAATTCAATCTCTAATGATCACATGAATGTGAAAATTTCACAAGAATGTTAATGACTACAAAAATTAATCAAGAAAGTGAATTTCAAGAACATTCATGGTCTGAATGATAATTAACCATCAGTAAAATGAATAAGTATGGAATCAATAAAACATCTCCCAGGTGGAGTACATGTAATGTAAAATTTTTTATCTTCAAAGAATAAAAATACCTTACAATTTTCATGAAAAATATTTATCTACAAATTTTCCTTTTTTAATTTGAACAGAGTTTAAAATATTAAATTATAAAAATTATTTTGGCAATAATTTTCTTTTAAAAGACCAATTATAATTATAAATTAATATTAAAAAAAATTATTGGTCATGATGTGGGAAATTTATAAACATGTCATAAATGCAGAAATAATGATTTCATTGACATTTTTGGTAAATTCCAATCAATCCTTACTTGGAAAATAATCTGAATAATCCATTCCATTTTTCCCAAATAGTCAAAAATGATAAAATTTTCATTAATAAATAATTTTTAGAAGTTTAAAAACATTTTTTAAAATATTTTTTTAATATATGGTTTTATAAGAAAAAGGATTTTCTATTAGAGGGATAAATAAAGTCATATTTTATTAAATACATTTTCTCGATATTTTTATTTACCAAAGAGTGGGAAAATGGTACTATTGATTGAAAACTCCATTAATTACCAAAGGATTTGAAAATTAAATTGTTTTCTTATAAAATTATACAATAAAATGAATCAATTAAAATTCAATCATAAACAGTCATTATTAAAATAATATTTTTAAATAAACGTTTACAATGATTGTGACGTTGAAGTAAGAATAAACGAATGAATCAGTTATGTGTGTCAAATTTAAATCCATAAAAAAATAATTTTATATAAATCTTATTATATTAAAAATTATATAAACACATAATCGTACCATATAAAAGACTTTAAAGATATATTATAACTCAATGATAAGAAATTCAGTTATGAAATTATCTACCACGATGTAAAATTCTTGTCAAACCCACTTGAATGAAATAATTTAAATTGAAATATAAAATAACATTAATTATTAAATAATCATGATATTAGATGAAAAAATTTCTATTAACACGCCATAAAAATTAATTAGTTTCATAACATTACAATATGCCTCAATAAAAACAAATTCAGACGATGTCCCTTAACTCGTGATTCCTTCTGGTTGAACATGATTTATCCTCAACTATAATTTATCTAGGAATATTATTAATTTATACATAAATAAAATTAATATTTATAATATAATATAATATTTTAATATAACATTTTACCACTCATTTTTTTATATTAATTATATTCATTATTTAATGTGTTAATTTCTTTATATTCTGATGCATGTTTTTTTTAATATTTCATTAATTGTGCATTGGATAATGATCCATCATATATAAGATTATAGTAATATTAGTAATAATATATTTATTCATTATATACATTTTTATAATCATTATTAAAGGATAGATATAGAAAATGAATAACAACACTTTGTAGAGAAGATAAGCCAAATGTACACATGAGCATTGATATCATTCAATTAATGATTGAATGGGTAAGGAATTGGGGGATATATTTATTTTAAATAATAAATTTAATGTTATGTATATCTCATATGTTCATTAATATTATTCTATTACTTTCTATTTAATTTTTTTTTGAAAAAGAAGTCACATCTATTCGTGAGGCGGTAGTCCTCCATAGACACAAGCGATGTATTCATATTTTTAATAGATTGTAACATAAGAAGATATATATGATATTAAAATTATAGATGTATAATAATTGAATAAATATGATGAAAATGTGATAAATCCATCATTTTATCAATAGTTTCTGTGAACCAAGTGTCCTAGATTTGATCCCTATTTTATTATATTGGCATAGATACAGTGGGATGAATCATAATGGACTAATTATTTTAATAGCTTTACTAAACCATATAGAGATATGAAACCCATTTTTACATTTGAAATAGAAAAAAATCATAATAAGTTATAATATAAAAATAAACTCTTCCATGATATATCATTCAAATATTTATTTTTTATATCCTCATGAAATGAACCAAAATAAGGGTGAGGTCAAATGATCACTAATGGTTAACTATAAAAGAAGCTATCATGAATCAATGAGAGTGATCATAATGGAAAGGAAAATAGCTGAGATCACATTCCATTTAAATAATTTGATTCGAAATAATCAATATGGAAATATAAATAATAGAAAACACACCAAATTTTTTCAATAAATTGAGAATGAAATACATTCCAAGATAATATCATTGTAAAAAATTCAGGGATGATAATAACTACATTCTGAATAAAGGGAATGATTATTTATTGAATGAAATTATTTAGGTGCCTGATATCTTGATCTTCAATTCATTTTAAAATAATTACTAATATACCATGTTATCAATTTAATTCATTAGTCGATATTCCTTATCAGAAAAAATCTATATTGAGTTAAACATACATATTTGTTGATATTCCCCATTTAATCAAATAACATTCTATGCATAAACTATAAGTAAAAATGGTAAATTATAAAGGAAATAATCATATCCCTCATACAAGAATATGAATATTTAAGTCAATTTTAATTCACAATGAATAATTATTATAATAATGATATTGTTTTTATACAAATCTAACAATCACAAAAGAAACTGAGATTTCATAATAAAAATTACCACATTGTATTTTTTAAGTAAAAATTCATTAAATTGAATAATTAAAGTTAAAGTTTATAACAAAAAAAGTTATGAATTAATCATGATATTACCTAAAAATGGTTTATTATATAAAACACATAAAAGTGAATTTTTTCATAATAACAAATAAGCCAAAGTGGAATGAAAATTAAGATGAAATCCCTTACCATACACTTTCTTTTTGTTGGGAATGTAATAAACATCAAAATATTTCTTATAAATGTGTTACTACATTATTATATAGCCATAGTAATATTAATAATATAATTTATTATTAATTTATAATGTCTTATCACCTGTTCATTAATCATCTATAATTATTTTAATTGTTTTGGGTGTTAATTTCACGGGTTTATCATGTGTGTTTCACCATGAAAGATCCATTTTTTGGGAATATTATATTATTATATCATCTTCAAATTAATAATATTAGTACAATTAAAATATTTATATTTCATATATACTTTTAAAATCATCCATGAATGATGTTTAAAAAAATTGAAGTACGTTATGATCATAGAGATGGTAGGTTGTACATGCGCATGAGTAACATTTTCCTATTTTTCAATGATCATTATCGAAAGGTTGTATATAATATTTTATAACTAAAAAATTATCATAATATAATATATAAAATATAATTTCATTATTTGTAGTTATGTATTTCATTCATGTGTTGGGGTGATGTAAAGATTGTCACATCACATTGGGAAGGCGATAATCCACACGTATAGGAATGATGTTATCATTTTTATGTGTAAAACTAATAAAATGATATATTATATTTTTTGAATAATTAATATTTCATTTATATATTTGTTATTTAATTTATTTTACATTTATTAATTTAAATTATTCCTCATCACCTTACTTGGAATACATCAAAGAAATACAAATCACATCATTTCGGGACACTGTAGTCCACTATATACTTGAGTGACGTTATCATGTCTCATATCGAATTGAATGTACTAAGTTATATATGATATAATTAATTAATAAGTATAATAATGTAAAATATATCATATATATATATATATATATATATATATTATCAATCATAATACCCATCCTTGAGATGAGGTAATGGAAAAAAGAATGACATCGATTCACGAGGCAATAATCTATGGTACACACAAATAATGGATTCATAACCCATTTAAAGGAATTTGATATGGTTTTTTGTCATGAAATTATTATGAATAAATACCATTATATGGAAGATAATGACGTTTTTATATAATCATGGTTTAACAATAATTTAAGGAGATGGATAAATAAAATAAAATAAAGATTCTCATTGAAGAACATTACATATTTTTTGAGTATTGTCCTTAGGTTTTCACTAAATCATTAATAGAGTGACATTATACCCAAAATAAGGTTTCTATGATGTGGGGAGGATGGTTTGGACTTGATTTTATAAGGTATTTTCCAAACAAAATTGGTTTGAATGTGTGAATAAGTCAAGTAATTGAGTGCCATTTTTTAATTAAGGTGGACTGACATTCTTGAAATACCCAAAAGTATTCTCTATTATGAGGTATCCATTACCTAATGTGCCTAAAAAATAGCTCAATAATGCAGGTTAGGGTTTATGTGCTTGATAAACACCTCCAACACAAAAAATAATTATCATGTTATTCTTTAATCTTTAAGTTTACACAATATTATCCTTTTAGTATTAAACACGATAAATTATATCTTTTTATTTAATTAGGTAATTTATCCCTTAAGAAAAAAAATTAAAATGAGTTTTATTACATAATTTAGACAAACTAACTCAAAATATGTAATATAATTTATTACAAAAAATCAATTTGTGTGTGTAAAATTAATTTTAATACAAACACATGTAGTGCACAAAAACATGTTTTAACATTAATTGAGGTAATTAATTTTAATTGTATTCACTAATAATTATTCTCAAAAATTAGATTTACCTTATTTTATAATACACATTATTCATATTCCAAATATAGATCCATTTTTTGTAATTAAACTCATTGTATTCTTATCATTTAATTAAAATGTAATACAACAGATTCATTGTGAAAGTTGTGTTTTAAAGTGAAAATGTTCCAATGTTTTTTAATAATATTATTTATTTTTATTTATTCATCAAAAAATAACACATCTTAGCAAAATATAGAAAATTCACATTAATAAATTTTTGATCCTCATATTTCAAAAAAATAAGTTTCTTTTTTCTAATATATTATAAAAAATTAATTAAAATTTATTCTAAATTATGTCTGCAATGTGAGAGTAAACAGTATTTCAGAAAAAGGCTTTTTTAATGAACATTTTTTTAAATATACTTATTATTTTTATAATCATTACATAACCAAAATTTCCACAATTCTATTTTTACTATTAATACCTAACAATTTTATGGTTAGGGGACAACTTATCATATGTAATATTAATATTTTGATAATATGCCACATTTTCTAAACTGGGTGTCGTGTACAAAACAATATAAACTCATCGTTTCATGTAATGAAAGATATTGAAGATATTAAATTCATTTAAAGAATAAAAATATCACAATATATCAGGTTATTATATTCTCTTCTACGCTTGGTGTTGAATTTCATACACAGTGTAGAATTTAATTTTTTTCCTTTTATGATTTTGTGGTGTTATAGTCTCTCATCTTAAATTATTAACATACTTGTGATTTAAACATGATCTCAACAATAAATGGTTTTATATTTTAAAACAGACTATTTGGGAAACACATATATAAAATTTTTAATAAAATATCCTATTAATAGCAATAAATGGAAATCATGAAATTTTAACACCCTGAGTTTTTATGATTTTTTTAATATATTCATTTTTTGTGTCTTATGTTATACCCTACACTATGTTAATCTTTCACCACACACAATACCAACATAGATAGTGTAACAAAAAAATGAGTTTCTACGAAAAATAATTGTATTATTATGATTATTTAAAAAATAAAATTATATCATAACCATTATAATGGATGGTGTGGATAGGATTAATTAAATTATGAAAGTATAGTTTACACATGTGAAACCATTTTAAAATTTAATGGAAATTTTCTCATAGGAATAATTGTATTTTATAAATATAAAATATAAAAATTCAATCATGTTGGATTATATTAATGAAATAAAGATATAAAATATTTAATTTAATCTTTACCAATTATTCTATGTCTTATTTAGACATGATATAAAAATAAATATAATTTCATTCTTAAAATCGATATTTTCTCTAAAAAGGAATACCTTCCACCTTTTAATGGTAGACTAGTGTAAAAAAATTGCCCTTTTATAAATTATATTTGAAAAAATAAATTTATTATTTGAATCCTGGATATAAAATGTTATCTTGGTTGATTTTTTTTTATTTTTCTATTAAGTTTTAAGTTTTCATGAATAGTGAAAAATACTGAATTTTAATTGAAAACAAAATTTTCATTGAAAAAATTTATCGTGCTAAATTATATTTTTGGTGTATATTTATGTATATTTATGTTATTTTTCTTTTATTCCAATGTAGGTCATTGGAATCAATTTCACATTGAATTTATATATAAAAATATTTCTATCATTTGAACGTTTTTCTTTAAAAACATGTTGTATCATTCCATCAAATGAGTTAATTTTAAATTAATTTTTGAAAATTCTGATGTTTTAATTATTCAAAATCTTTTACATATTTGGAATTAGAAGGTCCAAATTTACTAAAGATGTCCCTCTATTTTTTGATAATGTGAAAAGTCACTATCTTAATTTTTATTACCACAATTAAGGGTAAATTAGGTAATTAAGGGTAAATATAATATTATAAATTTTATAAAACTATTCTAAAACATTCAAAAATTTTATTTCATACAATTTTATACAACCTTTAAAACATAATTTTTTAAATTTTATATTTTAATGGGTACCATTCCATGAAAATTACTAAGATATTATTAAAATCAAAGACAGTGAAATAATGTCACAATCTTACTTTTAATAAGTATAATATTTTTATCATAGAGTTAAATAGATTATATAATCAACTATATATGTTACTGTGAAGTCTAAAATTTTTATCTACATCATTGTAATTTAATGTTTTTATTAAAGAAATAATAATCAGAAATAATTATACAATGATGGTTTGGTAATTATTTAATTTATGAAAAACACAATTAAGTGATATTATAAAATACTAAAATAAATATTATTTCAAACAAATAATGTAATAGATGAATTTTCTATTTTAATATGACATATTATTGGTGTATTTAAATATTTTTTTGATGTTAACTTGCTGTATTGATTTTATTAAAGTCAATGTAATGAAACATCTCAAAATAGAAACTAATGATATTTTATGAAGATAATATTTTTGAAAATTAGTCAAAATTAAAAAAAAACAATACATTTGGATAAAAGAGATAGAATATGGTATAAAATATCATTAATTGAGAATTTATGGTTGAATTTATACCTTATAATTAAATATCTCAACCTTTTAATATTTTACATGTTGTTACAATAATAAAATTAAAAAATGTTTACTGATGGTTAATCTATAAGATAAGATTTAAATTATAGAAAAACATGACTAAAATATATTGTTCAATGTGTTTACCACCCTATCACACATTATATTCCAGTACCATTAATTTTTTATCTATTTTTATTGATATTTAATTTATTTTAATTTAATCTTTTGAGAAACCACAAAAGTTCACATCGCCTTAATTATAAAACGAAACCTAATACCTCATCTAATTTGACAACTATCAGTATTCTAGAATAAAAAAACTATGTAAAATTATCTTATACACTTCCCTATAAAATTTAAATATATTATGTTATTTCCAATGTACCAACTCTAGAGTTCTTTATAGGATATCTAAAGGATCCATTTAGAAGAAGAGGCAATCACTCTAACCGATAACTCTTTGTTTAAACTCTTATATACCTCCTAAAAATATATGATATATATAAAAAATTTAACTTTATAATACTCAATATACTAAAAATATATTATGATTATGGACACAAAATTATACATCCCCTTTCCCTATCAAAAAGAACTGAAAGTATCGCTCGTGGATACATATCGATAATCATCACCTCATAGAGATTCAATTCATTTCCATAACCATATTTTATGAGTGGTAATTATGATAATTTTAATATTTATAGATTATATATATGACATAATTATACTTCTAGAATGAAAATAACATATCTATATTTTTACCACAAAAGTCTTTTTGGAAGGATAATTTCGCTTATGCATACGTATGCCTTATCATCTCCATGATGCGATGGGATTAATTTTCATATATTTTTAATATGGGTAGTAATAGGGATGGATTTAATGAGTACATAAGATATATATAACCAAATAATGATTCTAGAAATTAAATTATCATGATCAATGTATAAGGAAATTGACTGCCGAACTGAAACATGCTTTGAAAAGGATAGAGTATATAACATAGAACAATGATTTTAATTATAAATAAATGGGTGTTAAGTTGTTATAAAAAATCATACATAGTATGATATATATATAATTATGTAATAAATTAATAATAAATCCGTATTTATTATACAGGTTCTTTTAATTTGAAAAATGAATGGGGATACTTGAGTTAAGGGATATTTTCCTCACTTTTTTGTGGTACGTTTACCTTATATGCTACTTATTTATTTAGTGTAGTGTATATAATACCCTTCAATATCATTTATGGGTATTATTATTAATATTATGGTATTTTATCATCGATATATTTTTATTTATTTCATAGGGCATATGATTCTTCTGATTATAATGTTGTATTGTTATATTTCACATTCTCACCAACATTTAGGATTGTTTTATTTTAAATCTATTTTGGGGAATATTTATCTTCCAAATCCATGCATTATTATTTTTTTCAATGACGTTTTAATATTATTCTACGATTATTTGATGTTATTTTTATCCCTGTTTTATTGTCTACTAAATTGTTTGAATGGAATATTTTTTGTTTATTTCAAATGAGGTAATTCATGAGTTTTCTGAAAAATGTAATAAATTAATGTCTGTTAACTTATATTTAATGAATAGGTTCATACACCATTATGAATAATTAATTACTTGAATATTAGCTTAAAATCATACAAGTTTATTTTTAAAGAATATTTTTTCCTTTAGAATTTTGAGGCTGGTTAAAAAATGTTATCATAACTGAATGTAAATTTTCCTCAAAATTTATTTGATGTTATATTTAAAAAATAATATTTCATCATATATGAAATTATAATATGATACATTTTATTTACTAGTGATATGAACCAAGGATACAATTCTTATTATCTACATGAATGGTTTATGTTTATTATGTCATGATTTTTATAAAACCTATTTATTTTCCATGAGTTAAGTTATAATGAAGTGTTTATGAAACTCATTTCCTTAAATGTGTTTTGATGTGATGAATTATTAATGGCCATGTGGCACACATATAAATATTTTTAATTCAGTGTTGTTTGGGATTCATATCTCCCTAAAATTCATTGGGAAATGAATTATATCTCATGTGATAGTTAAGAGAAACAAGTGAATGTGATTCATCCGTTAAGTGAAACAAGTGTTATGGCCTAATCTGAGAGTATTTGTGGTTAACTATAACATATAAAATTGTTTTCTATACTTATGATTATTCCACGGATTTATGAATTTAATATATGGTTCAATGATGAGTTATGAAGGCGTTTAATTTTTATGGTTCATGTTAATGGTTTATGTCATAAATCTTGTTTATGATATATGGTGTGTATGAAAAGTGTATGTTATTCTCATGATAACATGTCCATATTTCATGTCATAGGCTTTAATAAGATAAGAAATAGATATCATCCATATTTAGCCTTACTGGTCATTTAAGCTCAACCTATTCTAATTTTATTCTTCCAACTAGATATGAATAACGGTGTTAAGTGTGTTATTATAAAAGGAATATTAGAATGGAGAAATAAGTGGGAGATGAAGTATATATTGTATGAACCATTTTTTATGTTTTTTAGTTTACAATGGAAATAGATCTTTACAATCATTAGGAATTTATTTCTATAATTAAATGAATATTAATCTTAGCGGATATAATATCTATGTATAAAAATCATAGTTGGTTATATTTGGTATCAGGGAAATGTTTTAGTTATCATTTGAAAATTATGATTAGAAAACCTTAGTAAGAATCCTAAGTTTAAGAATATATTTATTATAAAAATATTATAGTTTTCGTAACAATTATGAATGACCTATGTTAAAAACTATTGTTTTATTGATGGTGTCATGATTTTAAGAATTTTTCAAAATTTATTTTCATGATTCCTCATTATGGTTTTAATTTCTCAAAATGTGTATGTTGGTTTTAGTAAATGTTTGGAACCTGAATAAATTATCATAAATCTGAGTATGATGGAAAATTAAATAATTTCCCACCTAATAAACCAAATGTTATGGGAGCTAGAATATAGAAAAATACTATCAGGCTAACTCATCTTTATCAAGATATAAATCATACCAAATTTCTAAATAATCAATGAAGGGAGGAACATACTGTATAATCATTCATTAGTCAATATCCACCTTTTGTAGTGGATCTTTTAACCTACTAGTGGCTGGGAGATGGACAATACCATTGAGAAAATATTTTATCTTCTTTAATGCTTAGTATATGAAAAAGTTTTTTAATCTGATTATTGTCTGGTATGTGAAGAAGATAACTCTTGGAATCTTTTAAAGAATATGAGGATAAAGAAATAAATTAAATCCCTGGATTGGGATGATTTTAAGAAGATATTTTTCAATAATATCATTCATCACATTCTTCATATGATGAAGGAAAAGGAGTTCTATAAGATAAATCAAAAGGATGATTAAATCATTGGTACCTACCATGAAAATATTAGAAGAATTCTGAGGTACAATTATGATATTATTATCATACCTTAATGTTATATTGACAGATTCATTAGTTGATAAAAACCATGTCTTCAAACATTGTTATCCATAAGATATTTAGTACCTGTGAAGAAATTATTTGACATTCTCTTAAGGTGGAAATAGAAATTGAACATACCCACCACTCTAATGGATTTGATAAACAAATAAGGGTAAAGTCTCATGAAAACTCAAATAAATCATATGGTGGAAAGAAATTGTATCCATATACTATCCCAAAAGATATTGGTAAGTCTCTTGTGATCATGAATTCCAAAGTCGGTTATGATAATGATGTGGTAAAAGTTACACTTATCATCAACTATGAAATAGATAATGCCGTATTTGATTCTAGATCCACCTAATATTTTATTTATAATGATTTTTCTAAGGGTTTCATACTATAAACTCAAAAATTAAATGTTGAGATAGCTATGAAAACTCATAATTGCACAACGTTTTCATATCATGGTTATAGTTGTTCTCTGATTGAAGTTTGTTGCAATGTACTTCTATCATGACTCATCTTAGTGGGGATTGTGCCAAGACTCTCTAAGTCTTCCTCTGATAGGCGAGGGGCTGGTTAATTTCACCAAGAAGTCATATAACTATCATGGGATACATTTAAGAAGTACATGTACACACACACAAATCTTCAAACCCACAAAATGATGAAATGTAAACACAAATAAGAAACCAATGAAAGAATACATTTATATCCCACAACTATAGTATGAAAAGAAGTAAAGAAATTAAAAGGTAAAAATAAAATACCCCCAAAAATAATATTGTAACACAAGTAAAACATGAAAGTCTTGGTAATGGAACTACTGTATGAAATATAAAGGAACACAACTTAGTTTTTCTAGTCTCACAAAGCACCGTCTCGTTCTATTCCGCCTTGGAATTTTTCAAATGGTTGATAGTATGCATAATAAATGAAACTTGTGGGAAAATCCATGTAGGGGTGAGTATCAGAATGCATATTATGAAATCCATAAACATAAAGAATACAAGAAAGTAAACACATTAAAATCTACATAGATGAATTTGTACAACACATATAAAAATAATGTCTAGCTATACTCAAAAAAGACACATATTTTAGGGGTAAGACACAAACACATTGTACCAGTACTAAGATTCCAACTCAAAGATCCCTCAAACCACTCATTCGAGAGAACAAACACTAGAGTCTGATAGCACTGATGACGTTCATCCAAGAGGTACTTATTTTTGGGTATTTTCATGAGAAATAATACAAACTGTTATATCCAAAGAGAATATGATAAACAGTTGGGGATCATAGCCATGGCCATGGGGTGATACTGAAAAACTCAATCTGGATTACCCCAGCTATATAGAGGATCGATGGTTGGGTACCTCTAGTAAATTAAATACAATGAACTCCACCTACGGAAAAAATATGAATAGAGGATCCCACTCCATGCCTCTCAAATTGACTCCAATGACTCTATCCAGGATGTCCTACAAAAAGGATTATAAATCTAGGAGTAAGAAAAGACTCATACCAACCTTCAGGGAAAAGATAAGGGGAACGTACCCTAATGAAACATTTATTAGATATGGAGGACAAGATATATAATCCATATATAAAAGTGTACACAACATGTAGTATGGGTAGATTCCATATACCATGACCTCTAGTCTAGCCCATGTAAATGGCATGTGTAATTGAAATTATGTCTTTGTGGGGGAGTACACACCATGTTGGTTGGCCGTGTTTTCCACCCTGTGTCCACGTACTTACTAAGGTACATGCCAAGTATATAGGGAGGGATCACATTATAAGTGATAGTGGTCACATACAATGTGACAATTGAAATTCACCTGAATACCTAGAAACTATCAAGAGGTCCCCACATGTCATGTAATCTTGGATTACCTGTCGTGTATATCAGAATTTTTAAAAAACCATGGTTCTTCTTTCTACTTGTGACCTCACCACCATATCCTTGAAATTTGGCTTCAATATCATTAAAATATTTAAATCTACCTTGGATGAGCATCTTCATCATCTACCATTGGATTATAGCCATCTGATTCTCCCAAATAACAAAAACATTTATCTAAATCATCTCCCACAAATATCCCTCTTAAATAGGGGGTTTTAACACCTATCTAATCCATTTTTCACTATCATCATCACACCTTATCCACATCGAGCCATTCTTGGATAAATGATATTAGGTCATTATGCCTATAATCATATGTGCAATGATCTATTCATTATAAATTGTTCAACCATAGACCAAGGTGTTGCCCTTGATGATTGAGAAAGGAGGGAAACAAGTACAAAAAAATATCCATGAGGAATGAACCTCAACTGATTTTTGTGTCTACCTTTATTAGTGTCTATTATAATGATAAATGATTTGGAATCAATAAAACATAATAAATCTCCCAAATAAACCCTATAATTAAACCCATCCTATAAGATGATCAATCTGCATATCAATCTATTTTTTGATTGGTCTTTGATCATCATAGAAATCAATAATATGGAATAAATCCAAATCAAAACACATTACCTACCTAAATTTAATTCGATCACTAATAATGAATGATTCATCTTTATCATCATTTGGAAAGATCAGTTAAATATGAATTTCGTCGATATTCTATTCACAATTCTGTCATTGTTCACCTGAGAGGACTATACAAGGCTCTCTCTACATTGATCCTCAAAAGGCTCCAGGGTAATGTTGATAACACTAAGGATTCTCCATAATCATCAAAATCAACACACATTCCCTATAAATCATTTGCTAACCCTTAAATCATTCCCTAACCCTTCACCCAGGTATGTCTCCCCAATAATCCTCATTTCAGTCCTTCGCACTCAGGATCTCTTTAAATGCATTCAAGGGTAAATAAACATAAAAATTGATGTTCCAATGACCAAGAGGGATTCAAAAACTTTCCACCATTCCATATTCTTTCTCTATAATGTCCTGAGGCATAACTAAAGGAATACTATTTAGGCCACTTCTTACATACCCAACCTTCCCACTCCCTTGTATCATCTCTACATCCACCACACCACTATAGTACACAGACTAACAAAAATTATTTCCCATGGAGCACCTTGTTATATAAATCCATGATAAAAATTGGATTCCCCACCATGGTGTCCTATATCACTATCTCTAAATAAACCCACTCCATTAAATGATATGGGTCTAGATGATATATGTTCAGTTGGGATTCATAGAGGATGTCATTTATCCAGGTTAAACATAGTAAAACACAGTGTCTCCATGGGGAGAACAACCCATCATGATTTATGTATATCATACACCACCTACTACGTCGTAATAAAAGGAACAATAATTATATTAAAAAAGAGAAGAGAACCATCAAGAGACCAAGACCAATCACCTAAAGACTCCCCACTATTTATGGAACTCCTAATTTTATGGAACTCAAGTTTATATTCCTGCTCCATCCTCACCCAAATGATGAGAGAGTGTTTACATTTAAAACAAAATAATAATCTATGCAATCTATCTTCCAAAATTCATAGTAAAAGATCATCAATCATGCTCATCAGATCCCAATTGTTCACTAATTCATAAATATACTGCACAAGAATCTTTCTTCTCAATTAATTTCCAACCACATTATCCATCCTAGGCACATAAAAAATATCAAAATCCAACTTCTTTAAGTACTCTATCCAGGGTATCTTCTTATGGTTTAGGTTTTTCTAGGTGAAATTTTACATTCAGAACTTCTAATCTAAATAATCTATGAAGCACTCCCTAGAGAGTAAATTACCCCACCCCTATAGTGCATGCATAACAGCTGTAAATTCTTTTTTATGTGTGGGATAAGTCTACTCTTGTTGAAGTAGTTATTTTAAGACATAGACCATATCATGATCTCCATTTATCAACACACATCCAAAACCCACATTAGAATAATCAAAATACATAGAATAAGATCTCATGGAATTAGATAGTATCAAAATAGGAGTGGATGTCAAATAGGTGTAAAAATTACCCAAATCCATCTAGAAGTTATTATCACACTGAAACATGACCAATTTCTTAGTCAAATCCATCCAAGGAGATTATTTCATTGATTATTTCTGAAGAAAATTTTTATAATAACTATCCAAACCCAAAAAAAAAAGATATTGAACACATTCTTGGAAAGCTCTCAAGTTAGAACTACTCAAACTATCACTAGACCCACTGAAACTCCTTCCTCATAAATCATGGAACCTAGAACATTTAATTCTTGAATCTAAAATTTGCACTTGGTGAAATTTTCATATATACGGTTATCTCTTAAAACACCAAAAATAACATCCAGATAGTCCTTGTATCCTTATCTACCATAGAATACACATGGTTTTTTATGAGAACGTGACCATGTAAGTCTGTAAAAATTCATGAATGATCCAGATCATTAGTTACATTAAAATATCTTGAGAAATAGTAAGACAAAATGTCATAACTAAATACTCAGATTTTCCACACCGAAGTAGAAATGATATTATCAAAAAATCCACACCCCAGACCCTCAAATGTTGGTACCCTAACCTTAGGTTGATTTTTTAAAAACATTGGTCCCTTCTAAGATGGTAAAATTTATCAAGAATTTTTGGAAATGAGTAATTATTTATTAATTTTACAAAGTTAATCATACAATATCATATGAAGAGTTGAAGGATAACATCCACCATCCTTGAAAATATCACTATTGTATCCCTTTTTGATATGAAAGGGAGAATAATACAATTACCATTAAGATCCCCTAGCTTTAATTTCAACCCCATCAGCTTATCTGGAGCCATCAAGTAAGATGGTAGGGAAATTGTGATCATATCTGGGAGTATATCTATGGTAAACTCAACATATCACTAGGGTGAAAACCCCAATAAATCCACCAAAAACAAATATTGGTACCTTTCCATGACCAATAAATATTCTCCAAAAAATGTTACTCAAGAACATCACGAATCGGCCTAGAAAATTATCATGATATGAATAATAACCCAGAAACAACTAGTCCCTCCCTCAGGGAACAAAGATCTCATTCACCCTAAAATAATGGTGTGAAAATATTATTGGTAAGGAACTGGACACTACAATTGTAACAATTGATAAATTCATTAATTATGACCATCCAATCCATAAAGATAATGTGGTAAAAAATATATAGGTCCAAAATAAAGAAGTCCCAAAATACCTCCATGAGAGTAACCACAACATGACATTCATGTATCTTCAAACCATCATCCTTCATCATACCGAAAGGTGTTAGAAAATTCATGAAATAAGTAATCAACATATCACACATACACAAGGAATCAAAAACATAAGTGAAATGAAACAATGGTATTTTCCTTTCTCGACAAAAATTGATTCAACCAAATAACAAACAAACACCCAACCTCAAAGGGTGTCTAGGATCGAATCTAGGTCCGCTAACATAAAATCATCTATATGTTGTCACCATGGATCAAACCCGATCGGATTATTATTTCTATGTTATGATTCTAAATTGTTAATTGGGATAAATAATATACCCCTGGAGGTCTATAACTGCACATGAGAGTCCTTAAAGAAAATGGGTTCATAAATGAACCCATGTAAATCAAATTGAAAATGCATTGGATATGCATGGATATCCCACACCCATGGCACATCATCTGTATATCTGAGCGTTGAGGCATAGTGTGTATAGTCTTCCCACACAAAAATTAGTTAACTGGTCGACACTATATAGAACCCACAAGATCTAATCACAAAGTCTACGAGACACTCTTACCACTAACACTCTAAGACTCATCTCACTACTTATTCTATACAAAAGATGTACTCTGGCTACCACCCATAGAAGGAAGACCACTAGTCGAATAACAATTTTATATTACTTCATTCTCATCCACCACTAAATAGGTATTTAGTTAAAGAATAATGGGAATTGAATTGATCTATGACTTCAGTCCCATATAAAAACACTAATCCTTGAGAAAATCATTTTTGGTTATCCAAAGATACATGTACAAAATCCAAAAATATTATAGGACTCAATAATTATGAATGATTACCCTTCTCCAAGTTCAGAAACCCATGGGTCTTCAACATTATCATGGTATCTAGGTATTACTATTGATTAAATTCTACATTGATAATGGTCCATGTGTGATCCTTAAGATTTCTGGAGAGCACCATTGTCTCACATTACTTCCTACCTATTCCCTATAGAATGTACATTGAAAATCTCATTTTTTTGGTCTCTATGGTTTTTTTCAGAACTAAAATATCTTATTGATACAATAAAACCATTACGTGGGATCATTGGGTTTCTTATCTCCATGGAACACCAGTGGATTCTATCTAAAAAAATCTTGAGGGTGGTCCATGCTCTCTATCTATTCACAACCATGAACTTTACCCATGGTTTAGATTTTATGAATCAATGACTCCAAAAATTCTAGATCAGCAGTAGGATTGGCCATTGGGATACTCTCTTCCATGCCCTCTCTAAGCCTCGATGAGGTTCTTCTTGGTATAATATTTTGAATGAATATAAGAAAAGAATCATCAAATGAAATCCAACATCAAATCACAATATTAGAACCCAAATAAAACACCCAAAATTAGTATCACATGTATCCTCAATAAGAAGACATAATAAAATTTTCAAGATTATTCTAATAATTCACCTGAGTCGGACCTCCACATGGACCAAAGTGCATTTTCGATCACTATAGGCCACCAACAAGCATTATGTTGGACTAACTATCTATTAAGAACGATTTATCCAAAGCTAATCATCATTTCTCATCCATAAATTAATATGTACATACAATAATCATTAGTGTAATGATAATAATATCAGTAGGTATCATAAATAACAACATACCAAAAATTAAAAATATATCATAAAAGGAAATATATACTTATGTATTATCTAAAGAACAAATCCAATCATGAAAAGAAAGTACGGTTCAATATAATACTGAAGTTGGATAGAATTTTTTTTGAATGGTGAAAGAAGGTTTTTTAGTTTATTTTATAATTTTTTCATTATAAAAATCAATTCACTTTTTATTTTTTGGTGACCTAATGAAATAAGTATCATGATGATAAATAAGGCATAGTTTTGGTTAAAAATTCCATTTATTTTAGTTTTCACTTATAGAGAATATTTCTGGGTATAGTGGTTTTCAAACTCAAATTGTGTATGGAAGGAAGTTTTTCAATTGGGTGGGATGTTTTATCAATATTTTAATTTATTTAAATACAATCGATAAAAAAATCTGGGAATTCTTTTTTATTTGGTATGTTTCCAATATCAAAACTCTTTTTAAAAACTTGTGATCAAAATTTTGTTAATGAATGGTGGAGAAAATGTATTGTAAGTCATATGATGGTATGCCAAACCTAATGTTATTATCATAATAATACAAGAAGGGGATTTTTAAAGAAGGAACATTATTAATTATAAGTCTTCCAGTCTCAATTAATTTGTTTAAGAACAACCCAACACCAAAAATATTTAATATAAGTTATTTTTTATGTCACTAAAGCCAAATATTTGTTGATTCGCTGATTTAATAACATATCAGGATGGATGATTCATTAGACTAGGTGATTAACTGAAAAAATTGATCAATATTATTAATCATATATTTTAGATTTTCTAGAAGAAAGAAGTCACTGTTGACATTAGTCCATCAGACACGGTGTTCCACTGATCCATCAGAACAGATATTTCTCTGATGCAATAGACACAATGTTTCTATAAACATGGTATCAACTGTAGGGTTCTATGGATTCAGATTAAAATTATTTTTTTAATATAATTAGATAAATTGATAACACTGATAATTATGTGGGAGTGTTGGGACTAAAAAATGTGAATATCATCATTGGGTAATTAATTAAATGTTTCACTATAATATAGTCAACCATTTTCTAAAAGCTCTTAATTGTTTCAATTTTTTCATGTTTCATTGGACCATATTTTGTTCCAATACATTAGAAGAAATTATATACTGATCCATCAGATGAATATAGACAATGATAAGTCATATAATACTGAGCTTTATCAGATGTAGGATAAACAATAAAACAAATTTATTAACAATTTTTTATAAACATAAAACATTCTAAAGATGTTGATATGTTGTCTAGTGGTTTTGATCCCTTTAAAAGATTAAAATATTATTTTTATAAAATATTTTAACAACTCTTTCAAAAATAGATAATGAAGATAAAGAAATAAAAGTCTAAATAAGTTTCAATAATGTTTATTGAATATTTGTTTCAGCAAGTATGGTGCATCAGAATAAGAATTCATCATTATAACATGTGTTTCATAATAATGGGAAGTAGTATTGAAATTTCTAGATGTATTGAGATGAAAATCTTTATAATAACCCATTATGATGAATTTGTGAAATTATTCAATAATTTTCAAGAAGAAACCTGAATATTTTATGAACACTAAAATGGTTAAAGATTAAGTTGAAATAAATGGTATATTTTAACTTCCAGAAATTTAGTTGAGAGGGAGAGTAAAATTTGTTTCTACTTGATTCCATTTTTCTTACACCTGTAAATAATAATGGAATCAAAACATACATGAAGATGTAGACATTGGTCACACGAGGGTGGGAGTGTGAGCACTGAATATTTTGTGACAGAGGAAGTTTCTAGACATAATTTTCTTAAGCAGGTTTTACAAAAATAAGACAAAGAAGGAAGATCATATTATATTAGATAAATTCATCAGAATTAAATTTTATAAGAAAAAATTCAAGTGGTTCACAAATTTTTCTTGAGTATCTTTTCATTTTTTTCTGAATTGAAGTTTTAGACTGCATAATCAGATTGTTCCATTAGACCAAATTTTCATACGATGTTAGGTAATATTGTTTCCATCCTCTTTTCGGTAGGATAGTGAAGATTTATTTTTGAAGAATAAAAAAATAGTAAGTTGAAAAAATGCACAATTACATGTATAGAACTGACTATTGAAGGGTTTATAATTTGTTAAAAAAATAATTTTACACCATTCATTCTAGAAGAAGATCATGAACTATTTTATTGATCATAGTTATACATAGGTGTAAGTGTGTTTAATACATATTTTATCCTCAAAAATGATTATTTTCTAGTGGAATTTTTGGAATTGGATTACTTTAAAACTATTCTAAGGAAAAGTTACTAGTATTGAGTAGTAAATCAGGTAAATAATCCTGTTTTTGTGGATACGTGAATGTTTTTTTCTTCAAAATATTGATAATTATTTAAAAAGATGTGAAGGCTACTACACAAGAATGTTAACATAAATAAAATATTATCATTGATTCACCCCCACTCCCACTCAGGGATACATTCATGGTTGGTACTTTTCAAGTGGTATCATATTGAAGGTTCTATTTTTTTAGTATTCCGTGATTTTTTTGATGATAAGTTCTTTTGTATAATTTGATATGTGTGAATAGTAAGGGTATTATGGGCTTATATGGAATGAAATAACATATCTAGAGAGATTAAAAATTTTTATATCTTATGTTTCGTGGGTATAATTACATGGAAGTATCCACAGAAGTATTTCTTCCTATTTATAAAGAATTTTCTTTTTTTTATATGGACAAGAAGAATATAGATAATGATGGAGGAGATAAGAAAGATTTACTCTCACCACTTTGTGAAAATGAATTCCTTAGAGTGAAGGGATTTTATATATCTTATGGTATATAGGATAGGTTGGATAACATTTATGAAGGTAATAAAAAGGTGAAGAAAGAAATGTTACAAATCAGGATGCGAAAGTATGTATATATCAAAATGGGTGTGTATGAATTAATTACTGACTCTTATACAAGGGTGAATGATATCTTTAGATGCATTAAATGTCTTGGTGAGAAGTTGTATATTTAAACTATTATTGAAGATATTTTAAGAAATATTCCTGATAACATTGATTCTAATGTTTCATCATTAGAAGATATGGATCTTGAAACTCTATATTATAACTACTTTCATAGTCCTCTCATTACTTATAAAATGAGAATGGAGAATGTTTTGAAAAAAACAATATTCACAAAATCGGATTAAATTATAAAAAGAAAGGAATCTCTAGGAATATTCTTGAACATAAATATGTTGGTCATAACAAATCCAAAAAATAAGTTTTGTAACAATCTTGAAAAAAAATTATCCTTATTTTCTAAAAAATTCAAAAGTTATGCTAGAAAATAAAAAAATAGAAGCTAATAAAAAAAATGTTTTTAATGATGTGTTGTTGGGATCATTGCTCTAAATTTCCAACTAAAAGGGAATGAATAATATAGTGATTTGGATGAATAAAGGCCAAAATATGTTGAAAGAAAAATTGTGATAAATAAAAATATTATTTCATGGGAAATGATAAAATGTTCCCCAAATAAAAAAGGAGAATATTATTATCAAAAAAATGATAAAGATGAAGATATTAAAGTGGAATCTGAAACTTTTACTAAATTTTCTAGGGAAAATACATTCATTACATTTGTTAATATTGATGAGTTGGGAAGTATTGGTTATAAAGAATAATAAAATACTGAGATATAGTTTTACCTTAATAGATAATTGAAATAATGTCTCAAAAATTTTGTAACACTTTAATGAGAAAGTGAGAAGTTGAAGTAGGAAAGTGATACAAAAAACAATTAATAATTATTTCTTAAATAAGAAAATATGTTTCTACATTAGGATTATTTTATAAAGAAATATCTTTAAAAATAAAATTATCAAAATTAACATATTGAAGTAATGTTGAAGTAAAATAATGAAGAGTTGCAACTGTTCAATCAAAAATATTCTAAGGGCGATTATAGAGTTACTACTTTTAATAAATCTATCTCTCTAGTTGGTGAATGTTTTCAAAATTTATAAAATCATATGGATATACAAAATTTATCTCCATGAAATGGAAATAATGATGAAAATATTCTTAAGAAATTAAAGGCTATAAAAATAATGTATTTGGAAAAAAAATAAATATGGAATTTTATAAGATTTTAGTAATTTTGTATCTCAAACAAAAGTTCCTATAAATTATATTTCTATTAAAATTTTAAATAAATATGAATTTAGGAAGAATATTTTGTGTAATATGAAATTTTATGGGGCTTAATAATTCTCTGGGGAGAAATATAAGAGTAAATTTAGAAAACATGTTCACAAATCCATAAAATATGGACATTATAGAGGTAAACATTATTTCATTGGTTATTATTGGTATTGTGGGGGATTTGGACATATGGAAAATATTTTTTTGTTTATCCAACACCATTTCTATTATCCCATCTGTATATATATTAATTAGTTAGGTGGATTCAATCCTCATTGTAAAATAATTATTAATAATTTTTTTTGAAACATGATAATAAATTGCATCCATTGGAAACTATTTTATAAATATTTGAAAAACTGAACATCTAGAAAAAAGATTATCTTATTTTGTTACAGTAAAAGACACATGTTCATAAAAATTTATCATAATTCGAATGTGAAGAAAGATAAAAGTAAAGACAATGATCTAGTTGAAAACACTTCTCTCAAAGATACAAATGATATTTTAATTAGATTTAATATAGTGTTCTTTCTTATCATATGATATGATATTTGTAATTTTTAAAGAATTTCAAAGATCTAAAATTAGGAACCTTGACATTTTTAAATGATTAATACCTTTTATCCAAAGGATTTAGACCCACTATTATTGGAGAATAAAAGTTGTGATCCAAGAATGATTTATTTTTTATAGGATTAAATGGAATATTTTTAGTTTTTTCAAACATTTTGGTGAAGGTAATAATTTTTTTCAAAGAATGAATGGTTTTTTACAAAAAGTTATGAAATAGAAAAGGGGTTAAAAATGGAAAACACATAAAAGGAAAAGGGTTTCATGTTTTGGAAGTAAATAATTCATGTTATCAAGGAATTATGGTAAACAATAAATTGTGAAAAAATGTTGGGATGTATGTGTTAGAGAAATATGAGAAAGTTATCAAAGCAATAAATTGTCCATGATATTCATGATATGTTAATAATGAGATATTGATGTTGTTCAATTTCTCGGAAATGAAATATTAAAACATTTTTAATAAGAATGGTTATATTCGTTCAACTCAACCCCTATAACTTATTCATACTAATATTTCTGGGACAATGTTAAAAAAATCATCTCTCATAGATAAGTACTACCTTCCATTTATTTATGATTTTACTTTACATTAATTATTTAATCTATTTACCACAAAAATTTGAATCACTAAATATATTTTAGATTTTTTAGAGAAGAGATGAGAAGGAATTTGTTTATTCAATTAAGAAGTTGTGAATTGTTAATGTTGGTGAATAGAATAATGGAGATTTCACATATTACAAGGAAAAGTATGGAATTCATCATGAGTTCAACAACCCGTATACAACACAAAAAATGTTGTTTCTAAAAGGAAGAATCTATGTTTTGTAGATATGGGGATTACAATGTTGATTGAGCATGTTCTTTCTCATTACTTCTTGGTGAAAGAAATGAGAAAAAAAATGTTTATATTTAAAATCCGTGTTTCTTTAGAAAATGTTTTTATATAACTGCATTTGAAATTATATATGACAAAACTCCAAGATTGAGAAACTTAAGAGTATTTGGGAGTCCCTGCATCTTAAATAAAAAATTTAGAAACTTTGGAAGGTTTTATTATATAGGTGAATATGGAAGCCTTTTTGGATATGAACCTAATATAATAGGATATATATGGTTCAACAAAAATATTGGAAGAATAGTTGATTATATTGGTGTAAAAGATCATAAAGAAATGAGGAAATATATATCATAAAGATGTGATGATTAGGAATATGACGAGTATTAAATAATTTTTTTGTAAGATGAATGAAAAGAATTCCAAAAAATTTTATATCAGTTGATGGAATACTCATACTAATCTACCTCTACTGATGAGGATGAATGTCGAACATATCATCATAGGATGAGTAAATAGGTGGAAGATCAAAAAATTATTCGTGATCAACATCAACATTTAAAAAAATAAGACATTAAAATTTGTTAAAATTACTTTTTTTATTCAAAAGATGAACCAAAATATGTTAATGAAGATTATAAACTTCCAGAATGGATTCATTCTATGATTGAAGAGTTGTATTAGACTGAGAATAATGAAACTTGGTATCTTTAACTGAAACCAAATGTAACACCCGAGACTTTTATGTTATATAAATCATCAGAGGAATCTTTTTCTACACACAACACTTTCTTGGCTTACTTTACACGAAATCGCGACCTTCCTTGATAGCTTGCGTCGTACCCAATAACGTGTTTCACTGAACAACGATATACTGTTAAAATATTATTAAAACTAGCTGTTATGAATAGTAATAACCACTTTTTTAAATTTTATAAATTTTATTTTTCAAAATGGACTTCATTTTTGGATTCGGAATATCGAAATGAGCCTAGGGTGAAATTTTGGTATTTTTCTGAAAACTTTCAATTTTTGATGAATAGTGAAACCACTAAGTGGTAGTTAAAAAACTGAATTTTTCATAAAACTTAATTTTACCGCTTCTGTGAGTGGAATTTCAAAAATCCGAGAGACACGGTTGATGTCAGTAAGTAAAATTTGGTTCAATGAGATGAAAATAATTTTTGGTGAATAGTAACTTTTTACTTTTATTTACCACGGTTAAAAGTAAATAGGGTAATTAAGGGTAAAAATGATATTATTATTACCCTAACACATGTCCTAATTCTATTGGATAATTTTAATTAGACCAAAAACAACCTTAGGAATAAAATATGACCATTTAGGCCCACTTGTATTAGATTAGGACATTTATTATTAATTTATTTAAAGAAGGGTTAAAATAGTTAAAATCAAAGTTTAATAAGAAAATAATTTTTAATATACCGTTATACGTAATATAAATTAGACTATATATATCAATTAGAAAGATAAAACGATTTCCTACATAATGATATTTTATTTGTAATTTTTAGACTTTAAATAAGTTAATTTATTTATGACACAAAGATGATGCAGTAATTATCTTATTAATGAAATATTGAAATAATTGATGTTATAAATACCCAAATTAATGTAATTTGAGACTCTTTATGAATTAAACTAATTTTATAGGTTAATATTACATGTTATTATTTTTGTAATTAACGTTTTTAGAACTAATCATTCTGTTATGAGTTTCAGAAAAATCAATTACTAAATAGTGTCAAAATTGACATAAAATTGTTTTTAAAACAAATATTATATTATTAATTGTTATTTTATTCCTAAAATTCTATGATTTGGCCAACTGACTTAGATAAGGTTATATATATTAATAATAAACAAATTGGGGTTCGTTTGTCTTGTTATAGTGAGTTTATTAACCTTATAGTATAAGAACACAAGAAGACACGGTAAAAGTAAAATTATTTAACTTAATGATAAATCTAAATGATAAGGTTAAAATAGGAACCTAAACTTGTCTAGATTTTATAAGATGAGAGTATTTATACCCATACCCACCTTAGCTTCTAAATAAATCAATTTGGAGCTATTTAAAACCGAAATTTACTTTATAATAAAATAATATTTTTAGTTTTTCCAAAGGAGCCCCTCTCCTCCCTTATAAATGGTCACCTCCTCCCCCTCTTCCTCACACCACTTTGAGCCTTCAAGCTCGCCCAACCCCTACAAATCTCTTCTCTCCACTTCCCTAGATATATCCTAGAGGTCCTGGTCTTCTTCAAAGACCAATTTTAGTGTCCTAAAAGGAGGTCTCAAAGAGGTGTTTCAAAGAAGAGGTAATGTCTATTACCAATTCTTTCAAATTTATTTCTTCTTCCACTTCTTCTTATTTCGTTGTTTCATTATGAATTAATAACATCAGTATCACTCATAAACTGATATGTTATTATAATTATGAAACAACCCTATTTCACTATCTATCCATCCTACGGAAAATGAAATCACCGCGTGTGCGTACGTACGGAATACCATCTCCACGTCGTGGTGTAATCTATTTTCCACCACCACCTTACTTGGATGGGTATAATGGTGTAAATAATGACTATATATGACTATTGTAAAGTGATATTGATTCTTAAATAGTATACATACACTCCAATACAATTACACGATCATGAGAATGATATCATCACTCGTGCGTACGAACGTAATACCATCTCCACGATGTGATGTGACTCGTTCTACATGATCTTCATTGCATAATGATTATATAAATTAATTGAATAAATAAATTTGATATATAGTACACTAATACCATTCTGGAAATGAGGTATCTATAACCTAAAAAGAAGGATAATAATTTATTCGACAAAACACGCATAAGAACAAAAAGTAATAAACACCTGAATAAGCAAGTAGTAATGAAATATTACTAATAAGAAGCAAAGAATATGGTTGTATATATGATATCATAAAAATATGTATGATTCTAGAATAAGTCAACAACATTATTTAAATCATTATACAGGTGGTTCAGACACGTACAAAGCATATCGGACCTAAGGTAAGGGAAATATTACAATCTCATTTTTATCCGAGATTGTTTATACTTCGGTATTTACTGGGGTGTATTTTATCATCCACATCCATGTTTCCTCAATATGTAATATTATTTACATACACCTACAATTGTTTAAATCCAATTTTACCCTTCATTTAGTTTTTAGTAAAATATATGAAAGTAATATTTTGCAGTTTTTCGTACGAGGTACTTTTTGACTTTTCTGACAAAAGTACGAGAAGAATGTTTTTTTTAACTTATACGGCATGAATGTATTTTTAAAACATTATTTCCAAGAAGCTTCCTTTACAATTTTTCATGTTTATTTTTAATCAACTTCTTTTAGTTTAGAATTGTATTACATGTTAAAAATGGAAAAGTGTTTTTGAAGTAGAAAGGATATTTTCATCAAGAATGGAGTTCAAGTGTTTTATCAAAATTATTTTCCATCTAAGATAATAAAGGGTTCTGTTTCTATCCCTATTATTACATTGATTTGATTATGATGTGATGGAATTATTTTTATGAATTCCTTTATCTTATATGAATTTTTTTATGATGTCACGATGTATAAGAATCCCATTTTTATTACATCGGTTATGCTATGATGTATGGTTTATGATTTTGTGGCACACATAAGAATGGTATCATTATGAGATGGGTGGGACCTATATCTCTATTAAATTAATTGGGTAAAGATTGTATATCTCATGAGATAGACATGGCTGGAATGGCATGTTAAACCAGTTCAGTGATATAGGACTGAAACGAGGAGTGAACTAGGTTCAAAAATGGACTTTGTCCACTAAGATAGTCTTGAAAATGAGTCTTGACTAATAATAAATGATTCTCTATGATTATGTTTGTATGCCAAAAAGTTCCATGTTTTATGTTATGATTATTGGGATTACATTTCACTTCTATGATTTATCCCACGGAATGAAATTATGATTTCTTTTATAGATTAAGATTTCCAAAATGTTATGTTCATGATGTGATTGATTTTTCTTTTTTTTACCCTTACTGAACATTTGAGCTTACCCTTTTTAATGTTTTATTTCCCCAGGTCAGGAAAAAGGTTATTAAGTAGGATATGCCAAAAAGGGACTCTAGATATGTTGAAATAAGTGGGAGGAAAAGTAGATGCTTTATGAACCAGTTGTTTCTGTTTCCCAATTTCTAAAGACTCTATACCTATACGGTCCTTTCCTGGTTTTGTTATATGCTGTAATAAGTGTGCTTAAATTCTGATGTAATAACAATGTTTGTAAAGTATGGGTTGTTATAGTTAGTATCAAAGGAAAGGTATAGTCAACCTTTGGAAAATAGGATGTGAAATCCTTAGTAAGAACCCTAAGGATATGTCTAAGCATAGAAGAAAATCTTAGTGTTTTAGAAACTGCCAAGAATAACCTAGGATAAGACCTTAAGTGTGAAATTTTATTCTTGATTATGTGGTTTTCCTTTTATAATTAGTGTTGCTTACACTATTCTTCATGGTTTTAGTAAATGGCTAGAACCTGAAGGAACCGTGTTAATGCGGAATGCGACGGGCAATGCAATGATTTTCCCCCTGAGCAAGCAAACATTATGGCAGCTGGAATGAAAAATATTGTAGCTATGCTCACACAACTTTCTCAAGCTATGAATCATGAAGGACTTCCAAATGAGCAAAGGAAGGAGCAACATTATGTTGAATCCTTCATGAGGCAGTGTCCACCTTCATTCAGCGGGTCTATTGATCCATTAGTTGCTGAACAATGGATTAGTGCTACTAAAAAGATATTTTCAGTTCTTCAATGTTCGGAACATGATAAATTCATCTTAGCAGTGTATTGTTTGGAAGGTGATGCTGATCAATGGTGGAATCTTATCAAGAATATGAGTCAAAGAGATGAAATTGAGTCCATGGAATGGGACGAGTTCAAGAACTTATTTTTCAATAAGTACTTCCCTCATATTCTCTAAACAAAGATGGAGAAGGAGTTTCTTGAACTAAAGCAAAAGGATGATGAATCTGTTGGTACCTATGAAGAAAATTTTACAAGACTTGCAAGGTATGCTTGTGGTATTATTATCCAACCTGAGAGTAAGATCGATCGATTATTTAGTGGCTTAAAACCAAGTCTTCGAAGGGCGTTAGCCATAAGGGACTTCAATAGCTATAAGGAAATTGTTCGATGTTCTCTCAAAGTCCAGATGGAGATTAGAGTAACCCATCAGTCATATGGGTTTGATAAGAAGAGGAAAATTGAATTGAAAGGAAAATCTAAAGAACACACTGAAAAGAATATGAGTTTTCCCTTATGCTTAAAGTGTGGAATGAAACATGGAGGGAGTTGTCTTAAAGGGACAAGTAAATGTTTCAAATGTGGAAAGGAAGGTCATCGGGCACTTGAATACCGCAATGATGGGAGGAAGATGTCTAATGATGCAAACAAAGGAAGGGATACACAGAATGAACCTACTACACTTCAATGTTTCAAGTGCAAGAAGATGGTGCATTATGCCAATCAATGCCCAAATCCAAGGGTTGATAATGATGGTCGACGTCAACAAACTCTTAAGGCTAAAGACAAAGGAAAGTCACATGAAATTTCTATCAGCGATGTGGAGTACGATAAAGATGTGGTGAAAGGTACACTTACCATCCACTCTAAAGTAGAAAATTTTTTATTTGATTCTGGATCCACCCACTCCTTTATTTCCGAATAATTTTCAAAGGATATCACCATATTACCTCAACAATTAGACGTTGAGTTAGCTGTGACAACCCCTAATGGCACAACAATCGCATTAGAAGTTTATAATTCTTATCCGATTGAAGATTGTGGGAAAGTGCTTCCTGCAAATCTTGTGATCCTTCCTATAGTGGAATTTGATGTGATTCTTGTCATGGATTGGATTTCTCTACATGGAGCTCATATCAATTACCAAAGAAGGGAAGTCACATTTCATATTCCAGATCAATCTATGATCGTCTATCGATGCAAGGATGAACATAACCTTCTAGTGGAAATTTATTCCATTTTATGGGTATTGATTCCACTAAATGAAAGTTATTTATATCAAATGGTTTGTGAGAAACTCACAATTAATAATATTCCCATTGTACGGGAGTTTGATGATGTCTTTCTGGAGGAATTACTAGGTCTTCCACCAAATCGTGAAGTTGAGTTTCCAATAGAACTCATACCAGGAGCTTTGCCTATTTCAAAGACACCTTATAGAATGGCCCCAATTGAGTTGCAGGAAATGAAGAAGCAAATCCAAGAGAATCCTTATAAGGGGTTCATACGCCCTAGTGCATCACCTTGGGGAGCACCTGTTCTGTTTGTTAAGAAGAAAGATGGATCAATGAGACTCTGCATTGATTATTGAGAACTTAACAAGATCACTATCAAGAACAAATATCCTCTCCCATGCATTGATGAATTATTTGACCAACTACACGGAGCTCAATACTTTTCCAAGATTGATCTTTGTTCGGGGTATCATCAATTAAGGGTCAAAATGGAGGATATACCAAAGACGGCTTTCCATACAAGGTATGGACACTTTGAATTTATAGTGATGCCATTTGGTCTTACTAATGCCCTCGCTATCTTCATGGATCTGATGAATAGAGTCTTTAGAGACTATCTTGATCAGTTTGTGGTAGTCTTTATAGACGATATTCTTGTCTATTCAAAGAGCAAGGAAGAACATGAAGATCACTTGAGAATTATATTGAAGACCCGGAGAAAAGAGAAGATTTATGCCAAATTTACCAAGTGTAAATTTTGGCTTAAAAAACTATCATTTTTGGGTCACATAATCTCAAAAGAGGGGATATCTGTGGATCCAGCAAAAATAGAGGTTATCGAAAGATGGTCGATACCAACAACAGTGACTGAGATCTGAAGTTTTCTTGGTTTGGCTGGATATTATCAACGTTTTGTGCAAGATTTTTCACGAATGTCTAATCCACTCACCATGTTGACTCGGAAAGTAGTTAAGTTTGTTTGGACGGAGGAATTTGAAGAGAATTTCAAGGAGTTGAAAAGAAGGTTATCCAGTGCACCTCTGCTCACACTGCCTTGTAGTGGGAAAAGATTTGTGATATACAGTGATGCATCCAAGAGGGGTTTGGGGTGTGTTCTTATTCAAAATGATATGGTGATAGCTTATGACTCATGACAGTTGAAAATACATGAAAAAAATTACCCAACTCATGATTTGGAGTTAGCTGCGGTAATCTTTGCATTAAAGATTTAGAGGCATTATCTTTATGGAGAATGGTGTGACATTTATACTGATCATAAAATTTTATAGTATATTTTCACACAAAAGGAGCTGAATATGCGCCAAAGAAGATGGTTGGATCTGATTAAAGATTACATCTGCTCAATCCATTACCACCCTGGGAAAGAAAACAAGGTGGCAGATGCATTAAGTCGACAAGACCATGCCAGTTTATCCATGATGAGGATAAAAAAAGATCCAATATTTATGGATTTACAAAGGATGGATCTTGGAATTATAATGAAAGGGAAAAATCGTATCTTTCTCAAATGAATGTTCAAACATCTCTACATGTGAAGATTAAAGAGGCATAGAAATAAGAAGTAGAGTTACAAAAGAAGGTGAGAAATGTTCCTGAATTCAACCTTGATTGTGTTGGGATAATAAAGTTCAGGAATCGGGTTTGTGTTCCTACCATCCCCGAATTAAAGAAGGAGCTGCTGGATGAGGCTCATAGTTCTTCATTCTCTATTCATCCTGGAAGCATGACGATGTATAGGGACCTGAAAGAGTACTTCTGGTGGGATGGAATGAGAAGAGATGTTGCTGAATATGTCTCTCGATGCTTGGATTGTCAGCAAGTTAAAGCTGAGAGACAGAAGTCTAAGGGGATGTTACAACCATTACCCATACCCGAATGGAAATTGGAAAACATCACTATGGACTTTGTCACCAGACTTCCTAAAACATCCAAAGGCAATAATGCTATCTGGGTCATAGTTGATCGTCTTACAAAGTCTGCACACTTCATCACTATTAGAGAGGATTTATCTTTGGATCAGCTTGCCAGGATATATGTAAAGTATGTGGTAAGATTCCATGGAGTACCACTTTCTATTATATCTGATCGGGATCCGAGGTTTATCTCAAACTTCTGGCAAAGTCTTCATCATACTATGGATACATAGTTAATTTTCAGCACTGATTATCATCCTCAGACAGAGGGTCAGTCTAAGAGAACAATTCAAACTCTAGAAGGTATGTTGAGAGCTTGCTCTATGGATTTCAAAGGTGGTTGGGATCAACACCTACCATTGGTGGAATTTTCTTATAATAATATCTTTCACTCTAGTATTCAGATGTCTCTTTATGAAGCTCTCTATGAAAAGAAATGCAAGACTCCAACTTGCTGGGATGAAGTTGGGTAAAAAAATCTATTAGAACCTGATCTCGTTGATGAAATGGCAGAAAAGGTTAGATCAATTCTACAACACATAAGAGCAGCTCAGAGTCAACAGAAAAGTTATGCCGACAACCGAAGAAAATACCTAGAGTTTTAAGTGGGTGATAAAGTGTTCTTTAGAATATCTCCCTGGAATAGGGTCATGAGATTTGGAAAGAAGTGGAAGTTGAGCCCTAGATATATCGGTCCTTTCGAAATACTGGATCGTGTTGGGAAGGTAGCTTACCAATTGGCGCTTCCACCAAATCTCTCACAAGTTCACGATATGTTCCATGTATCTCTCCTGAGAAAGTACATACCTGATCCTTCACATGTACTCAGCTCATAAGTTGTACCGCTAGAGCAAGATCTTTCTTATGAAGAACAGCCGATATAGATTCTGGATCGTAGCGAAAGAGTCCTACGAAACAAGACCACTCGATTGGTGAAAGTTTTATGGAGGAACCACCAATTAGAAGAAGCTACATGGGAGCTTGAGGATATGATGAGGGAGAGGTATCCTCATCTGTTTGTTACAAAGTGACGAATTTCGAGGGCGAAATTCATTTAAAGGGGGGTAGAATGTAACACCCGAGACTTTTATGTTATATAAATCATCAAAGGAATCTTTTTCAACACACAAAACTTTCTTGGCTTGCTTTACACGAAATCGTGACCTTCCTCGATAGCTTGCGTCGTACGCAATACCGAGTTTCACTAAACGACGATATACTATTAAAATATTATTAAAACTAGCCTTTATGAACATTAATAACCAATTTTTGAAATTTTTTAAATTTTATTTTTCAAAATGGACTTCATTTTTGGATTCGGAATATCGAAATTAGCCTAGGGTGAAATTTTGGTATTTTTCTGAAAACATTCAATTTTTGATGAACAGTGAAACCACTGAGTGGTAGTTAAAAAACTGAATTTTTCATAAAACACAATTTTACCACTTCTGTGAGTGGAATTTAAAAAATCCGAGAGACACGGTTGATGTCAGTAAGTAAAATGTGGTTCAATGAGATGAAAATAATTTTTGGTGAATATTTACTTTTTACAATTATTTACCACGGTTAAATGTAAATAGGCTAATTAAGGGTAAAAATGATATTATTATTACCCTAACACATGTCCTAATTCTATTGCATAAGTGTAATTCGACCCAAAACAACCTTAGGAATAACATATGACCATTTAGGCCCACTTGGATTAGATTTGGACATTTATTATTAATTTATTTAAAAAAGGGTTAAAATAGATAAAATCAATGTTTAATAAAAAAACCATTTTTAATATAGGGTTATACATAAGATAAATTCTACTATAAGTATTCATTAGAAAGATAAAAAGATTTCCTACATAATGAAATTTTATTTGTAATTTTTAGACTTTAAATAAGTTAATTTATTTATGACACAAAGATGATGCAGTAATTATCTTATTAATAAAATATTGACATAATTGATGTTATAAATACCCAAATAAATGTAATTTGAGACTTTTATGAATTACACCAATTTTCTAGGTTAATATGACATGTTATTATTGATTTAATTAACTTTTTTGAACTAATCATTCTGTTATGATTTTCACAAAAATCAATTACTATTTAGTGTCAAAATTGACATAAAATAGTTTTTAAAACAAATATTATATTATTAATTGTTATTTTATTCCTAAAAATCAAAGGTTCTGCCAAATTACTTATATAAGGTTATATATATTATTAATAAACAAATTGGGGTTCTTTTGGTTTGTTATAGTGAGTTTATTAACCTTATAGTATAAGAACACATGAAGACACGGTAAAAGTAAAATTATTTAACTTAATGATAAATCTAAATGATAAGGTTAACAAAGGAACATAAACTTGTCTAAATTTTATTGGATGAGAGTATTTCGACCCATCCCAACCTTATCTTCGAAATAATTCAATTTGGAGCTATTTAATACCGAACTTGACTTTATAATAAAATAATATTTTTAGTTTTTCCAAAGGAGCCCCTCTCCTCCCTTATAAAGGGGCACCTCCTCCCCCTCTTCCTCACACCACATTGAGCCTTCATGCTCTGCAAAACCCCGCCAATTTCTACTATCCACTTCCCTAGAGACATCATATAGGTCCTGGTCTTCTTCAAAGACCAATTTTAGTGACCTAAAATGAGGTCTTAAAGAGGCGTTTCAAAGAAGAGGTAATGTCCGTTACCAATTCTTTCAACTTTATTTCTTCTTCCACTTCTTCATCTTTAGTTGTTTCATTATGAAGTAATAACATCAGTATCACTCATATAATTATATGTTATTATAAGTATAAAACAACCCTATTTCACCATCTATCCATCCTATGGAAAATGAAATCACCACGCATGCGTACGTACGGAATACCGTCTCCATGCCGTGGTGTAATCTATTTTCCACCACCACCTTACTTGGATGGGTATAATGGTGTAAATAATGACTATATATGACTATTGTAAAGTGATATTGATTCAGAAATAGTATACATACACTCCAATACAATTATACGATCATGGGAACAATATCATCACTCGTGCATACGTACGGAATACCGTCTCCACGATGTGATGCGACTCGTTCTACATGATCTTCATTTCATAATGATTATATAAATGAATTGAATGAATAAATATGATATATATTACAATAATAACATTCTGAAAATGAGGTATCTATAACCTAAAAATAAGGATAATAATTTATTCGACAAAACACGCATAAGAACAAAAAGTAATAAACACCCGAATAAACAAGTAGTAATGAAATATTACTAATAAGAAGCTAATAATACGACCATATATGATATCATAAAAATATGTATGATTCTAGAATAAGTAAATAACAATATTTAAATCATTATACAGGAGGTTCGGACACGTACAATGCATATCGGATTTAAGGTAAGGGAAATATCACAATCTCATTTTTATCCGAGATTGTTTATACTTCAGTATTTACTGGGGTGTATTTTATCATCCACATCCATGTTTCCTCAATATATAATATTATTTCCATCCACCTAAAAAAATTTTAAATCCAAATTTACCCTTCTGTGAGTTTTTAGTAAAAGATATGAAAGGAATCTTTTGTCGTTTTTCGTACGAGGTACTTTTTGACTTTTCCGACAAAAGTACGAGAAGAATGTTTTTTTAACTTATACGGAATGAATGGATTTTTAAAACATTATTTCCAAGAAGTTTAATTTACAAGTTTCAAGTTTATTTTTAATCAACTTCTTTTAGTTTAGAAATGTGTGACATGTTAAGAAAGGAAAAGTGTTTTTGAAGTAGAAAAGATATTTTCCTCAAGAATGGAGTTCAAGTGTTTTATCAAAATTATTTTCCATCTATGATAATAAAGGGTTCTATTTCTATACCTATTATTACATTTATTTGTTTATGTTGTTATGGAATTATTTTTATGAATTCCTTTATCTTATATGAATTGTTTTATGATGTCACGATGTTTAAGAATCCCATTTTTATTACATGGGTTATGCTATGATGTATGGTTTATGATTTTGTGGCACACATAAGAATGGTATCATTATGAGATGGGTGGGACCTACATCTCCCTCCAATGCATTGGGTAAATATTTTATGTCTCATGAGATAGACATGGCTGGAACGGCAGGTTAAACCGTTTCAGTGAAACAGGACTGAAATGAGGAGTGAACTCGGTTCAGAAATGGGCTTTGTCCACTAAGATAGTCTTGGAAATGATTCTTGACTAATAAGAAATGATTCTCAATGATTATGTGTGTATGCCACAAAGTTCCATGTTTTATGTTATGATTATTGGGATTACATTTCACTTTTATGATTTATCCCATGGTATGAAATTATGATTTATTTTGCAGGTTAAGATTTCCAAAATGTTATGTTCATGATGTGATTGATTTTTCTTTTGTTTAACCTTACTGAGAATTTGAGCTCACCCTTTTGTATGTTTTATTTCCCCAAGTCAGGAATAAGTTTATTAAGTAGGATATTCCAAAAAGGGACTCTAGATATGATGAAATAAGTGGGATGAAAAGTAGATTCTTTATGAACCAGTTGTTTATGTTTCCCAGTTTCAAAAGACTCTATACCTATACGGTCCTTTCCTGGTTTTGTTATATGTTGTAATAAGTGTGCTTCAATTCTGAAGTAATAACAATGTATGTAAAGTAAGGTTCGTTATAACAAATGACAAAAGAATTAATTTTTATTAAATGGGTGTTTTGGAACATGTTGAATGAAGATGGTGAAGTGATAATATATAATGAAAGATTGGTTTTCAATAGATTCTTGCAAATTGAATTAATTTATTTTGATGAAACTTTTTCTTTATGGGATAGGATAGAAACAATTAGAATTTTTCTGGTAATTATGTTTCAAAATAGTTGTAAATTTTATCAGATTGATGTGAAGTTAGTATTGTTTAATATAGATCTTAATGAAGAAGTGTATATTGACCAAACATGTGGTATTATTATTGGGATGGAATAATGTTATGGGTTAATTTTAAATAATTATTTTAATGGGATATAGAAAGCATTGAGTGAATGGTATTTCAAATTGGATACCTACTTATAAATATGTAAATTTATGAAATAAGTTTAGATAGTAATATCTACATCAATGAGTGTCAAGATATTTACCACATTACTATTATTTATGTTGATAAAATTATTTTTTCTTGGAATTATGATTGAACATGTGAATAGTTTTTTGATTAGATGAAGAATTTATTTTAAATTTATATTCTTAGGGAAATTAAACGCGTAATTGGGTTACAAATCAAACAAAATGAAGAAATAAATTTATCTTTATCATGAAATGTATGATAAGTAAATTATTAATAAGGATGGAATGGAAAATTTCACACCGTTTTTCACACCAATTATAGGGGGAATCAATTTTACTAATGATTGATAAGGTGACAAATTTTACACAAATTTGTTTTGTAAGAATATCGGAAGGTTTTTCATCTTATTTTCTCAGTACTTGGCATTGTTTATTTTATTACCTTATTTTAATGACTCAAAATTGATCCTAAGGAGTCAATTCACATGGATGAAAAACATAATTCTTCGATATATAAAATGCACAATAGATTCCAAAACCAGGTATAATAGATTTAAAAAAATTTATTTTTTTGGTAATATATTTCTTCGTTGTGAAGTAAGTTCATATGGTAGAAGTTCAATATATAGTGGTGTTTTATTTATTATTGAATGACTTTTGTTTGTTATAAAATGAAATATAATTCATTAACTCTTAACATAGATGAATATATGTTTGTTTCATTCACTCAAGATACAACACAACTTAGTTAGATGAAGAATCAGTTGGAAGGATTACTTGTTGAAGTGTAGAAACAACTACTCTTGGGTTTTGGTAATTAGACTTATATAAACCATATAAGAAATCCAGTACAAGATTATTATTAAAAATATTGACATCAAACATCAATTCATTAAATATATTGTGGAAAATAATTAGCTCAACCTGGAGAATGTTCCTATAATGGAACAAGTTATTTATATTTTCACAAAACCATTTATGAAGGAATCATTTTTCAAATAGAGGAAATATATGGGATTCCAAACTCTTTCTCTCCAAGTTTTAGGTATGTGTTTTTATCCATTATCTCATTTATTATTTGGTTAGTGATTTTAGGGTGTATAAAACTGATGTTTCATAAAACTATCCATTGGTATGGGATAAACCATTTAATAAAGCATGTATTTTGGGGGAGTCGTGTTAATCTGTGATCTCTAAATGTATTTGTGTGAACTGATTTCAACAATTTGTTGATGTGTTTGATGGAAACTTTTTATTGAAAATAGGGTGATGTTATGAAGTGTTGTGGAATGTTTACAAGAAGAATAAGTATTGTAAGTCACTAATTTGGGATATCATGGATCATTTATCAATGATTCCTTTTTTCTAGAAATATTTCACTTACATAGGATAAGAAATATTGATTACTGATCCATTTATTGAGGTTAAAAAGTTCAGTGATTTATGAACCTAGGTTGAAAAAAATCTAATGTGGGAGAATTTTGGGACTATGTTACATGGAAGTTTATTTTATATGGTGAAAGAAGGTAAATTTTTTTATATTTTAGTTTTTTAATAGAATTAATTTATTCACATTGTATGATTTGGTGATCATATGAAAGTATTATCATAATAAAAATATTATAAATATTTTTGATAAGAAATTCCAGTTGATTTTGTTTTTTCTCTATAGTTTTTTTTGTGAAGTGATTGTTAGAATAACATTGGGCCTAAAATGACTTTTTCATCTAAGTGAGAATTTGTATCAGATTATAAATTTATTTCATAATATTTGAAACAAAATTTTATAACGGATTTCTATTTAATAAGATCTAAATATGATAAGTTGTCTCAGAAACTTTTGATCAATGATTTATGAAGTAGAGTAGGATAAAAGTTTTTATAAGTAATATAATTTTATATTGACCCTAATGTTCATAAAATCATGGTTACATCATAATAAAATCATGATTTTTTTGAATAAGGGAAATTATTATGTCCATGTCTTCTAGTATTAGTTTATCAATTTAAGAACCACCAAATACAGAATGTGTTTAAAGGTTATGAAATATAAAGTTGGTAAAGTCAATGTTTAGTTGAGTTATTGATCGACCAATCCATCAATTTATAAAATTCATAAAACTATTTGATTCAAAAAACTAATCAATCATTAGTATTAATCTTTATTCATAGAAATATAGATGAAATAATTCAGTGCTTACATCATTCCATCAGACATGGTGTTCCACCAATCCATTGTAGATATTCTAACATTAATCCATCGGACACAATGTTTGTATCAATAGGGTATTATAATATTTGTTCTATGATAGGAAAAAAAAGTTTTTTTAATGATATGAAGAGAAACTATTGAAACTGATTAGTATGTGGGAGTTTTTGGAAAAAATGAATATGAACAGTTTCATAGGCATATCAATCAGAAATTGCACACAAATGTTGTCAGCCATTTTAAAAACCTCTAAATTATTTCAATTGAGTCAAATTTCATCATACCATATGTGATTCTGATACAAATAAAATAATTATAGGCCAATCCATCTTATGTATATGTACACTGATAAGTCATCAGACACTGAACATCATCAGATTCAGGATCAGTTTTCTAAATAATTTATTAACTGGTGATTGTAAAGGTGATACAATTTGATGTTGATGAATTATTTCAAGGTGTTTTGAGATATATATAATTTGAAATTATTTTCATGAAAAATTAGATGAAAAACCTGATCTAAATGAGAGAAATATGAAAAACAAACTAAATTCTAAAAATGTTGAAATAATTTTTGTGTTAGATTTTTTCCAACGGTTATGAAGCATCAGAATGAGAATTCCTCAGTCTTAAATGTGCTTCAACATAATGAGAAGAAGTACCAAAATTAACAATTGTATCAGACTGAATTTTTTTTTGTTAGTTTAATGATGTATGATGTTTTCATATGTTTTGAGAAGAATCAATAAGAGTTTAGAAGAGATGAAAAATTTAAAGATGAACTCAAAATAAATTTTAAATTTGGATTTCTAGAAATTTAGTTGAGTGGGAAAGTGAAATTGGATTACTACACATTTAATTTTTGGAACACCTATAAATATAAGTGGAGGTAATGTATACTTGAATATAAAAGAACAGTTTACACATGGGAGATAGAGATAATGATGAGAATTTTGTTGTAGTGGAAGTTTCCAGATAAAATTTTCTCGAGGAAGTTTTCTAGACATAAGAAGAATATATAAGATGATTCTAGATCAGACTGAGTCATTATACTAAAATTTCCAAGAATTTTTGAAGTTGTTCATAATTATTTTAAGTGTATCTTTTCATAAATGTTATCAGGACTGATGAATTATTATAGGAATTGTACTGAGCCATCGGAATAACATTTCATATGAAATCTAGAAATGTTGTTTCAATATTCTACTAGGTAGGAAAGTGAATAATTTTTTGTGAAGAATCAATAAATAGGAAGTTTTTAAAGAAACTATCTGACCAATTTGGAACCAACTCATAATGTTTTATTAACTATATATAGAACTTTTTGGACACCATTCATTCTAGAAGAACTAGTTTCATTATTATATTGATCATAATGCTACACAAGTGTAAGGGTATTTCCTACTTGTTTTATGAGCAAAAAAATAATTTTTTTATAGTGGATTGTGTAGTATTATATTACTTCCAGACTATACCAATGTCTAACTACTCTTATTGGGTAGTGAACCTTTTAAATAATCATGTTCATATGGATGTGTTAATAAATTTTCTTCAGTAATGTGACAATTCGTTGACATGTGTAGAAGGTTGTTACATAATTAAATTAATATAAAAATGGTTATCACTGATTCAGTCCCTCCCCATCATAATGATAAATTGACCATGCATGGGAATTTTTAATTTACACATACATGGTAACTCAAAAACAAATCCAAAAACAAAAATAAGGTTCAATCACAAATAAATCTCAGTGTCTACCCAACGGGTAAAAAATTAAAAAAAATGACTCCACATGATTCCATAGATACAAGATCATCTCTCCACCACAAATACCTAAAATATGGAAAATAATAACATCCACCCTTGAACATGGTTCCCTTTCCTTTAACTTTTCCCCCTAAAACAAAGTCTTTTAACTCTCATGAATGGCCCAAGAAGGGTGTCATAAATGAACTTTGGTAGAATACCAACATTAATCTATTCAAGGCTATTAATCATGAAACAAATATTTGTATAAAAATATTTACAAAAATAAAAACAATTTGAAAATATAAAATATCCATATAAGCCTTAAAATCGCTTTTATATTTACTTTTAAAGGCAAGCACGGATTCTAAAAGAAATTTTCATACAAGGATCAATCTATTTAATAAGGAAACAAGCCAAAACATGTTGAAACATAAAATAAAAATAAATTCGATTATGAAATCAACATAATATTACCAAATAACCATATAGAAGGAAAGTAAAAAATGGAAATAATTCCTATCATCACATAAAATAGAAGTAATAAAATTTATAAAGCATGTAATCTTATCAGGGGTGAGAAATATGAACAATTTGGATTTAGCCATCAGGACAATTGTTAGGGAGTAAACATGTATGCTAGATATTTATAAAATGGAAGTTCTCACACTCTTCACCAAACCCAAATCTAAGAGCTCAAATGGTCTCTATAAAATGAACATGGATGCTCACATGGTCTTCCTACCCAAAGGATCAATCATTCCCTTTTAATCATATATCGGCTTGCATGGTTCACCCAATAAAGGATAACATGGAACCTCGAAAAAAAATATACCTCACACCTCAGTTAACCCATGTGAAACTCCATTCCAATTCATCATAATCATGTTCCCATATCTATTATTCTATAAAAAATACATTTAATTAACAAATATTCATAATTAAACAAAATATCCACTCCAAGGAAAAATCATTCCCAAACAATTTTGAAATCCATTTAAAACCCACCAAATTGTAAAAAACTTTAGACATTTGGTGGGAATAAAAGCCACGACCATTTTGAAAACACCAAATTAAATACTAATATTTAGAAATCAATCCATAAAATACATATAAAATGGAATTCAAACAAATAAAAAATAATTTTCAAGGTTATTTAAATAAATAACTAATTTAGAATATAAATTTTATGGTACTCCAAGAGAAATAAAATTAAATAGATAAATATACCACATAATTATTCTAATGTTTATCATCTTTGATGAAAACATTATGGAAGTGGTAGAACCAAGTCTCAAACAATTCGACAACTACAAATATTGAAGTTTCCAAATATCGTGCAGTCACATTGAGAGGGGGTGAATCAGGTATGACCAAATTTTACTAAAGTCTTTTCTACACTTCAATTGTATCCTCTACCACCTCTTTGGATGAGTGGATGATGCATGCAATGCATAAATTAAATGAAACATATGACACTATTGTTTTAAAAGGTTATGTTCTTAATCTTACATCCTTTCTACTATGTTTAGACCCCACCCCCAATGTGGATTATCCAATAAAATCTTTTCATAAATTACAATTGTTCCATAAGTAACTAGTTATACACACTAGTAATCGATCTTCCAGTTTATTCTTGTTATACCCACCCAAAAAATTCAACTCCACATCTTCTGTTGGTTAGACCCCCCCCCCCCAACTATTATTCTAGTTAGAATCACCAGTCTATTGATCCTCTTCAGCAACTAGTTATACCCTACATTCACTATCTCATTCTCCTTAAATTGGATCCATGGATTGGGTGGTCAGTTAAAGATCCTCCTCCACAAGTTTACTAGATCAAACTAGCTCAGGTACAATTTCAGTTCCTTTACACAGATTTTGGACTAGAAAAATTATTTATAAACACTGAATATAATCAACAGTCTCATTAAAAAACTACTCATTCTAGAATTATTTGTTCTGATGATGACCCAACCTCACATGACACTAAAAACATGGGTAAACAAATTTTAAAACACTAACAGAAATAATGTTACAATGCTAGTTTCAAATATAACTTCACACTAATAAATCATCATAAATTGATTGTTCACTACTTCAGTTTTCATTCATGTATAAAACACATTTCATGGTCTTCACAATTAATGAACACATATTAAAATACACTTTATTTTTCAATTTTGTATGTGATCATGATTCAATTCATGTAATTATTTATTAATATGAACCCTCAATGACCCAAATTTTCCACTTTTCAGACATCATAGTTCATAGAAACATATTTTATTCATGTAAATTTACCTTCACATGCACTAATCACTTTCACAAATATCAAATACTTAATTGATCACACACACTATCCACTTTTTCTTCTCATAGCACACTGACTATTTTCACAACTCATGTGCATATATAGTATGCATGACACATCTCTTTTAGTAAAATAGTGCTTCATTCAGTTGGGGTGTGTAATCTTCAATATTATTGCCTGAAAACCTAAATAGATATATGTTTGATGTGTGAAAGTTCTTTATTATATGCAGTATATGTTTAAATTATCCATGGAAACTCAAATCCTTCACACAATATAGGGAGAGTCATGCACCACTATCTTTGTTTCCACATGGAAACAAACTTCTTCAGGAAAAACTACATGTGTGGTATGAACATGTAAACTGATTTCGGGGGCTTCCCAATCTTCATGAAAAAAAAAACTGTGTGGGATCCTTCGTGAGTGGGACACTTACGGTGCTCTATTTCTCTGGAAACAATACATTTTAAAAACTCATCCAACAACAAAACCTTATGCCTCAATTGGTATTAATAGGAAAGTAAGATCATTCTATAACCTTAGAGACTCACTGTGATCAACATCACTTAAATTGTATAAACTCTATCCATTGTGACAAAAGAAATCACCACCAAAAAAATTATAATCTTCATGAACATAGTGAATTATCAGTTTGTGTTTATTTTATATTCTATAAATTAAGTTTCATAATAATTTCGATTATATTTGGATCCTCGGGATCCTCTAATGAATCGTTAAATCCTTAGTTCAAGATTTGGTCAGTGTCATTACATAATGCTCTCGGTGAATAGAATGCCTTCATGGTTTGATGTAGAACACAACTCGGTGATTGGTCGAATGTTAAAAATGAAAATCTAACAGATCATAGGGATTAAATGACTCTGATCTGGTGAAGGAAAATCATTCTATGTTTTAAAAATGAAATATAGTACTCGTAAAGAGGTTGTCCCACATCTAAAAACACCAACCCTTGCGGATCCTTTATAATTGTTGATGTGGAAACGACATCCCATTATTTGGTTACTATTCCTGTATACATGGTTCTCTACACCCATTGGCCCCACCCCATTCCAGTGATCCTCTTCCACTTTCATTCCACCCCCCCCACGGTGGTGATATACTTTAATGGGAATTTCACACCTAGTAGTGATGATTACATGCTTGACTATGAAGCGTGTAAAATTTATATGGATATATAGCTGTTAGACAGCCTTTCAATAGATGAAAGAGAGACTCACAATAGCACAATTCATAATTCTTATAAATATTTTTAAAATCTACATTGTGTATTAAAATGCATCGGGTATCGACCTTGGATCAATTTTGATGTTTGGAAATAGAGTATTGGTGTATGGTTCTCAAAATCTAACACCACATATGATGAATTAATCAAATCATGATCTCATTTTAGCAGTAGTCAATCATGATTTATGATGTTTGAGACATTATTCTTTAAGGATATCATTTTCTGGTGTAAACTGACCAAAAACTTCTCGAGAAATTTTTTACCTAGCATGATATTAATCTAATGTTGTGATTTTTGGTTCAATACATATAGTCTTTTGACCTTGAGATTTCATATATGCCCAGAAAAGGAAATATAATGACTGATTCACAATGAATGAGGACTATGATACATGTAGTTCAGTAGGTTAGTAGTGAGAGAATTATCATTGAAATATTCTCAAAGATATACTTGGATCTGATGGATTTTCAGATGAATTATTATTTTTCATCTTAAGATATGACAAGTACCCTACATGATAGAGTGAGGATGCGACAACTTTCAGATATAGAGGGCCTAGTCCTTTGGGAGAGTGGCGTAGGTGAAGACCCATCTCCCAGTTGGACTCTCAGTGAGGATGAAATCCTACATATCCATGAATGTGTATGGGTTCTTGTGGTCACACATTAGAATCTAATGTGGGATATTAATTCTCATGTTTGTATGGTTCATACCGACATTACCATCATGTATCGTGATTATGTCACAAATAATGGTGGCTAAATATGAAAAGAGAGGCATCTTGTTTGGTTGCCAGATATTTTTTCAATTAGTAGTTGAAGGTGAAACATAAATAGTGATATGGAATTTTATAGTAGTTACATATTCTTAGGTGAAAGTGGTGTTATTTTGAGATGGATTTCATAACAGGTTTTCTGAGATCACCATGATGTAGTGATGTTTTTTGGTTGTTATTAACAGGATATCGAAGGCTTTTCATTTAATGCTGATCAAGGAGACCTTCAATGTGGATGATCTTAGGATGTTGTATATCTATAAGATTATATGACTTCACAAGGTACCCATCACTATAATTTTAGATATGGATTCATAGTTTATTTCTAATTTCTGGGGAAGTTTATAGAGGGTGATGGGTACATAGATTATTCTAAGCATTGATTACCACCCTCAGATTGATGGATGGTCAGATCATATATTGAAGGTTTTTGAGGATATTCCATGATCATGCATCTCAGACTTTGAGGGTTCTTGGGAGAGGAATATACCCCTAGTAGAGTTTATTTACAAAATTAGTTATCCTATGATGATAAAAATGGAAAGTAATGAGTATTTTTATGTTAGGCCATGTTTATCACCCCTATTATGTTAAGAGGTAGGTGAGGAACATTTACTAGGTCCATGTGTAATGGAGGAGACTTCTGTGTTTTCTCACTTGATCAGGAAGTAGATGTCTACCACATAGTCTCAATAAAAATCTTATGTCAATTTCTAGGGATAAAATCTATATTTCTAGTTTGAGGATTGTGTCTCTTGTGTGTCTCATCGAGGTTCGAACATAGATGCATCATGATACATGTCAAACATTCACCATGATGTGTCTGGTCATTCAATATTTTGGAAATATTAGACCTATTAGCCTACCGGTTGTAGTTACCTAAGAGTTATTGATCCATCCATGAAATCTCCCATGTATCTGAGCTACAATATTATCATTAAGATCCATCTCATGTTTTCTATGTTTAGGGGTTGGAGTTATAGGTAGATTCATCCTTTTAGGAGCATCTAATTCGTATCTTTTATTAGAGCTTGATGGTTCTATGAGTCCATCCAATTACTCTAGTGTCTTTTCTGTGGAAGTATGTCCATTTTAGGATGTGAATTGTGAGTGGGAGGTCAATGTGCATACATAGTTTTCAGAGTTATTCTTAGAAAAATATTGACCACCGATAAGAGGGAAATTCATGGATGAATTTATTTAAGAGGGGATATTATAAGATCTTGGGGTTTCATATGAGCTATGGATCATTTTCCTTTGGGTTAATATAATATTTTTTATCCTATAGGGACCAACGAACTTGACAATGAGTGTATCAAGGGAGTTTGGGAATTTTTTAGATCAAGAAATGTCCCTTTTTGGAAAAATGAGTTAGCCCGTATGGTAAGTAAAAACTATGTGTGATAGTCCTCATGGTTACTATTATCTATTCATGAATGGATAGAGGAAACCATGCATATAGTGGTATACACCAATGTGAAGAACTAGAATTTTTTAGTATATCCTAATCACATGGGTTGAGAATGGTTTGGAAAACCATTCTCACAAATAAAGTGAGGTTCAACTCTTTATAGTGAACGGTGAACAGGTGGATGATGGTTTATCCAACCATATAGCCATCGAGATTTTGTGTAAATTACCATTTTTTCCAAAAAAATGATAAACCTTATTTCATTTTTATATCTTCTTATTTTCTAGATATAATCCATTAGAGAGAACCACCTTAAACCCAAATCTATGATTTGATCCCATTTCTCTATATGATATCGGTATAGGTCACTATCAGTCTCATTAGATCCACACAGGTGAGTATTTAATACATTTTCTTTCATTCTTATTTTTTAAGGTACTGACTATGCTATTTAAGTGGAAGTTAATTTTCATTATTTTTAGGGTTTTCATATATTCTTCATTTTTCTTCCAATATAATTTGAATTGGACGCTAATACATTACTAGAACTCTACTATGGACCTATGATAGGTGTTCTATACAATTATTGATAGTTTTGGTGCTTAATAAATATTGTTTCTGTAGTTCATCTAGCCATACATTCATGTGTAGATCTAAAAATGATTTGAATAATTTAATTAAATGAAAAATAAGATTTTAGGTATGTTCTTTTAGATCCATTAATATTTGTTGGAGGTTTTTCTCCAACTAAGGACACCCATAGGGTGAACCATGTAAATTTACATAACTCGTGACTTTGTTAAACCACCCATGGGGTGAGTTTGTGATTTCCTAGTTAGTGGATGACATTGAATAAATGGATTGAACTGAATTGGTAAAATAGGAGATAATTTTCCTCCTTTGTGTGTTTATGCATTTGAGTAAATGGTATATCAGGAATTGTTACATTAGTGGGTGAACCCATGGAATGAAATTGAATGTGAATTTTGATAGAGTGGGAAAACTCATTAAAAGTGAATTATTCAATTGGTAAATGAATTTAATGATGAATGATTCCATAGAAATACATGGATATACTATATCATGGGTCATGATAGTGGTAGGTAATTACTTGTACATGTATGCTTCCTAGATTCTAATTCCTTAGCATGACTTGGGAGTTTTTACCCCTTCTTATTATTTTTTTGTGCTCTCAGTGGAAGTGGCATATCGACATGCTCTATGGAACCCAATTCAAGACAAACTATGTTTCCATCCAGATTCCCTTAGGACTTGACAAGGATGCATTAGTTCACCATACCATGTATCTAGCCTTGCGGGTTGGACATTTATAAATATAGGGAATGACCATGGTAATGGTCACATGATAGATTTTACATCTCAAACATGGTAAATGTGATTTTCTTGATTATAAAGATCGATTGTGGGTTTTATGAGATACAAATTATGAGTCATGCTCGTGGAAGATATTTTATATTGTTTATATGGTGAGGACATGGTTTTTTAAATCATTATTCATACTAACATCTAATTATAGCATCTTGAACCATGTTTCCTAGAGAGCATTGTTGGGTTATTTGATATAACTTGTTTTCAAGTATATATTCCATTGATATATTAAATTTATTTACTACTTAACTATGATATATATTTCACCCTAACATAGATTATATTTAATATCTAGTATCTATTATAGAAACTTGTGTTGTTGAATTATTGGGGGTGTATCTCACACCCTTTTCAGGATACCATTGGGTATCCGAACAAAATATTTGGATACCGGTAGTGATTGGGGAGAGTGACCATAGTTAAATGATTGAATTTTTTGCATGATTTGGGGAAAAGTAGCATGAGACCGTTCTAAGGCTTGTGATTTTAATGACTATGGGATGTTTTTTCATGTCGTACATGTTAACAATATATTCCATTCACATTTTTGGTAGTATAAAACTATAATTTATTTATAAAGTGACCTGAGTACAAATTTAAAAACATTTTTGTTAAAATTAAAAAATGGTTAAAATTTTATTTTCAAAATCATTGGAAAACAATTAAACATTTTTGGAATAAATTTTAAAAAACATGGTTTTGGAATAAAACATATTTCCATCTTAAGAGATAAATTAACTTATATTTTCATAAAAACTTTTTCTTATTTATTTCAACTACAAATTTTTGGAAAATAGAATAATTACCTGAAAATATAATGAATAAACATATTATTATATAATTATTTAGAATTATTTAGATATGGATCATAATATTTTATCATATTAAACGTAATAAAAAACAATCCTTATAAAGGATGACATATTATCATTAAATATTTAAAACATCAGTAACATTTATTCATAATCTGCAAGAAGTTAAATCATAAAATGAAACAAATAATATCTTGAGGATGAATAAATTCATGATATTACATTTAAATTTATTTTATACACACATCGATAAATGATACTGGCGGATAACATAACGTACGTCTCAAAATAGGAAAATTGAGACAAACCCCCCTTACTGATTTGGTGATTTTGAACTGTAAACCCCATGATATAAATTTCATCAAATAAATATTTAAATAAAAAAAATATTAAATATTATATTAATAAAATATAATCATGGGTATTAGATACACCACATAAATGAAATGGGTGGTGAATATTGCATGTGTCTTACATAAGTAAAAAGTGATATTGAAATTTGTTACCTTATGTCTCGATTTTCATCATACATGTTCAAACCATATATATAGTAAATATATGATTTATATAAATCTATTATGGAACCATTTTAATTCATATCATACCTTATATTCTTTTCTTTTGACCATTTATTTCCCATTTATTTATAATTCCACGTTGCATTTATGTTTCGAGTTATAATCACAATGTTTTTCATATAAGTTTCACTTTGTTATATTTTTTTCTATAAAAATGATCATGTAACCATAATATATATAATTATAAACATGATATAAAAATAATATATATTCATTATATATTTATTTATTTTAATCCCAAAATTTTAGTGGTTGAAAATCAAATACACCGTTTATAGAGACGGTACGTCATACTTATAGATGTTCTTTGTTTACATTTTATAATTGGATTGAAATACTGAAAACTAAATGATATATGTTATAATTATAGAATCTTGTTTATTTTATATTTTCCATAATTTTTTATTAAAATTGTTCTTAATAAATTCCATGTAAATCATGAATAAATCACATCGCTTGGCGAGGCAGTAGTTTACCATACACACAAGTGAAATTATCATATTCCCAAAAAATCGAAATCGTGAAGGTATGAGTGATATAAAAATATAATAATATTAATAACATAATAAATATCATAAATAAATAATACATTCATAATTATGTACAACCATGAGATGTAGTATTGGAAAAATGAACAGCATATGTTCCTAAGGTGGTAGTCTGTCATACACGCTGATGATGATTTCATCAACCATTTGACTAAGGTAGATATATTTCTAGATTACGACCATAACCTAAAAATTATATATATATATAATATAACAATGTTTTTTAAAAATCATTGTATAATAATAATTAAATGTGTTGAAGGAACAAACAAAACAAAAACACTCATCAATGAACGTCACCTCTTTTTGGGTATCCTCATTAGGTTTTCACAAAAAATAAATCATAGGATGTATTTATACACAGACTAACACTTCTTGGATGATAGGAGGTTAATTGTAAAGGGAATAGGTTTTTTTAATATAAAAAAAGTTTTATTTTGTGAGGAAGAGAGGATAGTGTGTAGCCATTTATAAGTGGGTGAGAGGAAAAACTTGGTATTTTGGAAAAGAATTTATGGATCACATGTCTTTTATATTTCCCAAGTTTTGAGAATGAAAATTTTCAAACCATATAAGTGTAATGGTCTACATATTGATAGGAAATATTTTTTAGATAGTTTAATATGTTATTTTTACCCTTATATTTTTAGATTAACCACCAGGTAAACAAATTTTTACCATAACTATAGTATTTGGTTTTTATTGCATTCAATGTTAAATTTGGTCAAAAATAAAACATCATAACCTGATTAACCAGTAATACAGTATCCAGACTAGTGGGTCACATGGCCCCATGTGCACCTCCCCATACGTTAGAGGTTTTCGACTAGTATTGAGGGTGTAAAGATGGTACAATGGGGAGAATATACCCTCCTTTTGGAGTATCACATGGTTGTATAAAAAAATATACAATGAAAGAATAAATTATAAATATTAAATAATAAATTAAAAGGATAGTATGTAGAAGAATAATATAATACCTGGATATAAAATTTGCATATGCCAATTTACAAAAATCCATTTATGACAGCTGATTCTATAAGTATGATTAGTTAAAAAATACAATAAGTAATATAATGTAATAAAATATTAACTACCCAATGACTTGATCCATGAGAATATTGATCACAAACATGGTCCTCTTCCCCAAATAAATCCTAGTAATTAAAAAAACATTGTAAGTTGGATTATTCCATTTATCAATACCCGTCGAGATAATGATTACAAGGGTACCAATGGTACCCAAGTTAGTTGTGAGATAAAAATCACAAATGGCCAGAAACCATGGTGTCTAGGCCCATCAATTTCATGTAATATAAATTAAAAAATATGACATAGTTTATTGATGTATGATAGAAATAAATAAAATTAAAGCATTGGACTATGTCCCACTTGTACACCTCTCCAATATACAAGATTCAGCCCAAACTGGTGCTCTGAACCAAAGGATCTGGAAATAGTAAATTAGGTGAGATAATATAAGTGGAGGTGGACTAACTCCATGATTTATGTTTGTCTCAGAGGATACATCCCTATGTATTTAATGTAAAGGGGATTAATAATCTTTTTAAAAAAAATTATTTTCATTTACATTAATTTTATTTGAGAAAAACACTTTATAAACATTATTGAGACCCCATGATCCCATCCATGTCAATCCAAAGGGACTCTCCAATTATCACTTGATGGTATTGCTTCATATCCAATGCATAGGAGTCCATCTATGGTTCCCCAAGTATGAAGTCCCACATATCACTCCTATTAAGGTGTGAAATTGCATGTACTATCAGACCTCTGAATTTTTACTACGTATATTACATTGGGGTTCACGTCTTTCTTGAGGAATGGTAAAACCAATAATTCTATCAAGATAGTCCAAAGAAAATCCCCTAGGGAAACAATATCGCTCATCTGAAGGGGAAAAATATGACACACATGGATCTTATCTCTGGAATAGCTGATATCTCTTCTAACATGTTTACTAAACTTAAAAAAATTAGAAAACGCATTATAGTCCATTTAAGGGATCCTTAAGTTAGAATCCCTTATCTCACCCTTTTCTTTAAGATAAAAACATTTAGAAAAATTTAATTTATAATAATCCAAGTAACTATGGAACCTAACCAAGGATTCATTTCACTAAGCACAAGAATAATTACAAGTTTATAAGAACTCACATAACGAATTTTTCTCTATGATGGTATTGCACCTCATTTAAGTGTTTTATTAGAATAAATGACATTAAATTTCAAAATTTTATTTCATTTAATTTAAAGAGTTCAATTCTTCCCAATGTGTAAATTATATATCATACGTCGCATGGTAAGAGTGCAAGGTATGACATAAGAGAAAGGCGTCATATTCATAAAAAATAAAAAAATGAAAATGATATATATAAAGTGATATAACTCAATTTCAAAAGGCTTTAAAAATTTCATATACAAGGGATCCTACCTCAAATAGGATGAGAAACATGCCAGTCAAATTGGCACTTGACTGTAACACCCCGACCCCTGCTACCCAGAGTCGGTGCATTACTTCATAACATTGGCATGATCACAAAAGATCAAGTCTTGAAAGAACGATTAGTTTAGTAGCCTTGGAAACACTAGATACATTCATAAATGTTACATTACATCATAAGGTAAAAAACTACAATAACAAAGTATCCATAGTCCACACTCATATCCTCTTCTGACTATCCCTTCAGGACATTCATAAAATACTTCTTCACATCCTGGAAAATATTAAAACATTGATAGGGGTGAGCTCAGATGCTCAGTAAGGATAATAATATTGCGGAAGCTTTCATAAATAATCATTAACATTTAAGGCAATGTATAACTAAAACAAAAGCCTTTTTAAACTTGAACTTTAGCATAATATGGCAAAAATAAAATTAAGTAATGCCATTTACTTACTCACATGGATATTCTACTAATCGAATAATCCCATGCAATATCAATAACCACTTTCATAATGATGGAATTCATAATGCCAGACTATCATAACCACATAGTCAAGGCCTCATGCCAAGACCACAAATAAGATTTTGTCAATGCCTCGTTCCAAGACACTAGTTTTTCTCATGAGACCTACCGATGCATCGAGGAGCTATAGTGGGCTCCACCCGTCACATATTAAGTCCAATGCATTCCTCATATGAATATGTTTAAACATTTCATAAACCATAACATAATTGTATCACATAAAACATGCATAAAGGAAACATAACATTTCCACATTTCAATCACAAGATAATAATACAACACATTGATATAATAAAAACGCTTTCAAAACCATTTTCAATACCAAAATAAAAAAAAGTTAAAACTTTGTATTTATTTTTCATTAAAAAAAGTGATGGCTTGTAGAGGAAGCCGAGAGTCAAATAATGGTCACGACGGCAGAGAAGTCGTTGTCGCCTCATATGTACGAAAAGAAAAACATTCCCTTTTTTTGTTTAGTAAAACGCTTCATATAAAAATATTACTTTTGAATAAACATAAAAGTCAAAGTGGTTTATACACCGTATAAAAGAAAGTTGTGTATAAAACCAAATATGCCTCAATGAAAGGAGATTGAGATGAAGTCCTTAAAAGATCATTTTAAAAATAAAATAGATCTATTATTTTTATTCACTAAAGGTACACATAAAGAAGGTAAAAATACAAAATAAGACATAATAATATCATGACATAATTTGAAAGTAGGAGATTAACCCAAAGAATGGAAATTGGGTTAAGAAGTTCCCTTACCTTGCATCCTGTCCTGACTCGACCGTTCTTTAACCTCCTGAATAATAAACTAGAGTTAATTTTTATTTACTTAAGAACCTTTTTCATGTTCATTATTCCTTTTATATCCCTTATTACCGTGTTATGAACATTATTTAATTATTTAAGTTTATAACGGTCATTTTGTCGATCTTAGGTACTTGAGTCAAAAATAACGTTCTTATAATTACAAGTTGTTCATGTGGTGATATATACATTATATCCAGAATTATATTCGTGATATAGATATCATATATCTCATATATATCCAGTATATACATGCATTTATAATATTCCATAACGTTTAGAGGTAAGAAATGAAATGCACCGTTCATGGAGACGGTAAGCCGTACGTACGCATGAACGCTACTTTCATTTCTATTTCATATTTGATGAAATCATAACGATATAAAGGTATATTATAATTCCAGTATAATATCATATATAATATCACTTACTCCATCCTTTATACATCCCACATATGGCATTAACGATTCAAATCACTTTGAGGGGGCGGTAGTCCGCACTACCTAAAATGAAAATATCACGTTTACCCATAATGGAAATAATAATGTTATGCCATAAATGAAAAATACAGAACCTTAAGTAAAACATAACCATATTATATATCATTTATAAATAGATTGAAATATTAATGGCTACCTTTGAAGGTGTTTTATGAGTGTTGAACAATCATCGTTTCGTGAGGCAGAAATTCGCCATCCACAGAAACAGTATGTTCTTTAACCATTAGATGTAGGTGTGTGTAAGTGTAGATCTAATACTTATTATAAAAACATCCTTGTATATTTAGGATACTGGTGTTGTTACAAAATAAAACAATAAAAAGAGTTTAGTGGGTTGGAGAAGAAAAATAAAACAAAATAACATAAGAGAAGACATTACCTTAAAATTGGGTAACTCTTTTGATTTGAGCCAAAGGCTTCCTTGGGAAGACATCTGCCCAAAGTGAGGCTTCTAGGAGTAAGGGAGGGAAGTTGGGAGAGTATTTGGGCAGAGTTTGGCCGAGCCAAAAGGCTTTGAAAGTGTGAGTAATGTGGTAGAGGTGGGGGCCTTTTATAAGAGGAGAGGAGGGACACTCTTGGAAAGTAAGGAAATTTTACATTATTATACAATGCTTTTCGGATTATAAAGGTCCCACACTTATATAATTCGTGGATAAGGTGATAAGGATTCGAAATATACCCATCAAATAGTCTTTGGACAAGTTTATGCCTTGGATTGTACATTATCTATTCATTTTATTAAAATCGTTAAATAATGAGGTCATCGCTGCATCATAATGATGTCATAAATAATTTAATTTATTTAATGTCTAAAAATTATAAAAAAAATACTATGATTGAGGAAATATATTTATATTTCCAATGACTATTTATAGTCAAAAATATGACTTGTATAACCCCATGTAAAAATTGTTTTAGTAAAACATTTCATGTTTGTGTCATTTTTTTACTTTAACATTAAATAAAAGGTATTTATGTCATTTTCTAACTAAAGTGGCTCCATGGGGTCCCCAAGTTGACCCATGGATTTTATTGGTCGGCCATGGCACATCCAATGAGGGTAGGACATGTTTCAAGCTCATCTCATATTATTAAAACATTATTTTTACCTTAAACTACACTAATTACCTCTAATCGCGATTAAGAACTTAAAAGTTACTATTCACCAAAAATTATTTTAATCTCATTGAACCACATTTTACATCTTAATGACAGCCATGTATGTCGGATTTTTGAAAATCAAATCATAGAAGTGGTAATATTTCATTTAAATGAAAAATCAGTTATTTAACTACCACTTGGTGGTTTCACTATTCATCAAAAATTGAATTTTTTCAGAACAATGCCAAAATTTCACCCTAAGCTATAATTGATATTCCGAATTCAAAAATGATGTCTATTTTACAAAATTCCAAACATATAAGTTACATTAATTAATTTTATAATTAATTCCCACTGTCACATCAAATATCGTGTTTTTAAGAAACAATTTATATCAAAAGATTGGCAATTGTTTATGTCCAATATCAATGTTAAATTAATTCTAATGACCACCATTGGATAAAATGGTAAAAATATATTCTAATTATACTTGAAAACCACTAAATAGTATAATTTATCACTATAAATTATTTTGATTAAAAAAGTTGTTTTTAAGTATTTTTCACTATTCATAAAAAATTAGAAGTTCTCAGAAAAATACCAAACATTCAACATAGGCTAATTTCGATATTCCGAATCCAAAAATGAAGTCCATTTTGAAATATAAAATTTCTATAATTTTAAAAAGTGGTTATTACTATTCATAACGGCTACTATGATTAGTCGCGGTGTTTTAGAACTCGAAGTTGCGTACAATACAAGCTATTGCATTATTGAATGAGAATCGTATTGTGGAAGCTCGGGGTGTTACATTGACTCCTTCATCAGTGACCAATCGAAGATACTCTTTCCCACCTCTGATCATATAAACCTTTTCATATACATAAGGAACCTAGACCCTATGCACAGATATTCATGGCCATGAATATGTACAAGTAGATCCATAAATAAATTATTATTTGTGAACACATCCGTTTACACTTACACACAGATGCATTTTCATATATATACACATAAGCACACCTAAACCTACTATATATATATATATATTCATTTTTCCATAGATGAATATATAAATAAAGGGGGAACATTCATTTATATATATATATATATTCCTACCTATTCAAATGTGGTAAGTTTGCTTTGACTCTAACAAACTGAGATCGACTCAAGGAAAAACACAACACAATAGAAAAATTATGAGGAACCTAAAATCACAAAAAATGACCCAAAGAAATTTTAGATAGACAAATACATTGGAGAAAAAACCCTAGAATGAAAATAAATGGAAAAATAAAATGAACTATAGTGTCTATCTTATAGTAGAGAACACCAAAACACACATAGAGAGGTCATAGAAGATGCATCTCATGCCCTAACATTAGAAGGAAACCAAAACTCAGGTCAACCCTAACCCTAGGGTTCGACCAAATGGATAATAGGGAGATGGGAGAGAGTAAAATCTAGAAAAACAAGGGATAGTAATGATATGATACCATGCCTCAAATTATATATTGATAATCTCTCGGAATCCTTGTGAAATCAGAGAAAGACGGGTGACCTAGAGAGGGGTGTCATGCTCGCAGCTGAGAGAAAGGGGGAAGGTGCATCATGTGGGTACATAGGGGTAAGGGTTTCCAAGGTTCAATGTTTTTTTATTTTAATTTTATTATTTTAATTTTATTTTACATAAATTTTACAAAAAAAATAGGGACACCGAATATGGTTTGGGTTTCATCATTTGGAAAATTGTGCACCAATTTTGCGCCCTTTACATGACACCCCACATGGGTTGGCCGCATGGTTTGTAAAAACATGCACCACCCGTCTAGTGAATAGTAATATGGAAATTCCTAAGGATAACTAACCATGAGGGATAGGCCTAATCATGGGGAAACTATTCATAGAAACTATAATTCACATCATCACCCCTCCATAAGTCCACGTAGTTTCTTCTGAGGGCCGCATAGTTTCATACAACTATTCACCCTCTATAGAACCTAAAAACATGAGATTTTTGAGATCCAATTCTCTTATACTCTACAAGACACATGAGAAAAAGTCGAGTTCTTTACCCAAGTTTAAAAACACCAAATAAAAGGGTTACAACTCTTAGAATTATGTTCATAAACTCTATTAAAAAAACATACCATCCATTAAATTCCAAAATTCAATTTCCCTTGGGGTTTCACATTGGATCAAAGACACAAGTTGTTAAAAACTCCCCACATTAAAACATATCATCCCTGGGAAGCCATTGGGGACTAAAAAACATCACCCAAACTACTCGAGACATGACTCCTTGTTCACATGGTCATGTTTAATTTACAAACCTCCAACACACCATCAAGATTATATTTTTAAGCCTATGACACTTAACTCAACAAATATGGAGTTGAAACATGTTTTAAAATCGAAACACACAAACATGTTTCTCTCGACACATGGTCACATCATCATCTCATCTTGATTTTTGTTGAAGGTTCTCTCTACCATTTGTCAGAATATTAGAAGGGTTCAATTCTGAGACACAATACCTCCATGAATTATAATTTACTATGAGAAAAGACTCTATGTATTCTAGTGATGCTTGTATTGTGTTTTATTTAACTGGTTGACCCTGATTACAGTTGAAAACATATCTAGGACCTCATTGTATTGGAATGTTTTAATCCCAATCAACCTTACTTAAATTTTTCATGCCATCCTCCCATGTAATACAAAACCAACTTCTCCACAACTTCTAGATTAACATTTCAGTGTGTTTAAAACATTCCTTCACTAACCACAGATAGTGAGCACAATTGATAAATCTGGCCACCTCTGGCTGACCATTAATAAGATGCTCGACATAGCCAGTCTGTATATTACAAACTAAACTTCAACACCTCTTCCCAAGGCATCATGTATTTACAACTAGCATGTTCAGTGAAGTCCATACCTAACTTATAGTGACATTATCTAATCAAACCATCACCTAAATATTTAAATAGTCATGCCTCAACATGAACAAAGGTGTAATACATTTCCATCCCACTTGAAATAGTACCCTTTAAATAATACCTTTGATCACGACAACATGTCTGCGATATACGTGGGTTTATTAAACCAAATTCCAAGGAACTATCTCAAGGTAGTCCATAATCCATGTATCTAAGTAAAATGTCAATATAAATCCAAAACATCTGCATCAAAAAATGATCATTGACTAGCCCCAAGGTGATGATTCAACTGGAGATCCTTTCATAAGGGAATAGATGGCATCCATGAGTGCATCCATGGAACTCCTACTAGGGAACCTAGGTATCACTCATGACTCACCATTCCTATAAAACAACCATTATTCTAGATTTAGCTATGATCAAAACCACCCAAAAAAACCAAACTTCTTCTAGAACATTAGTGTGGAATATGACCAAGACTCTTTCAATGTATCTGGATGATTTAATGATAGGTGAAATGGTTTTATTAAAACTATGGGTAGTCTAAGAGGATTCAAATCATCTCCAAATGGATCAAATACACTTGTACCACATTAATGATTAAACTAATTATAAGAATCTTAACCTATAATAACATTAAAAGAATGGATATGTATAATCAAACCACTACTAGTTTACTTCCTCAAAAGATCCCAACTACTCTCTCGAATGCATTTCCATTAACTGATCATGGGGCCAATACCACATGATTCATCTCTATGTCTCTCTATCCAAACCACCTATGTTCATCCCTAACCACTGACATCGTATATATTGCACATATATCCATGAAAAAAATTGGTGTGCTATCAAACAAGCACTGACATGAATAATGGATTACTATCTACAAGGAATTAGTGTTAGTCTAACCATTTTGAAATGCTCCTCCAGATTATTACACCTCTACATGGAAGGACACATTTAACCAGAGTTGATATGATGATCCCCACCTAGGATATTCCTTATCATCGGGTTCAATGATAAGGGAATATAAAAACACAATTTAATGATCTTTCAACCAAAGATAGAAGTGTAACAACCACAAAAAAAATTCATTAGGGGGAACTTACCTTGGGCGTACACAGGGAACTCATCCCAAGTTCTGCCAATGTGAACCATTACATTAGTTGTAAAATCTAAAAGACCAACAAACATGTCAAATTCCTGATAAATATAGAACGTTATCTCGAGAATTGGGATGAATTTTGTTTCACCAGATGATTTGTTCAATTTACCATAGAGGTATCTTGTAAATGAAGTAGTACATCTCCAGGCTTGAATGGGTACCATAAAACATACACGGCTCACTACACGACATAACATGATGATGGAAACTTGGTATATTAGTGCATACTACCCTGATATTACATGACCCAATGTCAAGTCCTTGATACTATTCATATGTTATTCAACCCTATGTATTACCATATCTTATGTCTCATATGAAGAACTAACTGAAATACTCATTACTGCGTATGACCATAAAAAAGGTCGATGAATTCCCAAGTCATCCAACAAAAAAAGGGAAGAATGAAGGGTCACACAACCTACTATATAGTTTCCCATTCCATAGTCATGTCAGCCCACTGGAAATTATCATTTCAAAATGGTTACACTCGAAGAAAGGATTAAACAACACTTGACAACCAATCAAAACAAGGGTTTCAATTTAGAAACCAAGAGTTATGCACAGAACTATGGCATCGAATAGTATCACTTAAGTGAAACTTCTCACAATAATAATGCAAGGGTTCTAATGATTTAAGGGTTCTTCCTAAAATGGGTTATCCCTTTACCATATCCTAATGTGTTGACCCAACATGAGTTCATTCCTACTAAAGGTCACTAGGCATAAAGGCCTATCACTTAGACTCAAACATAGGAAGGTATAACCATATAGAAAACATCGACGCTCAATTTAATGGGAAACCCTTTGACAGATTAAAACTAGCCTTACATGTGGGTTAAGAATAAGAACACTTCTTAATGATTCATTTTTAAGGAGTTAATTAAAATCCAATTTAACTATTTAATATTCAAATGTCTAGTTTTATATACAAACCAACACTAATGATAATGTAATTCCATAAATTCATTTTAAACCATCCTTTTTAAGAATTGTTATTTAGTGAAATCCTGTAATAATTAGTAAATTCTATCATATAACCCCACTTTAAAGATCATTTATTTAATTAATAATATCCCACGTTAAACCAATCAACCAGATTAAAAAAGGACATCAATGTATGTTATGGGTAACCTATTAGGGCTATGTTTTACCATTTTAGGTTCATCTTAAATTAATCCTACCATTTCTAAGCCTTTATTTTTGGAACACCCTTAGCGGGTTCTATTTTACTAACATCAAGCCCCAACTGTCCTATTAATTTAATGTTTTTATTTTATGAAATTAGCCACATGGGTCATTTCACCAAATTCATAATGCTGCATTCCATTACAGTGGAAATCAATTCATTTATTGTCAAAATTAACCATCAATATATCAATAACCATTTCCAAAATAAAATGGTCATATATATAAGAGTTTTATTACATGGGTTTCCATCACCCCAATCTATAAGGTTCCCATACACCTAATAGATCGAAATGTACATCCCATTTAATTAAAAAATATCTATAAAATTTAAACTTTGGGATCTTTTAATTTTCTATCAATGACATATAAATATATCAAAAATTCACTAATGTGTTGAATATATAGGTTACAATTTCCTAATTATAGGATGCCCATACACCTTATAACTAGAAACTGGCTCCCACTTAAATTGAAAAAAAAATTCATTCAACGCATATAACCAATTATATATATCTAAACATAACCAAAAATTTTATCACAAGCAACAAACACAGATAATAATTCTTATAAACACTCAAGAATGTTATATAAGAAGGCATGTTAATAATACAAGTCATGGCATAAACTCAAGGCACTAATCACAATCATCAAGCATCTTATAAATGAAAATACAAGGAATCAAATATGGATGGAATATGAATTACTATATACTTATAATGATTCATGTAGTGCTACATATTTTTAGTAATAGGCCAAGAGTAATTACAATAAATATCATAAATCAATAAGTAGCATAAATTACACCATTCACTCAAGGTGAAATCAATATCAACCATAATAAAAAATATATCTTGAATAACAACCCCATACCTAGCCACATAGATGTTTTCCCATGTGTGGGGTGATCATTCCAAGACATAACTATTTACCAAGCACCAATACTTTCATAGTATGCTATATTCCAACCGAAAATAGTAAGACAAAGGAAATAAAATATCTCTTATAACACTTTGTAATTTCCCAGCCTGACTGACAACTAATATTTTAGCCGAACTGGTGGGTCACATAGCCTCAAGTGTGCCACTCTATAGGACATAGGCTACCAAAAATCAGAATTGGTGTAATGATAGTGCATTGGGGAGACTATTCCCTCTTGTTAGAGTAGCAAAACTGTGTATCAGTAAATATAAAAATAGAAGACATCAAAAAATAATAATAAATTGAAAAGGCATTCATCGAATGAATAATATAATATTTGAATATAAATGTTTCTAAAACTAATTTATAAAAAGTACAGTATGAATGATGATTCTATAAGTACGAGTAGTCAGAAAATAAAATAATCAATACAATGTAATATCAAAGTAACTACCCAACGACTAGCTTCACAAGAATATCGAGCACTAGCTCGACCCTCTGCCCCAACTCAATCCTAGAAATGAAAATAAAATATTGTAAACTAGATTCTAACCTTTATCAATACCTAAAAACATACATTCTTCATGATAACTAATGGTACTCAAGGAGGGTGTGAGATAAAATCTCAACAGGTCATCACCCATAGTGTCTAGGCCCATCTATTACACTCAATATAAATTAAAATTTGATCCACTATAAAATATATATAATAAAAAAATAAATAAATAATGAATTTGATTGGGTACCACATAGAAATTTATACATTTTTCCTACATCATCATACACTGTGATTCTAAAATGAAGGATCCTAAAATGGTAAATTGGGAGGGTTAATATGAGAGGAATTAGAATAACCCTATTCTTTTGGTTTGTCTTGGAGGAAACATCCCTACCAATTTAATGGAAATGGTGGTAATACCCATTTTAATATTTTCCCTTTACCTTTTATGTAATTAAATTTGATGGAAATAATTTATTAAAATTATTGACACACCATGATCCCATCCCGATAAATATAGAGAGAATTTCCACGTATCTCTTTTGGAGATCAGTTTATATCCAATTCCTAGGAATTCATCTATAGTGATTCAATGATGAAGTATGATGTATCACTACATGTATTATCAAACCTCTGAGTCTGTACCTAGTTTTTAACATTGGGGCCCAAGTATTGCTTGAGTTCTGCTACAACCGATCATTCCATCAATCTCATCCAAGCGGACTCTTATTGGGATCTAGTTTCACTCCTATGGAGACAAAAATAGATAAAATGTGGGGATATGGTCCTAGGGATAGCTGATATTCCCCACAACATGTTTACTAACCATAGAAAAACTAATATGAAGTCATGAGACACCATTCAAGGGATCCATCAGTTGAAAACCCTAATCTCACCCTCATGTATATGATAGAATAATTGAATATCTTTTCATTTATAACAATCCATGTAACTATAGAACCTAACTGAGCACACATTTCACTAATCACAAGAATAATCGTTATGCCATAGGCATGAGAATGTATTGTTTTACATTTGACGATAGTACACTAAAATAATGGGTTTTATTAGAAAACACAAAATTGATTTTCAACAATTAATTTCATTTAATTTAAAGAGTTAAATTCATCTCAATATATAAATTATATATCATACGACACAAGGTAAGAGTGAAGGTAAGACATAAGAGGAAGGTGGAATACACATAACACATTAAAAACATGAAAACAATAGATGGAATGTGATATAATGAAATTTTAAAAGGCTTAAAAAGGGAATAGATAAGGGATCTTACCTCAAAGGGAAGATAAATTAGCCAAACACTTTAGTGCATAACAACTTCATTGATGACCATTTGTAGTTGCTCCATCCCACCTCTATGTATATAGGCATTCATATATACATAAGGAAACATATTCGTTATTCACATATCCCCATGTCCATGAATATATATAAGTGAATCCTTACATATCTTCTTATATATGAATATACCCATTTATACTTACACACATATGCATTTTTCATATATATATATAAAATAATACCCAAACCCAACATATATATTCACACCACCATGGGAGAATATATATATTATGATGGAATATACATATATATTTTCCTACTTATGAATATATGGTAACTTACCTTTTAATCTTGAGACTGGAACCCACCTTAAGGATGAAAAAAAACTACCAAAATTACTAAGAACCTAATATAACCAAAAAGGACCCTGATAATGTCAATCTAGACAATGATGTGGGAGAAAACCCCTACCTATAGCATTGAAGAAAAAATGAAATTGACCGAAGTGGCTATACTTCATCAGTGAACATCAGAACATGCATGATAAAGTCTCGGGAGAGACACTTCACACATAAAGGTAAAAAGAAAACCGAAAAATGTGTAATCCCAAATCCGTGTGTTTGGCATAATGGAAAATAGTGTAATGGGAGAGAGGAAAACTATAAAAAATATTGGGGATAAGAGAGATCTATGAATATATCATGAAGTGTAAAACAAAAATTTCTAAGAATCTCAGTGAAATTGGTGAATGAAGAAGGAGTCACATATAGGTGTCTCACAGCCTACTGAGAGGTATAGAGAGGTTTCATCACATGGGTATGGAGGAGGAAGGTAAGCCTAAGTTTTTTATTTTTATTATTTTAAGAAAATATACTTAATTTAATTTTTTTTTAAACTAGGACCCAACTCAATATTTAGATTGCATGGTTGGGAAAACAATAAGCCATTTATTTTCACTTTACTAGGATCCTAGGGCACCTTGAACATGCTATATAGACAATTTAGAAAATATGTACCAATTATGTATTAAATAGAGAAAGGGTAATGAATAAGTGGTACTAAACATATTAGATAGTTCCACGGTTTGGTAATCCATGTGTAGAATTTGTGCTTCACATCATCACACATTTATAAAACACAATGGTTGTTGTCGGGGTCAGTATGGTTTTAGAAAAACTATTCACCCTAGTCAGACCCTTAAAACATGAGATTTTCGGGGACCAACGCTTATGATTCCCAACAAGACACCCAAGGGGCCCCTCAAGACTTTACCCAAGTCTAAAAAACACATCAAAATCTTCCAACTCTCATAATTACATTCTGAAATTTGGTTTACAAAATGGAAAACCCACTAAATTCCAAAATTTAATTTCCATCGGAGTTTCACCTTGACTCAAAGACAAGAGTTTCTAAAAGAATAAAGTTTACCATATTAATGTTATATATTTTAATCTCATTAGAAATACATAATCCCCTTTTCCAAATCCCATTCATATTAGTGGGAAATTTTAGTTTAATATTAACCTCACATACTAGATGACAATGAATATTTTTAAATCCAAAATGATAAAAATATTAAAAGGTTTTTATATCCAATTTCAATATTAAATTGTTAATTAATAACTAAATTGGATTAATATATCTATTATTTACTAATTATAGATTAAAAAAATTAATTATGATTTAACATTATAAATAATTTTTGTGAAACAACAGTTTTCAATTAAATTTTTATTGTTTCCACTATTCATCAAAAAATATTTCCTTTCGGAAAAATCTCCAAAACTTAACCCAAGATAATTTTGAAATTATGAACTAAATAATTATTTTTTTTCAGAAAAATAATATTATAATGTCATGAAAATTTATTATTAAAATAAATTTTCCCTAAAATGATGACAAAACCTCTTTTTAGAAAAAATTTGTTTTATGGGGTATTGTTGGACTAATTGTTATCTCTTATCTATAAATCACGACACATGGATGTTAAATAGTTTATTTAATATATATATATATATATAATATAAATTTCATTAAAATAATGCAAAAAATTTATTATTTTTTATTTTATTATGGTTGAACACAATTGTTTTCATAAAAATAGTTTTTAGAAACCAATTTTGTTATTTCCATATAGTTTTTGTTTTGATTTATAATTTATTTGTTATAAATTAATTATTTATATATAGAAGTGTAAACAATATTTTCATAATTTAGTTAATCATATTTTTCCCTCCATTCCAAAGTCATGTGATAAGTATCATATTAAATAATATTTTTTTGTATGATGTTTTTCTATTAAGAATGTGTTTCCCTATAACACATGTGAAAATCGGTATTGTGTCTAATAGAATCAAAACTTATTGTTTCATGTCATTTAAGTTAAAATCTATTTTACTTGTAACTCTAGTGAAAATAGTCATTTTTTGTCACACAAAATATGGAAAAGATCAAATATATTTGAAAAAATAATTTCAAAAAATCTCATGGTGTTCAAGTATTAATAAAACACTATCATTGATATCAATTTATATTTTTACATGAATAATAATACTATACATTCAATTCACTATTCTATAAACTAAAAATTAAATTTCCTATAAAAATTCACATTATAATACAATTCTCACATAATATTATTTTTATAAAAAAATTATTCCATCCCCGTATAATTATTTTCATCTTATGACCATGGGGTCCAAACTTTATTATTTTTATTATTCTATTTATAGTTGAAACAATTAATTTTTCTACTCAGAAAAATATATCAACCTTTTAGTCCGGTCTTTATCTAATCTAACCAATCCATTTTTATTCTCATTTCATTATGTTTTATACTACGTTACATTGTATTATTCTTTTTTTGTGTGAAACATTATCCGGAAAAGTTATACCTAATATTATATCATCAAAACATCCTCCAATATATATGTTATTCCATAATTGAACATTTCAAGTAGATATACTCATATGGCCCATTATCCTCGTCATTAAAATAGATTATCCTTTTTCCACTTTCATAATATCATATTCTATCATCTATAATCAACAATTGGTAAACATATATATGATTCAAAAATTTTAAATAAAACTTATTTAATATATCAAAAATATTTGGATAATGACTGAATGAAAAACTACAACTATATTATATGGGTCCTATCATAGCATGGTATGATTTCACTCTACATAAGACTTTATTTTACCCAAAATTACTAGTTTTATTATTGATTTAATAAGAATACTCTGTTAAATAAAATGGTTTATAATTGATATATTTTTTTATATAGTATATAATAATATATGAACATGAATTATAATGAATATATTGATGGAAATAATGTTATTTTTGAAAAAAATTATTTTTTGTGGACTATGATAATGGAATCAAAATTTAATAAATGGATTTAGGGTACTTGGAAATGGATTTTCATTCTATTGATAGTCATTTTTATAAGCGTTAATGTAAATATTTGAACATGATGTATTAGTTTTTTTTAATGGGTAGACACATATTCAATAAATATATGAATTATCAAGACATATTAATGTTTATTTAATTAGACTATATTGAATTATTGGCCCATGTGCCACCCATATAGTGAATAGATGTGTTCATTAGATCATGCTAGATCAGATAAATGATCCAGATAATAATTATTTGGATTTAATATAGATTTTCCGGGACATATATAAACCATAAAAAATGATCCACTAAGAACATTCAACCTATATTTCATGAACTTTTAATCATGAATCATTGTACATCCAATTTAAATGATTGTGATTGTGCTATTGTGTAAACATATACAATGTGGTTCACCATCTCCAACATGGTTTTCCCCATAAATTATAATTTTAAATAATGATTAATGTTTTACCTTTAATAATGTTGAACATAATACATTTCAATTTTCATTATGGTATTCCCAATAATTCATCCCCTTTCATAAAAGAATTAATTTTTTAAAAAAAATACTCTGATAATCAGCAACCACATTAAAATATTTATAGAGGACTTTGTTTTCAAAAAAAAGAATCATTACCTCATACAGAAAATGTTCATAAGTAAATATATAAAAATAATTTAACCTTTATATAGTAAATATAAATTATGGATAAAAATAGATACATTTAGACATTCCTCAAACATGCAACACTTAATATTATCCAGAATTCATCTTATAAAAATAAAGTAAAATTCCTAGTTTCTACACCTAATTTTAGAAATAAATATTTATATGTTTCTATTATGTTATGGAGAATGTTTGGGAAATAAAGTCATATTATATATTGAGAAAAATTACACCAGCATTCACAAAAGAGGAGAACACATATTATATTTTTTGAAAAACATTTTTAAAACCTTAGTTGAAAAAGATTTTATAAAAATGAAACTCTATATTTAAATAGAACCGAACACCAAAATATTGGGTTCAATTAAAAAATATTATTTATCTTCTTTAATATGATATAATTTATTATATTTAACTCTAAACTTGGGAAGTTATATCATATAATTTTATGGTCCCAATAATGGATAGTTTTTTCAATGGAATTTAAAGAAATGAATAAGAATGTCTTATATACTAATTCCTTTCAATGTACATTTGTTATTTGATCAATAAAATAATGTGTTAATCAAAAAAATAAAATTTATAATACCATCATATAGAAAATTTCTAACATGATTATGTAAGATATCAATGTGTATTGAGTTCTTATTAATTTAAATTAATATATTCCTTTTTTATCATTGATTTTCATTCAAAATGTATATAAAAAGATACATTTAAATTGGTTATAATAGAAAATTAGATAAGTGATATGTATGATATAGATACCCCAACAATAGTAGTCATTAAGAAAATTTAGTTTATTAAATTGGTATAAGATATCAGGAAACACATCCCAAAAGACCAGATAGATTAGCTACTTTGGTAACCTATATACATACATTATTCTCGTATTATATATGAATATAATAATTTCACCAATTGGTTTTTGAAAATATCATTATTCCCACTAGAATATCCTTTAATATAATTCATTTTTAACATCCAATATTTTTCAGAATGAAAAATACTTAGGGTGAGATAAAATTTTTAGTAGGGGTTTGGTACAAAAAATATATATAATGAATAAATAATCCTAATAAACATGGAATGATAAATAACTAAACAAGATTTCCTTTTAAATAACATGAATATCATGATTAGATATGTAATAATCAACATTGAAATGTATATAACTGAACACACATTCAATTTAATCTAAAAATGAAATATTATGAATATATAAGGTATAATTAATAGGGAAAGTTAATAAGTGAACACACTTTTCATTTAATCAATAAGATGAATATCATTAATAAATAAGGTATAATTGATGTGTCATAGTTAATAACTAATAAAACATTCCATTTAACCAATAATATGAAAATGAAATTCATCCTGATATATTATCATTATGAAAATATAATGGACAGTAATAATAAATGAATTCAAAATTTTACAAAATCATAATTATTATATTTCATAATGTCAAGTTGCAATATGTGTCTATCATCAATAAATTTGGAATGAGAGTTCAGTAGAAAAGGTTGGGAGAATATTAATTTGGCTAACTTATTTGTCTCATTGTACCTATCAATACATTTAGGGGATATATAATTATAGGACCCACCCATCACTGTACGTTCAGTTCATTACTCATTTACCAAAAAATGATTTAATTCATGAATAATATTCCTTACCAAAAAATATTTTCACTGATTAAATAACATGGATTTATCAATATTTACCATGGTAATCAAGTAACTTCCAAATTAAACACCATATGTAATAATTGTAAAAAAATTAGGAAATATCCAGAACTCTGATACAAATAATATGGGAAAACATAATTGAAACATTAAGTTTCATTCTTAAACAAGTATTCATGTTAAATACATCAAGGGGTATTATATAACCCACATAAAAGTGAATAAGTGAATATTAATAAATGTGTCTCAATGTAATGGAAATTTAGAAAATTCCCTTACAATGATCATAATGCTGAAGTGATAATCGCTTAATTGATTATTTATATAAAATTTAAATCCATATAAAACAAGTTTAAGTACAACATAAGATAGTAAAAATTCAATACAGACATTATCATATAATTTAAAAGATAATTATGATGTCATATAACCCAATGAAAAACAATTGAGTTAAAAAATTCTATACAAATTGGTAATTTTCAACTCAAACATCCTAAGAAGAAATAATTAAAATGTAAACATAAAATACCAATATATTAGATGTATTCATGATATTACATTTAAGAGAGGTATTATTAAGACTATATAAAATAAATTTTACAAAAAACATCATAATATGGCTTGATTAAGGGAAATTGAGACAAAATACATTACCTCACGCACCCTTTTTGCTGAATGTGGTTTTTCATTGTGAATAATTGTTTTAAACCAGTTATTTAACTATTATTGAATAATGTTCATATTTTTAATATAATATATGGTTCCCTTATAACATTTTAGCATCCATTTTTAAATAAATTATCATTATTTTCATTGCTTTAGGAGTTAATTTCCTTGTTTTATCATGCATGATTTGTTAGGAGTTTTTTAGATATGGATCATATTTTATATTTAAATCATCTCAATAATGTTAACAATTTCAAAAAAATTATTTATTTTTTAGAAACAATTTTCGAATCATTATTGAAAATTTAATATGGGGAATAGATCACAGGACTTTCTATACATGGTAAGTTGTACATTCACATGAGGGACATTATACTTCACTTAATGGGTGGAAGGGCTTGGAATTGGGTGATATATTAATATTAAAAAATCATAAAAACGTTATATATATCACATATATTATCTAAATTTATCATTAACACCATCCATTAAAATAATATGGGAAAAATGAATCGCAACGCTTCATGAGGTGATAATACACCATATAAAGTTTAATAGATTTGTTTCCTATTTGATGGAAGAGGAAATTGATATAGTTCATTCCATTAACAAAATATCATATCATTATATTTATTATAATTCATTTATTATATAATAATTGTTTGTAATATTTGAGATGTGTAGAAGAAATGTAATAATGCCCATTTAAGAATGATAAATCTTCTTCAAAAACATTCTTCATGTTTTCACTAAATTTATTTTGAACTATGAAAATGGGAGCCGATAATATGTACAATTATATGTGTGGGATAAAACAAACATGGTATTTTTGAAAATAATCAATTCCACACACATTTATGTCATGTAACACGCCTGAATAATTGGTCATTATATACCCTTATTGGGGATGAGGTCAAAATATTTACAAAAAATTGGTTTTATACAAGTTGGTAGTCTTTTTTTTATACTTATTATTTTATCTTATCACCCCAAATAAATATGTTTTTGTCTTAGAAGTGATAAAAAAAATTTCTTCATTTACTATTCAGTATGGTTAAAAATTAGATTAAATTTTATATAATATAAATTATAATAATTTAAAATATAGAATCCATTCTTCCAAATTCAATTAATAGAAATGGGAGATTCAAATTTAATATTATACCCACGTAAGTTATGGAAAAAGAGTTTCCAAATTGAATGTTCACATTACCAATGATGGCTTTATTAAAAAATTTAAATACGAAATTAATTAAAATGACATAAATTATTTAAACATTAATATATTTGAAATAATGTTACATTAAAACCAATTTAAAATATAATATTACCATATTAATTATGTAAAATATAATTCATTTTTTAATAAAAATTAGTATTTTTCACTAGTCATCGAAAATAAACAATTTTTAAAAATCCCAAATGTTCAACATATGATAACTTTGATGATATGATTTCACAAATTAATTTAATTCTATCACATACATATTATAGTAGTAGTAAAAATTAATTTTAATTTATTTTCTCAATGCTCGACTAACCATCTTTTTGAAAAAATAATTTATTTCTGAAAACATTTATTGGACATTAAAATGAATTTTATTTATATTTTTAAAAAATATATAACCAATTATCATCAGTAAACTATATAGTTTCATAAAAAAATTTCCCTTATTCATACCCATTAATATTACATCTACGTTATAATGAACACATTATACATAATAATATTGTAATATAGTGATGGGTTTTATCTAAAACATATATTATTTGCATCGCATGATATTAAGTGATTCAATTTATTTAAAAATAAATATATTGAAATGTCTTGGGGTGTTATATTGTCTTTAAAGGTCTAATTGTTTCATCATATATTCTTTCAAACCCTAATTTATTATTTTAAATTATAACGGGGTTATATCCCCCCTCCCCTCCTTTAATAAATTGAGTGATCACTATATAAACTTGATATTGGTAATCAAGGGTTTTATATTTGGAAGTACAATTTTTGAAAATACCACATCATAAAAGGGTAAATTATAATTCCACTTGATAATGTAGAATGTTAAATATAAAGGTCATCTAGAATAACACATAATTATGTTTCTTTGTAGGATAAAATAAATGGTAAAGTGAGGATATAGGCATGGAAGAAAAGTGTAAACAATTTTAGAGACTAATAGAGATCATTTATCAAAGGAATTTGAATAGTCAATGGAATGTTAAGGAACTCAAACCCATAAATGTGTGATGATTTAAAACATTATTTGATTAATCATATATAAATAATATGGGATAATGTTTTTTCAAGATATTTTTTGATCATTATGAGTATTTCCTTTACCATATTCACTATAAAACATTAGTAAATATACATAAATAATATCATTTAATTTCATAAGTAAAATTTCATCATTTTTCTTTTGTTAGATTAATTTCTACTTCATCTCTTACTCCTTGATATTAATATCAAAGAACTATTTTTTAATGTATAAATACTTAAAATTCACATTTAATAGACCATAATATGCATAAAAGAGTAAAAATTATTTCTATATATCACTCTAATTGTTTTTCCAAAAACCAGTATAGTTAGAATAAGTAATCCAATAAAATATGTTAATCTTTAATCATCAAAAGTAACATCACTAGTTCATAAATTATTTTTATTCATAAAATCATTTATGTTAAAAATGAAAATATTGACCATGATATCATGTATTAAAGTGGTGGGTGTTAGGCCATTTTCACCCTTTGATGATGGGTTAATGCCTCATGGCCTTTACCGGATGGAAGAGGTTGTGACCTAGCATGAGGTTTGTCCTTTTGTAAAAACAATGTTAACCTAATTCATATGAAATTAACATAATGAAATAACCCATAAATACCTCAACATCAAATATAATATGAAACCTAAAGTTTACTAATATATTTAAACTTATGCCCACAGAAATTAAGGTAATTATTCTTTAAATATTTTTTTTATGAAAAAATAAAATAATCTAATGAGTTAAATTACCATAAATGTATTCAAAAATATCCTAAAACTTCATAAACTCCAATCACATAAAACCAGAATCCATGTGTTTAATACACATGATCAATATTAAACTCATAATTCTTGTATGGTATCCATAACTCTTTTTTTAATAAGGATACATATTCTTCTAAAATTCAAAAATATCATTAGATTATTCATTTTTATTATAACCAAAATACAATTTGAAAAAATACATCTATAAAATAATCATTCAATTTAAATATATAAATACATCATCTATATTATTTAAATTTAATTTCTTAAATGGTCTAGTGGTAAAACATTATGAGAGTTCATTAACTCAAATAATTCCCAGGTTCCCCACATATAAAAAAATGAAATGTAAATGGATAAATGGAATGAAATTTATTTTCTTATATCATAATCATAATTTTTTACTTGATAATTATTTTCATTGCTCCCATCAATTATTCATGTAAAACATCATCTCAGTCCTCTAAGAAACATTATAGGGTGTGTCTTTCTACATTTTAGGCATGAAGGAAATCAAACCTCTTTCTTGTATTCCCTCCACCATTCGATCTCTTAGATAACTCTATCCTTCTCAACATTTTTTAATTTTATAGTTGGTTAAATTATATTTTGAAAATAATATTTCTAGATAACTAATTTGTAATCATTACCATATCATTCACTCTAGTAATCATCTTATTTGGTTTGTCATAGTTACCACACTCTCATTCATATTTAATATTAATTTGATTCCATCATGTTCTATCGATTGACAAAAACCAAAAAACATATTTTTATTGTATCACCCCAAGGTTTTCTAAAAATAAATTAAAATGATTGAGATTTTTTTAATGAAGATATATATAAGTATCTTTTAAACATAATTTTACTGCTTTTATGTTTTGAATTTAGAAAAATTATCATCTACAATTGTGTTCAGTATGTTATTTGGACTCTATTGGAACCAACATGTTTTTTTAAATAGTAACATACCCTTATGAATAGTAATATGACCCTAATTAATATTATATTATTTTATTATTTTATTTTATTAAGGATTTAAGATAATGACATCTTGGATAATTTTTAAATGTGATATAAAAGAAGTTATAGTTTTTAAATTGTTAATTTTTAAACTAAGTATGATTTTATTTAAAAATTAAATTATAAATAATTAGAATCTTTTTTCAAAAAACTGAATTCATTTTTAAATTCTACACATCGATAAATGGTTAGGGTAAATTTTTGGGATTTTTCTGAAAGAGTTGATATTTCAGTGAAAATTAGAAAATACAATTTTATGTTTCAATGTGGTAATGACATCATTAATAATATAATAATGATGTAATAAATATGGAAGACTTTTGTACAGTAAAATAAGTTATCGGGTGTCCTGAGTGGCTTATACCATGGTAAAATACCATGGGAAAGCCCATGGTTTTCCAAATACAACTAATGAGATGCCCCTTGGAGATTATTAAAATAATCCCTCACTTTTGCTATAAATACCAACCCATCCCTTCATCGACTTCATTAAAAATTTCACATAAATTAAGATCTAGCCTCCTTACATTTATAGTATCCATCCCAAGGTTTCCTCAAGCCCCAAGGTCCCAACATTCATGCTCTATGAGTTACTCTAAAAGGTTATAAAATTATCAATTTCTTTATTTTCCCATTCAAGTTCTCTTTTATGTCATATAACTTTACATATTTCATACCATGTTATTATTTCCCTATTTTTTTGATCTATTATATATTATGATTTATTTATTAATGGGATACCCTAGTCCCCTCTCTTTTTAATATTTTCTAAAACCATGTGGCATAGCCGTTAGGTTGCCGAATTTTTGTAAGGGATTTCTCAATTATTCTTTTCTTTTGAGTTCTGTTCTTTTCTTATTCATTCATAAACTGTTATAACACAAGAGGTATGAAATCTGTAGATATCATTTATATTATGTGTTTTCTCATGTTCATGGAAAACTCAACATCATTATTCTTCTCCTCTCCCACTTATTCAAGGAATAAAAACATTGTTTGTGATGTGTCGAATTACCGACATTGTGGAAGATGTGATTTTAATTTCCATTAATTCTTTCAAGTCTAGTCATGAAACCCTTTATATGGTTTAAACAGTTTATAATAAATGTATCATTCCACATCCAAGGTTCTGTGATTCTTTTGTACTCATGGTATTAATTTATAATACAAAATGAGGTTGTTATTATCAAAGAACCACTAAAATGATCTAAATGAACATCATTAATGTTGTAAATTATGAATCATCCACATATAAACCATCAAAATGATAAATTTTATAAATTATGGTACATGAAATATGTAAATAGCTTTCCATTCCAATTCTGTAGTTTCACTTCCAATCGATAAGAACATCCATTATGAACCAATCATGGAAATCATGTAAGGAACTCACCCAAAACAGTGCAAGGAAAAAAATAATAATAGTTAAGGTGTAAAAAAAGGTTATTAAATGATCATATAAGATCTTATAAACATGAAAATGTTTCCTTAAAAACTAATAACACTTTTTTAATCATTATACAGTAATTGTAAACATGATTGATGTAAGATAAACCTAAGGTAAGGGAATTTATAAGATGATTTCCATCCATTCAGTTAACCTTATTCTTCATTATTTACGTGGTATTTAAACTTCTTTTGTGATGACTTCTGATTATAATATGTTTAATTATTTATATTTACAGATTATATACATATTCCATCAACTCAATTAGTTCTTGCTTCAATTATGTAATATTTATAAGCAAATTTTCTTTTAAAATCAACTTTTAAAATTCTGTTTTACAAAATTCAAAATCAATGTTTTTATGCTAATACGCATGTTGTATGATTATGTTCTAGATATTGGGAATTGTTAATGATAATTTTTGGGACCTATATTTACCTCCAATGAATTGGGTATGTGTAAGTTGGAGGTCGTCTGTATGGTTACTCCAAGTGTAACTATGATGGTTACACAAATAGTAAGGTAACCGCGAGGGTTACAAATTATAATGTAGATGAGAGAGACACAAGATTATATATGTAATTCCCAAATATAACTTTATGGTTCTTATTTTGTTATTAGGTATTTTTTAAATCTCATGTTTCACAGAGTAAGCATATATATACAGGTCGTAACTATGTCTTTTGAAAATGATTTCATACATTACAAGTATTCATGGACTAATGTGAACATTCCTTCTTTTTATATCCCTTACTAAGATTTTTGTTCTCATCCCATGTTTTAAATGATTTTCACAGGTTAATATATGTGTAAGACAAAGAAATGATCCATGTTAAATGTTGATGAATTTTCAAGTAATCATGTTTTACATTTGAATATTTTAAAATTTGAAAAAAATGGAACTGTTTGTATGGTATCCACTCTGTAAAAATTTGTAATGTTATGAATGTATTATGTACCAATTATCTAAAGCTATAAATTTGAAAAAATCCTCAATGTAAAAAAGAAGTTTTCACTTGACTAATTTCAAGATTATGTATGTAATAAGTTTGGGTCCTTATAGTTTGTATCAAAGGATGGTTTAGATTACTTTAAGGGTTAGGAGGATGTTAAAAGAATATCATAAATGATTTTTACTCTATCATTAATTTGAAATGTTATAGAATTTAAATATTACAATGTTGCTTCATCTAAGTTGTGTTTTTACAGAATGGTTGTCGGTAGAAGGAACAGGGATGCTGAAGAGGAGAGGTACCGACAAAACGATATCCTTCCGGATCTAAAACCCAGAATGGTAGGGATTGGAACAGAGCAGTTTGTGACAGTAATGGGTCAGCTAACGCATGAAATAAATGGTAGTGGCATCCATGCAAGAGAAAAAATATAGGTACCACGACATAACATGATAGTAGTGGAACATTTTATGAGGCAATGGATTTTTACATTCAATGGATATTCTGACCCAGTACCAGTTGAAGGATGGATCAAAGTCGTTGAAAAGATATTAGATGTTATGGGATGTTCTGACAATAAGAAGTTATGTCTTTCTATTTAAAATTTTGAAGGTGAAGTTGATTAGTGGTGGTCAATGGTAAGGAATATCAGGAGTAGATAGGATTTTTAAGCCTTAGAGTGGGATGAATTTAAATTATATTCCTAGAAAAATATTATCCTAATATTGTTTGACTTAGGATGGAGAATTAATTCCCTAAATTAAATAAAAAGGGGGAGGATTCAGTGGCTGTGTATGAAGAAAACATCACCCGACTGGAGAGGTATGCTCTAAATATTCTTCTGGATCTTGATAGAAAAATCAACTGCATTTACTCAAGACTGAATCCAAGGTATCAAAGGGAGTTGGCCTCCAGTGAATTAAAAAGTTATGAGAAACTTTTATAATGTTCCAAGAGGTTTGAGATGGAATTTTCTGATGATCGTGTTCATTTTGGAAACATGGAGAAGAAGAGGTCAAGGTGGAAATCAATGGGTAAGAATCAACCAAATAATACTGATGGTAAGAAAATCTAGTTTCCAGTTTTTGAAAAGTGTGGAAAAGAAAAACCTTGGTGAATGTCATGGAAAAACTATGTAGTTTTTTAAATGTGGTAAGTTTGGAAATATGGCCCGAGATGGCAAGGAAAATGATCCTCAGACTAATCCTAATAAAAAAAATTGTAGTGTTTTAAATATGATGAGATGGGTCATTATGAAAATGTCTTCCCAAAGAGATATCTTAATGATGCATAGAAGCCAGACTATAAGTAAAAATGTGTATTTAGATCCTTTGTGACAATATCTATAGATGTCAGGCCATCCAATAAAGTTATATCAGGTACTTTGTTTTTTCACTCAGATTTTTCTAAAGTTTTGTTTGATATAGGGACTGTACATTCCTTCATCTTGGACAAATTTTTCTGTAATTTGAAAATATCACTTCAAAAAATGAGACTTGAACTTGTTATTAAAACCCTAGGGTGAAAGTTTATAGTAAAGAGGAATTATAATAATCATTAAATTTTGGTTAGTGGAAAGATTTTACCTGCAAACCTTTTCATTTTACCCTTAGTCGAGTTATATGTTATTCTGAGAATGGATTTTATTTCTGTTTATCATGTTAAGATTGATTATAGAGCTAAAGAAGTGGTTTTTCAGAAAGATTTTTAGTTTTTATAAAATAATGAACCCATATAATTGATAACATATCAGGAAGCTTAGAAACTGTTGAAAGATAGAAATGAATGTTATCTTGCTCATATGGATGAAAACAAGGGAATTGTTCAGACTGATGATGTTCATGTGGTAAATGAATACCTTGATGTTTTTCTTGATGAGTTACAGAGTGTCATACCTAATTGAAAAGTCAAATTCCAAATTGACTTAGTTTCTAATGCCAAGAGAATTTCAAAACCCCCATATCATATGGCTCAAATAGAACTTATTTAATTGAAAAATTTGTTGCAGGATTTTCTTGATAAAGGCTTCATTCGTCCTAGCATATCACTATTGGGAGCTCCTGTTTTGTTTGTTAAAAGTAAAGTTGGTTCCATGAGACTTTTCATTTATTATAGATCTTTGAATAACATCACTGTTAAAAACAATTATTCTTTTCCTCATATCGATGACTTGTTTGATCAGATCCAGGGTGCTCAGTACTTTTCCATGATTGACATGAGATCCAGATAGCATCAGCCAAAGGTTAATGAAGATAAAATCCCAAAAATATCCTTTTGTACTAGATATGGGCATTATAAATTTGTTTTTATACCCTTTGGGTTAAATAATTCACCTGGTGGATTCATGAATATTATAAATAGTGTATTTGATGTGTTATTGGAAAATTTTGTGGTTGTATTTATTGATTATATTCTAGTATTTTCTTAAAATAAAGTAGAGCATGAAAAACATCTAAGGGTTGTTTTACAAACCATAAAAGAAAAGAAACTGTATGGAAAATTAATTAAGTGTGATTTTTGGTTGAGAAATATTTCTTTTCATGGGAACATTTTAAATAAGGATGGAATAATAGTTGATCATACCAAAACAAAAGTGGTTTATTAATGGCCAAGACCCACAAATGTTACAGAGATTCGTATTTTTCTTGGATTATCAGGTTATTACCGACGCTTTGTTAAGAACATT